>KQ962016.1:91515-108713 GCA_001563735.1 Leucoagaricus sp. SymC.cos
TCCCTACGACCTGAGTGTACCACTGTTCATTCTCATTTCCAGGACGTTGTTTGAGAACTCTTGTTACACATCACATATTTCGAGAAGTCCGCCCAAATGTCTTCGCGAATAATCGATTATCCTCTCTGCTCGACACCGGCATACCTCATAGTAGGCTGAAGCAAGAGTGAGTCAAATGATCCATTTGACTCTCGGAATAGGCTTATTCAACGAAACTTAGTCAACTGTGCAAGTTTATCACATACCCTTCCACATGCGATGTCTCCGGCTACGTCGGTCACTTGTGAGTTCCTTCCGTCCTTTGCATCGCCCTAATCGTCCCGAAGTTGAGCCCATATCAGCGCTCAAGATGTAATGCGGGCATCTATATATCATCTTGACGACTGCCGAGTTGATTCAAGTACCGAAGTTAGCGAACCCCCGGGCCCGACGGCTTTCCAAAAAGCAGTTAACACCTCTAGTAATCTATTCGAATGGATGCATGATCCCGCCCATAAATACGAGTTCACTCGGCATAACGCTTGTATTCGATCCACAAGTAAATGGGATCCTTTTGAAAGCCTCTTGAAGGGTACGAGTAAACTGTGCTATCATCCGTGACCGCACTCAACATCCAATTTTACAGGCTTCGACTGGGCTTCCCTCCCCGTAGACAGCCTTGTGGTGGACGTCGGGGGAGGGACAGGAAAGCCCACACTGGGACTAGCCAAAGCCTGTTCGCATCTAAGAATTATCATACAGGACCAAGAACCCGTGGTCCTCAAAGGAATTGAGGTACGCAGCTGAGCCCGTCTATTGCGGAACTGTTCCCGACCTACTTTCTTCCAGTACTGGAAGGAAAACTACGTCGAAGCTCTCCATCAAGGGCGAGTCTCATTTTCCGGTGCGTTCCTTACGTAGAATTCCCGGATTCACAAAGATGCCGATTACCCCTCTAAGTTCATGACTTCTTCCAACCGCAACCGGTGCAGGGTGCACAAGTCTATTTCGCTCGGCTAGTCTTCCATGACTGGGATGATGATCATGCAATTCAGATCATCAGAAATCTTCGCGCAGCTGCTTCGCCCGAGAGCCGTTTAGTGATAGCTGACTTCATCGCTCCGTTCGCCTCCCGTACGGAATTACCCCAACCTAATGCGGACAAGATTAAAACCTCGATTTCTGACCCTCCTGCGCCCTTATTACCTAACTTGGGTAAAGCGAGCGCTAATATGTACTTTTTAGATCTGGCTGTAGGTTCCGATTCTTCCGGTTTGTCTCGGAGTCGAGTATTTGACTTACATGTGATCAGATGCAGTTGCTTTTTAACGGCAGGGAGAGAACTCTTCCTCAACATATACACGTGGTTGAAGAAGCTGGTTGGCGTGTTGTTGAAGTGCGGTTCGCAGCCAACTCAAACTTTGGTTACATCATTGCAGAACCTGTGTGATTTGGGTTTCATGCACAACGTCAGACCATTCTCATTTCGTACTTGGATGAATGGTGTATTATATCCGTCAGAATAACTACCAGGTTACATGGCGTATGTTGAGAAGAGGAGACCTCCGATAAAGACAAGAGTGTGGACATTCGACCGAAAATGATCTGTTGGCCTTCAAACCTTCGCTGCTTCAGTCACGTCACGAAACTTCATATACACCCGCCTCGTGTCTTCTCGAGTCTCGACCGACAGCGCATCATGTCAATTCCTCTCAACGCCCACCCCAGTTCTTCTACCCTTTTCTTCAGCTCTTCTCCAGCATCCTATGCTGCTTATTCACCGCGACGACCGACATGATTCCTCCCACTGGATGGTTTTCTAATTTTCTTCTCGTTTCCACCCTCTCAGTCGGACACAATGCCGCGAAAAACCTCATTTTTCGCGTCTCCTCCCTCCTACTCCAGTATACTGTCTTCAAATTGTTGACATATTTCGCCTACCGGCTTACTGCATACACGTCGTTCTTGATGCTTTTAGAAGATTTTATCCAAAAGCTCTATTTCATTTCGTCATACGGTTTTCAAGAGCATTCTTGGATCGTCCTCGCGTTTCTCATACTATTCCCGGCCGCAGGAGTCTACGACACCTGTTTATGGCTGCTCGACGCACCAGGATATGTCGTCCGGTCCACGGTGACCGACGCACCATCACTCTCCCACCAACTTTTCCTCAACCCTCCTTATGTTCTTAATATCCCGGGTGCTGCAACAGAGATCAACCTCGATAGCTCTGTTTCAGCCGGTCTATACACTCAAAACATCACACTTCTTGCAACACATCTCCCTATCTCGCAGGATGTCGTGGTACCGTTGCAAAAACTTTCATCAGTGAATCAACCGCGGATTTGGTTGGATAATGAGGGTTGGTCGGTTGGACTTGATCTCGGATGGCCGTCATTGTCCGATATCCCATCCTGCACTCCCAACTCCACGGACACTCAGCAGAGATGGTCTTGCCATCTCAACAACACGAGCGCGAATGGGATTTATACCCAAAGCTTTGGCATGCCACAGATATGGTGGGATCAAAGCATGACTCAACCACATACTGTCCAACCAATCCTTGGGGAGAACACTTGGTTCTCCCTTGGCCCTAACGGTTCTTCGGTCATCATGAAGCAATTCTTGACCTTGACGAAAGGACAAAGACGACACACGCTGGTGGAAACGTCGTGGAAAGCTACGATGAAAACTTCTCTGTCACCGTTCGCGAACAATGAAATTCTTGACTTCATCCGACGGGCGTGGAACAACGATCCAAATCGGATCGTTGACTCCGAAATCCAGAACCTTGTGGACGAAGTGATGTTGGCGCAAACTCGAGGGGATAGCTTCTCAACGGGTCTAATGATACAAGAGCCTCAACCTTTTGCAATACGCGCCACTGTTATCGACTACCTTACAGTTGCCAGCCCATCGAACGCTTCGAATCCACAATTTTCATCTTTACGTATCAGATCGTCGAATACTACCCTATTACGTTCGGAGATCCTCTCTTCATCGAACACTCTACAACCCTTCGCTTCATGCCCTGGATCATTTGCAAATATCGCGACAGGAGGTCAACTCCGAGGGACAACGTGCAATGAACAAGGTCAGCCCACGATGGAGGGGTTTAAGGGTCAGATTGACCTCTCCATTGCTGTGATCCTTCCGAACATTCTAGGAACCGGTAATTTGAACTCCAGCCGAACTGCCTTTTATCCCGACGGCCAATCCTGGCTTGCGAGGAATGCAGCCCACTTGGACGAACTCATGGCTACTCGAGTTTTCATAGCGTCTGGAATGGATGACAGTGCTACGAGGGTGGCATGGCAAGAACAGGTAGCAGCAATCTCATATCTGCAGCTAATTCTTGTCGGAGCTCCAGCTTTGATTGCCATCCTCTCTTGGATTTTGATGGCCGGTAATGCTACAAGTCATTATAAACATTCATTCCTCGCCGCCGTATGCGCCACAACGCACGTCAGTGACAACTCATGTCGACGCATAGGGTATCTGAAGCATCCGCCTCGAATCGAATTGAAGACATTGAGGCGGCATGTGGTCATTGGGACACCGAGCGATGGAACTTTGGCCAACGTAGAGAAAGATCAGGTGGTAGCGTACTCAATGGTGACGGAGCCCCTGACCTTACCCGAGAGCGGTATTCGTCAGGCGAAGGGAGAAGATACCCCTGATCCATGAGCTTTGTTCGGTGCTAGCGACAGAATTAGGTCATATATCTATAGAACAACATATAACAAGTATATATCACGACACATCATCTTCGGCTATCTGTACAGACTAGGCCATAGCAATATTTCGAATAGAACATACTCCTACAGAGTTTCCACTGACAAGGTTTCCGTGCCCAAGGTGAACTCGATCAAGCCCATCTCACCAGTCTCCCAAAGTTTCACGAAATCGAGTCCGGCAGACGTCCCAAGCTCAATGAAATCTTGCAAAGTGCGCTCCTTGCTATTCAGAAGCGCCATCATATTTATATCCATCGTATATTGGCGAAGTCGACCATCGCCATAATTGGGCAATAGGGGCTCAGGTGCTTGACTGTATTTAGCCTCACTCTCGGGAACGCGATACGCGGGTTGCACGATAAACTCATCTACGGGTCGTCAAAATATTATTGGCGGAGGTGATATCGAAAAGCTCACGAATAAGCACTCTACTCCGAGAGGTCATAGCGTCTCGAACACTTCGTAGAATCTTGATGCAATCTTCATCGCTCCAATCATGCCTACGAATTCAAAACTAAGTATTCCGTAGGAGCCGAGCAAGGGATACTCACAGAACGTTCTTAAGCTGTCGAGTACTTTGCAATCAAAATACTGATGGGTGCACTGGGTCAACACAGGACTCACAAAGTAGATATCACATCCTTTCTTCGGAGATCCCTTGAAGAAGTCCAGTGGAGTGAAGTTGATCCTCCGTTCTGCTATTGCCTCAGGACATCGCTCGGGCCATATTTTATGTTCTGCAGCTTCGAGTTGCTCGGGAAGATCCTGAAGAACAAGCCGAAGCGCTGGATAGCGTTTCGCTAGCTGAATAGAGATGTTCCCTACGCCGCCGCCAACATCACATATGACCGAGCCTTTTGGAAGCTTATTCCAAGGGAAATCTGCGGAGATGATGAGTAAAGGTCAGGAAAAGAAACAAACGGAGGCGCTACCGGAAACAACCGCATCTGCTTCAATTGCAGAGCCCCAACCCATCATACCAGGACCAAAATATTTTGCACGTTCAATTTGTTCTGGAGATGACTGAGAGCAATAAGGTGATAGTGAAGCTGCAGGGGAGGGTAACAACGCACTCCGGCATAGTAGTCAAACAATGTGCCATCAATACCGAAATGCCTTGAGAACGGTGAGTCTTTGGGGTTGTTTGAGGACGTTACAGTTGGATCATTGAGCGTGTCACTCAAGATAGAAGCAGCTTTGAAACACTCGTCGGTTCTAATGAATGGCTTCGTAAGAGGTGAGGCTATCTGGTACACGGTGTGACTTACATGTGCCTGCCAAAGCTTGAGAGCGGGTTGTGCGATAGGAGATGATTGCTCAAACGAGTGTTGGCAAAGGTATCAGCGCTGACTATAAGCAGTAAGTAAAACGCCGAACACAATCCGAGATGTTCAATGATGTTCAAACCTTCTTGGAAAACATGTTTGGTTGCAAGCAAACGTAATATACGAGCAAGTTTTGCTTGATCCACGCCGGTTTGCCTCTCTAGATCTGAGACATGAACGCCGTTGGGACATTCATGAAGTAGATCTGGGATTCGGTTTGACAAGGCGACCTGTAGACACGCCGGCTCGAAGAACTGTGAGGAAATAGTGTTAAAATCGTTAGCAGTCGCGGTAACTGCTTAGGGGCACTGACTGCCATGAATTTCTACGGCACAAAGGTTACAAGATAAAATCGGTAGGATTAGGCTTTAGGACACAGAGCAACTCACATTGACAAGGGTGTCGCTCGGACGAGCCACAAGGGTCGTCAATTGAGCACAAGCAGCCTCGATGGCGTAAATGGAAGTACGGAGTTCTGGGTCCCCAACTTCCTCTTGTCGTGACCTCGGGGGAGAGGCAAGACGTTTTCCAGCGACCTCGCATGCATTCGAGATTAGCGTTAAAAGGGTTTTGAGTTGCTCATTCGTATTGCTGGGGTCCATGCTGAGAAGAGGCTGGGAGAAGGCCGATGCTCGCTGCCAGTACCAAGAACTCAGGATTATATAGGGGCTCGCTATACCCCATCTGCCCAAGTCATTGCCGATGTAGTGTAGCCCGAATCATTGCCTATGTAGTATAGCCCAAATCATTGCCGATGTAGTATAGCCCAAATCGAAAAAGTGGTTAGTCTCGGGCTTGTGTCGCTTCGAAGGTATCGTGAGCGTTTCGTCACAAGACGGGTAGACTCAATGAAGGATACATGACAAGACTGGTATGAACGTCACACCGTTAGAAATCTGAATGAGAGACGAGGGACCGGATCACGGCCAAAAATAAGCCAATGATTTGTTTTGTCTCACTACGACAAATACACCATTCCCGGCTCCGTCCCACAACCAAACCGGTGACTGACATCTAGTGCACTACACCGTCTAGAAGCCTTTCTCATTGGTTCCGGATGCTTCCAAGTTGCAGATTGACATGCTGCATCATTCTGCAGGGCCTCTAATAGTCACCAGACAAGGAACCGGTGCTCGGAAATGACGGGCTAATGATAACTATTTCGCTTCCCTTATCTCTCTCCCGCTGAAAAATACAAGCTAGCGCCCACACTCCGTCGACATGTCAAAAGGTCGATTTTCCCCTACCGAAAAAAAAAAATACAAGCTCGCCGTCAGTTCAAATAATCGTCACTCGCCCTTATTTTAAGGGTCCCATATCGAATAAATGATGCATCCCTCTCGTTTGCGCAGACCTTCAGTATCAGCAGTGCTTCTCGTTTTCTAGCGGCTGCGCTGAATTGGCTTAGAGTCAGCCACTCATGCACAATTAATCGCCACGATTACGGATAAGGCACCTTTGGCGGGCGAGGCCATCATGAAAGCATTAAACGCCAGATGAGTGAGTATATTGTCAGATCTAGCTGCAGGTTCGTATTATATATACAACCATACCTGGATATTGCAATATAATCCTCATCTGGAGTGCATCTGGCGCCTAACATTTTCGTGATGACTCAGCAAGCTGATCAACGTCTAGTCAGAGTTTACCTTTTTTGTGAAGATACTCTCGCCCGCTTGACAACTTCTCTGAGACCCCTGCCCGCAATCTTGGATGCTGAAATGGTGACTAGAGCGATCATTCCATGAAGGACGTTCAATGTCCTGTGAAGCTTCCAATGAATCCCGATATCATTCTCGATGACAGCAAGGTATCTCTAGACCTGAAGAACGGTAATCGGTGTGTGAGTATGAGAATTTTTGCTCTATTGTACAGTAGTTACGGAGAGCATCGACCGTTTCATGCAACTCCCTTCATGATATCGGCAATTATGTGAAAGCACATTAAGCCGATGGAAAATAAGGACTTTGGACATTGACCTACTTACTACCCTTCGGCAATCTCATACGCAATGCCTGCGCAAGCCGTGGTGTTAACAGTCATGAATACACGATCTTCACTGAAATACTCACTTTGGCCATGGGCACTGAAATGAAAGGGGGCGATCGAAAGATCAGCGATGAGAAGATTCTTCGTTCCATAAAGAATACATTTTTTGAGATGGTATACAAACGCTTATTCTGCTGACTCACCTGTAAATTGGTGTTCACGACTCCGGCCTTTTTCCTGGGGAGCATAGACGCCGATCCAATTCTATCTGAATATAGAGGTGAGGCGTCAGAATCAAGGTTTAGGCGTCCAACTCACGATAACTAGTACTACCTCAGCTCTTGAGATATTCTAGTGAACGAGTCAATTGTCATATGGAAAACTGGTCCCAGAATTAGGCCCACCAGCTATTTCTTCATCAGCGGTGACCGTTGGCCCAAAATTGATTTTGAGGCTTGAAGTTATGTAATGCCCATGTAGCGTAGCTAAGAATTGATGGTAGCCTTCATTTCTTTGAATCAAGAGAGGTAGTGAAAGTTGGGGGTAAATAGTAAAAGGCCATGCCATCATCATTGTTCTCATTTTTGTCTGGCTGTCCAAGAACAATGGCCACAAGAAATACAACACCACTGTGTATGAATACCGCTGCAGGAACTCTGGCAAAGTGGTTTTGTACCCAGTGATCTGATTCAAGAGCAATTTATATTCAAATTATTTGACATTTATTCGCAATAGCATTAACCCGAACTCATTTCATCAGACTAGCCACGGTGTCAGATTCAGAACAGTTGTGTAACCTTGGTCCCACTTGAATATGACTTGTCCTGTCCAAAGAAAGCGTCATCGATGATGCACTGGTTACAGAAGTCAAAATGATTCCATGCCTACATTGCCGTAAACTGGAACCCGTCTGTGGCGAAGCTTCAGGCTTCAGCGCTCCAGCGCCTGTAAAACAAAAGCTTCTGATCGACTCTTTGCCCAAGCTTTTAGCCTTTTCTTTGTGGAAGGACTGCGACGCTGAGTTCGGTCACGTCCATTCTACGACAAGGACAGCTGTTGGAGTTTGCTAGCGCAGAAAACAGAAATATGGGCTCTGGATGAGTCAAATGTTCAAGAAGTACTGGTTCGTCGGCCGAGTGCCGATAGACGCACGCAGGAACGCATTGTTGAGAACATTGTTGACTTCCTGTTTTGTAACTCGCTTAGTGCCTGAGCTCGCTTGTGTAAGCTTTCACTATGTCAAAATGAACGAGGTTTTTTTGTTGAACGTGGATACAATACGACAACCCTCCCGACAGTCGTCTATGCGAAAACAATGCCACGAAATGATACTTAACGAACGTCGAGCTAGCAAAGTTCATACCTTATCGTCACGAACCAGAACAGCGGACCGGCGCCAATTTGTTCTGGTGCATTAGCCTCGAGGCAACCTTCCAAACGAGGCTTTGACCTCGTTGTGTACCCACCGTCAATTCGCCGCCGGGTGCTCACAATCGGGGCCCCTCCACGTTGAAAACACATTCTTATCAGGCTGCAAAGGCCGTACTCGTTGACGTACTGCTTGTTTCTCCCTGCCATCTCCTTCCCCGCTCACAAGCTGTTGCCACGCTTGAAGCCAGAATTCCCGCACGACATAGCCAATGACAAGCCACCCACCACAGCGGGCTCGTAGTCTCAGGGTGCCCCAAGCGCATCAGTTAAATCAAGGTGACAATCTCTCATTCAATGTGACCCCCCTCTTTCGATCGCGTGCTATCTGCTCTCCGATGAGACTCAAGCTGTGAAAATAGCTATGATCCTTCAGATGACTGACATTTTTCTGCACAGCTTTGGTTCAAAACCTCATCCCTCGAGAGGCCTCTCGATCACCCTCTTTGCGAGAACGATCTCGTCCGATGCAAGCTGTACCTCCTGCACAAATGTACACCCCGCCAACAGCAGCACAGCAGCTGAATCAAATTCCTCCCCAAGCAAGTCCGACAGGCTCTAGTAATTCACGACCTTCACCACCCACTGCCTCTATTCCACGACACCACGCCACCCCTCCCCAGGCGTCAGTCTCACCGAATGAGCTTGCAGTGCCTCCATCACTTTCCCAAGTTCCTCAATCCTCAAGCGGCTACAACACTCACTACGGTCATGCCATCGGTCTTGCTCACGGTCCCTCCCTCACTCGTTATCAGAATATGGACGATAGTTATCATATCACCCCCGAGCTGTTAGCAGAAATCGAACGTGCCGATCAACAACAAGCGCAGACGCACTCTGGCTCTCCTGCTTTCAACTACCCTCGCAATGGATCAACAACACCTCCAAGAGATCATAATATAGAAAGGGTCCGTGCAGCTGAACGATCAAGCCCCATGGAGTTGGATTCACGTCGCCAACGAGATCGAGAGAGTCCTATCGCAAGGCAGCCACATTCACCCTCCGCCTTTACGCAGGCGCAAAATACAAACCCTGAACGTCGCGCCTCTGATTCTCCTGCCCGTGCTTCTCCCTTAGGCGGAGGGTCTTCTGGAGAAACATACACTGCCTACTCGACACGTGACTCCCCATCTCATCGGCGTGCAGTCAATGCTCTGAATAACGACTCTCGTTCCCAGTATTCGCTCGCTACGCAAACTCCTCCGTTGCAGCCCGTCTCAGCTCGGCAACCTGAACGGATATCGTCGGTACGGTCTCTGCCTGTGCAGGAGGAGGCCGAAGATGATCCTCAGCTCGCAATCAAAGAGGACCCCTGGAACGGCCTGGAGCACTTCGAGAGTCGCCACCTCACCTCTTCACCGACGCCTTCATCTGAACTTCATCCAGAAGGTAATCTACAGCGTCGCGAGATGCATCATCCTACCACTTCTACCAATCAGTACTCCGATGATGGGTCAGATACTGAGGAAGGGGCCAAAACGCCTAGGTCTCCCAGTGTTGGACTTCCCGATAGAATCCATTCGAATATGACCGGCATCCGCATTCCAATGCGTGCTACAGGACGTGCTGGTACTATGGATCAGCTTGGGCTGAGAGGTATTGACGAGACCATACACCAACCGACGCCAAAAGCCGGCTTACCTGGACCATCTCAATCATCACATTCCCAGCGCTTTGGGCCTCCCTCCCATCAACGTAGGCTGAGTGTCGACCCAAACTTCCAGTATCATCAAAGTCAGTACTATGCTGACGACTCTAGCCCCTTTTCTCTATACCACGGACAGTTCTTACCTGAGGAATACTATGCCTATGCCGAAGGGGGCCCTCCATTTTACCCCGATGGTCAATACGGCGATCGACCCCGTCCTGATGCACCTATTCCTCCCACCCCTCATAGCCAAACTGCGGCGTCGTCTCCATCGCCATTCCTCCATTTACGCAACGGAAGAAATTCTGCTGTTCCCAGCCCAGTTCCAGTGGCCGGTTCACCCTATCCCTATCCCTTTAATCATGTGCGCCGAAGCTTTGTTCCTTCTCATAATGCCCGCGACCATCACGATCCGAACGCTGATCCCAACCTCTTGCGAGACCAAATCGCTAATCAGTGGCAAATATTTGCTCAAAACACCCATGCACTCGGTAACATAACCGATTCTACCCTTTCTCCCTCTTCGACTCCTTTCCAAGGCAATTTTGCGCCGTGGGCTCATCTACATGCTCGTCGGACACTTGGTCGTGCGCTTGACTTGAGGAGCATGCAGTCTAGCCCAGGCTTAGATCGCGGGGAAGCACCACCCATACCACCACCCTCTGTGTTCCGAAGCAAGAAAAAACAGCAAGGGACGAGCAATTTACGAAAGGAAGTCCCAGCTCAGGTTATACCGCCGAGGGTGCAAAGTACCCAGCCACGAGACACGAGTCCTGAACCCTCGACGTCAGGCGAAGAAACTGCGGGTGAGGATGATTATGCTGTACCAAATCCGAATCGTAGTAGCTGGGGTAACGGCGCTGTCCCTGACAGAGGTATTGTGGAGGATGACGGGGATGGAGACTGGGTAGACGAAGACGAGGAACCTGACGAAGATGATTTTCTTGAATTGGAATATCATCCTTCATATGTCAAAAGTGTCAACAAGAGGCGCAGGCGATGGGAAATCCGCTGGGAAGCACTTCTTGAAGCGGTGAGTTTCACTCTCTTGGACGTATTTTGTTTCGATTGGTGCTAATGCAACCATTAGTTCCGCGCTCTCGATAGACAGACAGATGCAACCATGGTGCTACTTGCGGCGCCTTCGCATTCGACTAAGCTTTACTCTATGGGCTCCCGCTCTGTCAGAAGACAAAACTTGGATCGCAACAGCCCTGACATGACAGCCCTGAAGAACAACTTCAAACGTATCGCGGCACATCGGCGCAAAACTCGTTCACACGTAAAAGCTTCTGTCGTTGATAGGTTTTTAGCCTCGTCCGCGGCTTCAGGAGATGGCTCGGACACTAGTGAGTCTCGAGAGCAGGACCTCAAACGCGCACTGGAAACAACGCTCGGCAGTCTTCGGGCGTTCGAGCATATCTTTACTGAGAGGGAAAGCCGGACGGCGGAAGAAATGAGAAGAATTAAAGAAGACCGAGAGCGCGTCGAGATTCTATTGAAACAGGTCCTCGGTGATTCGCAGCGCAACGGGTTGAATACCTCACAGACTGCGTCATTACTTTGAGATTTTTCTGAGCTTTTCATCATGGTGGCTATATCTGTATATTGACCTTATTGTATTCATTGCATTATCGATCATTGCATTGTACATATGTGCTGTGTTACAGCAGGCTCAACGGACCGGTGATCAGTAGAGTAATTTTTAGTTCTCCATATCAGTACTTACATGAAATCTATTAACTCGACGACTTTCTAGCATTACGCTTTCTGATCCAAACACTCAAGCATCGAAATATTCATTAGAGACATTTCAAGCTCGACTCCTGTCAACGACGGTAGTAACGATTCAATTGGCGAGTTTTTGAATCGCCGCCTAAATCCATACTGAGCAACACCATTAATTGAATTCAGACTCGACGCCGCTCGATGATTTTGTTTCGTAATTAATGTGGAGTCCTAGCAGCGAGTGCTGGCGACGATTCAAATTCGTTGATTGAATCGTCACTACCATCCGAGTCGGTGACATGAGTCGAAATGTTTCTAGTGATTCAGGCCTTGCTGATACCACGAGTTCAAGGTCAGAATTCTACACGTGTGAAAATCTTATTTTGGCCATTTCCATTTGGAGATAACTCATCTTGACCTCATCGACTTTGTACTTTTGCTAATGTGGTTGTCAGATTTCCCTGAATTGCTTAACACCAGACACAAACCTTGATGGCAATTCTTCAAGCTTCAGAATTAAGCCCTCTCGACATGTCGGCCACCAATGCGAAACAAAAGGATAGTCCGGGATAGTTCATGTGGCTCCAGCTCTATCTATGCTCTCTTTCTGGACACGTGTCGACTTGTATTAATGAAAATACCTGTCAATGGACGTTTGGCGTCTTTGGCATACTGTAGTCTGATGCGTGGCATTTCTGTACGCCTTTACCTGGGCATAATTCTCGTTGCTATTCATGAATACAAGCATCAATGTTTAGCTGTCACTCGTCGCCCTGGATTCATTTGACTCGGACTTCTATCGTCGAAGGGGGAAAAATGGATGATGTCATACCCGGGCTTCAATGTAAGCGCGACTAAAATCAGGGGAATACGCTTGGTGGAATTTCCTTCGACCTCGTCTCTTCTCAAGCATCTGGAACACACTGGATCACTTGAAAGGCTCTGCTGTATTCAAGCATGGGTTACTGCTTATGCAGAAGGCAATGAGGCAACTGTAAGACGCAACACTCAACGACCATGTTCAAACCTGTCTCATATTCTGCAAACGTCCTAGATCTACCCTCGTTGAGCCCCGACCTCTTGCAAGCCACTTACTACTCAAAGTGTGTTTACTCCTTGGCCAAATTTAATTTTACCGCCAGTGCCATCTGTCTAGTGCGTTCTCTTCTTCAAAAAAAGAAACTGAAAAAAATGAATTAAGGATACACTGTGCAATTGCCACACAAGAGGTCGGCGGCCTTGAGATTGAAACTGCTATGACTTCTCGTTGATACTCCAATATTTGATGATTGCTCCCATTGATGTATTTTTAGCACCGGCGCGTCGGAACGATTGCAAAATGGCCATTAGCAGCCTTGGCTCACTGAAGGCACACGCAATAGTTGTGCGAAAGCAAGAAGACTCACAGAAGAACTCTCAATTTGCACAGATCTGGGCTGGATTCGCCGCTGTTGGCAATGAGTGATTGCTTCAATAACATGGCTGTGTAACTCCGAACAATCAGGAGCCACGCGAGAACCAACTTTGGCAGCTTCTATCCACGCTGATTCTTACATCAGGAAGATGGAATAAAGAAGATGGAAGAAACAAAGTGTAGAAGAAAATCGTGCGACGCAACTGAAACCAATTTGGCAAGCGGTGGGTTGTTCGAGCCTTCGGAAGTCACGGAGAAATTCTAATTCTCAGCTACTGTCGCCGTTCGTGTCCTGTGTACTGCTACGACCTCAAGCAATGTGCTTCCTCAGTCCTGTGAAACCGTATTCAATTGCCTTCGCAACGGCGCCTCTTTACCTGTCAGAAAGGAGGCTTCTTCCTCACACCGTGAGTATCAGATTGCCGCTCGTGTTTTTTGTGCTCCACTCAATCGTTGCTTCGAAAGGGTTATGTTCTCAGCACACTGTTCCTTCCTTGTCATCCCTGTCGTGCATCCATGCTTGACAATTGAACCGTACCTTGATCATGCAAAATATGCTGCTAAGCGAGATCCATAACAGCAGCGTTGCCCCGCACCCATGGAGTGTAGCCACCGTCAACCACATTGAAACGCTACGCCTGCCAATCTCATGGTTTTGTGATTGAAAGAAGTGATGATTCTTCCATCTCTGGAACTATGGCGGATTCCGAGAAAAGAGAAACATGATCTTAGCTGAGCCCTTGAGCCAGGTATGACGCTTGCCACTGTCTTCATTCGTTCCGGGAACGATAATTGTAGTGATCGATGAAATACAGAGATCTATCAAGTCTCGACCCCCCTAATGAGAAGATTTTAACCCCGGTGTAGTGATCACCGTTCGAGGCCTTCAAAGCCCGGAATCATGATTCCGATGGAATTCTCTCCTCCAACTCTTATTTCCCGCCAAGACACACCTGCTGTGTTATTGGATCATCAGGAAAGTTTTTGATTAGATGGCCGGCACGCAGTGTTAATCGGCTTGACCAGGTACTTAGAGACTTGTTTTTCCCAGCATCTTCTAAAAAAGGAAACACCTTTCCCTCATTACTCCATGTCATTCCAGTGACCTGGAGTGTTATGAGACCCATTTGGTGGAATCGTCCCAGTGAGCACTGAATAGTGATCTACAGTTGGCACGGGTTGCACCTAAGGTACGTAATACTGTTATAAGCTGAACACACAAAGAACGGGTGGTGTTGTCGCGACTCCAACTCTCTCGAGTCCGTTACCCCCACCCCCAATGATGGACCCGTCCACTGGTATTCCTCCTGACATTGGTAACCTGTGAGTCGCTAATTAATATCTACTATGATTTCTGGCTGAAGGCTCGCAGTACTGGTCCTCCCGTACGTCGATGGGTTATCAAACTGTTGCTTGAAACTTCACAACAAACCACTCTATAGTTTTTAGGGATTTTCCTCAATGGCTATTTATTTGGCATTCTTACACTGCAATATTGTGAGATCAAATGTCCTCTACCTACATTTGGAAATGCTGAACGGCTATGAAGATAATTATTGTTCGGGCTTTGGGAACGACATGACATGGCTTAGAAGCCTAGGTGAGTGAAGGATTAGGAATTGAATACCAGTTTATCGACGCTGATATTAAACGAAGTGCATGTACAATTTCTGCTAGAGACAGCACAGACGGCTATGACTGTGGCAGACGGTTTCCATTGGTTTGTCTACGGCTACGGAAATATGGACCGGCTGGGAGAATATTACTTGGCGAACTTTGATTCCCCGATCTTGTGTTCGATCATTGCACTGATTTCTCAAGGGGTCTATTGTTGGAGGATATATCATTTGAGTCAATGGAAAGTTCCTACTTTCATTATCGCTCTCGTAAGTGATTTATTCTATTTTACTTGGAATGTCTGGTCTGAACACTGAGTTCGGAAGGCGGCAACCTGCCAGGCTGCTGGAGGTTTCGGGATTGGTATTGTGGTGCGTTGTTGTATTATTTTTGGAGTCGAGGTTCGAATTAATTGACAACGAATAGAATCAGAGGCTTGGTACTATCACAAACTGGGATAATAGATACGATGTATTCATGATTGTGAGTGGTCTATCTCTGGGTGCGATTTCAGGGTGCTCGAATTGATTTTTGGTTTCGATAGTTATGGTCACTTAGTAGTGCGATAGCCGATACGATGATCGCTTGTATTATGGTTTATCTGGTAAACAGACCCCCTCAACCAAATAACTTCCCATCAAGCGGGGGAACTGACTAGACTTGTGCAGCTTGTTTCGTCAAGTCCTTTTCATTCATCCAGGAGAAATACACCGATGATGACACGTTTGACGCGCTTGGTAATTGAGACAAATGCAGCGAGTGGTAAGAGGCTTCTCACTTGTTTTCTAATTGGAGGGGAGTTGATCATAGATTAAAAGCTCTCGTCGCAATAGCAGTCTTTCTTACGACGATTATTGGTCCCATTGCGCCGCCAGTATGTCGTTGGATGTTCCCTCGGCATGAACGGACACTAATAGACTTCCCCAGAAAACGAGCTATTTCTTGTGTCCGTAAGTCAAAAAACGCATTATTTCGCCACAAAGAATTCCCCTAACACTCGGTACAGAGGTTATGTCCTTGGCAAATTGTGAGTGAACTAATATCCCGTCTCTTGAAGCGGGACCTGAGATCCTTCAAAAGGTATAGCAACTCTTTCATTACGATGTTGAATAATCGGCGAAGAAGTGGAAACCATGGTATGCCGGAAGACTCAACATATAGCAACCATGGGGAGAGCGGCATTTCACTCGAACGACGTCATCATTGGAGCTCACCGTCTCGTCAGTTCACGATGAAGAACACAAGCTTGGCTATCTCCGTCCATACGGAGACTGCTGTGCGTCTTGATGATCCTATAATCCTCAACAGCAGCAATTCATTACCAAAACAATCCGAATTTTCGGAGTTGTCTTGATGTTTTTTTCTTTCTATTTCTTTTTCGGGAGTGCGAGAGCGAGGATCCGCTGGCGGTCAGTCTGGTCCTGGTGATCATACTTGTCATGCGAGGAGTGTACATTTTACGATTACGGATTAATGTATGAGCTACGCGCTGAGTGCTAAACACCCCGAGACTCTTGAGCCAGGCTGACGGTGGAAGCCAAGATCTGATTTCCGAATGACATCACCTTGTGTGACGGTATCACAGTCGCGGTCAGTCACTTCGTGACTTCACACCCCCGCGTTGCGCGTCAACCTCATTAATACCCAAGAGTTCTCCCCAATTCCGACCACTGACCATGGCACCAAAGGTAGCGAAAAATGCAAAGGGCGGGGGGAAGGACATCAGGATGTTCTTTGGTGGAAATGCGAGCTCAAAGCCTAGCCAAGGTTCCAGTTCTGGAGTACGTATGTACTTTGACTCATGTTCTACTCGGCTAACAACTTCACGGAAGGGCTCACAGCCTGCAAAAGCGACGGTTGTTAGTAAGTCTGCTTCTATCATCTGAATGAGACGATAACCATTGACGTCTGATCAGAGAAGGACGATAGGTGAGAGGAGAGTTTACTCAAGGAGACATGCATGCTGAGTTCGCTCAAGTGTCCCAGCAGAATCAGCAGCGTGAGCTCGTCTGGACCTAGAATTTCAACTTGCGTTCAAATCCCTCCAGGGCATCGTCAAGAGCACATGCGATTGTGGTAGATAGCGATGACGAGCCTATAGCGCCAGCGAAATCCACTGGGCGTTCTACGGGAATAGTCGACAGCGATGACGAAGAGCCGAAACAGCCTTCCAAGAAGCGGAAGTCCACCGTTTATCTGGATGAGGATGATGACCCTCCCCCAAGAAAGAAGCCAGCCGTTTCTCCAGCAAAATCGAAACCTAAAAAGTCAAAACGGGCTTCAAGGGACGAGGACTACGAAATGGGGGAACCGAGCTCGGAAGAGGTGGATGA
>KQ962016.1:111146-122877 GCA_001563735.1 Leucoagaricus sp. SymC.cos
TCGCAGTACTGGTCCTCCCGTACGTCGATGGGTTGTCAAACTGTTGCTTGAAACTTCACAACAAACCACTCTATAGTTTTTAGGGATTTTCCTCAATGGCTATTTATTTGGCATTCTTACACTGCAATATTGTGAGATCAAATGTCCTCTACCTACATTTGGAAATGCTGAACGGCTATGAAGATAATTATTGTTCGGGCTTTGGGAACGACATGACATGGCTTAGAAGCCTAGGTGAGTGAAGGATTAGGAATTGAATACCAGTTTATCGACGCTGATATTAAACGAAGTGCATGTACAATTTCTGCTAGAGACAGCACAGACGGCTATGACTGTGGCAGACGGTTTCCATTGGTTTGTCTACGGCTACGGAAATATGGACCGGCTGGGAGAATATTACTTGGCGAACTTTGATTCCCCGATCTTGTGTTCGATCATTGCACTGATTTCTCAAGGGGTCTATTGTTGGAGGATATATCATTTGAGTCAATGGAAAGTTCCTACTTTCATTATCGCTCTCGTAAGTGATTTATTCTATTTTACTTGGAATGTCTGGTCTGAACACTGAGTTCGGAAGGCGGCAACCTGCCAGGCTGCTGGAGGTTTCGGGATTGGTATTGTGGTGCGTTGTTGTATTATTTTTGGAGTCGAGGTTCGAATTAATTGACAACGAATAGAATCAGAGGCTTGGTACTATCACAAACTGGGATAATAGATACGATGTATTCATGATTGTGAGTGGTCTATCTCTGGGTGCGATTTCAGGGTGCTCGAATTGATTTTTGGTTTCGATAGTTATGGTCACTTAGTAGTGCGATAGCCGATACGATGATCGCTTGTATTATGGTTTATCTGGTAAACAGACCCCCTCAACCAAATAACTTCCCATCAAGCGGGGGAACTGACTAGACTTGTGCAGCTTGTTTCGTCAAGTCCTTTTCATTCATCCAGGAGAAATACACCGATGATGACACGTTTGACGCGCTTGGTAATTGAGACAAATGCAGCGAGTGGTAAGAGGCTTCTCACTTGTTTTCTAATTGGAGGGGAGTTGATCATAGATTAAAAGCTCTCGTCGCAATAGCAGTCTTTCTTACGACGATTATTGGTCCCATTGCGCCGCCAGTATGTCGTTGGATGTTCCCTCGGCATGAACGGACACTATGATGATGATTTCATAGACGATGATGAAGAGGATGTGAAACCAAAACCGAAACGGAAAGCTGCACCAGTCAAGAAATCCAAAAGATCTACTACGGCATCCCCGAAGAAGGAAAAGAAGAAAGTGGAGGAACCAAAACCCAAACCCGCCGCGAAGCCCAAGTACGTCTCAATCTCTTCAAGTCTCTCTGATCTCATGTCTTCTCAGTTGGGCTGCAATCAAAGCTGCCAAGCGCGCTGGACCTTCAGCTCCCGGTTCGAAGGAGGTTCCGAATGGTGCACCGGACTGTCTTCTAGGTCTTTCATTCGTGTTTACGGGGGAGCTGTCTGGTTTTTCTCGAGAGGAGGCTATCGACATAGCCAAACGGTTTGGAGGGTGTGTTCCTTTTTTCCTCTTCTCCAAAGAGCTTCCTGAGGGCAACATCTTCAGGCGTGTTGTCCTTCAGCCTTCAAGCAAGACAAATTATGTTGTACTTGGCGACAACGCCGGCCCAGCCAAGCTCGCAGCCATCAAGAAACATGGTCTCAAAACTCTCAACGAGGACGAGTTCCTCGACCTGATCGCTACTCGCAAAGGTGCCGATGAGGGCGGACTCGACGAGAAGACTAAGAAGAAGTTGGCGAAGGAGCAGGAGGATATCCGCAAAGCTGCGAAGGAGATGGAGAAGCGTGAAAAGAGCTCATCGATGGCTGACGTTGATCCTTCTACTCAGCTATGGACAACACGTTATGCCCCTCAATCTCTCAAGGAGGTTTGCGGAAACAAGAGTCAAGTGGAGAAATTGTTACAATGGTTGAAGGACTGGTGTGTTTTCCTTCCAATTTTTTATCGAGGCACGTATCAAATTGCCACACTTGCAGGCCAGAAAGTCTGAAAGCAGGCTTCAAGAAGCCTGGTAAGACTGGCATGAATATGTTCCGTGGTGTGCTAATTACTGGTTCCCCTGGTATCGGTAAGACCACCAGCGCCCACCTGTGTGCCGAGTTGGCGGGGTATACGCCAATAGAACTGAATGCGAGCGATACTCGTAGTAAGAAACTCGTGGAGGTCGGTGGTGAAATGTTTTAGCTTCTATCTTCAGCGCTGATGCCTCACTTTAGAACGGAATGAACATCAACAACACATCATTAGATGGATTCTTCAAAGGCGCTGGGGTCTGTCCCTCCTTCTCTTCGGCGGAACCTTCGTCTGACTTGTCCAACAGGCAACGAATTCCGTGGGTGTCCCCATTACGGATAGGACATGCCTTATCATGGACGAAGTAGATGGTATGTCTGCCGGCGATAGAGGTGGTGTGGCCGCGTTGAACGCACTGATCAAGAAGAGCAAGGTCAGTCTGCGGTCGGTCAGATTGAGAGTGCCATCGCGTTAACGAAATACTTTACAGATCCCCATCATCTGTATCGCTAATGATCGAGGGGCGCCAAAACTCAAGCCGTTGGCGCCAAGCACCTATAGCTTGAGCTTCCATAAGTAAGCTCGTCTACATCGTCGTTTCGTCGAGTATTCTGACTGTTGAAGACCTCAAGCACAGATGATCCGGTCTCGGATCTTGTCAATAGCGTTCAAGTGAGTCCACTCACCTCCAGCTGCAAGAACTCTGCTTATATGCCTACATAGAGAAAAAATGAAAGTACCGGCAAATGTTATCGATCAACTCATTCAAGGGACACAGTCCGATATTCGGCAGGTCTTGAATATGCTCTCTACCTGGAAACTCTCAAGCGATAAGATGGACTTTGACGAAGGCAAAGCTTTGTGAGTACATCTGTGACTAGCTATCGTCGACTTTGTTGAACCCCCTAATTCTCCGCAGAGTCAAGATGAATGAGAAGTATGCGATCATGACGCCCTTTGATATCACTTCGAAAGTGCTAGGTCCGTACCTGTTCTCGGCGACGGCAAGAGAGACGCTAGGCGAGAAGATGGAGTATTACTTCCAAGATCACTCGTTTGTTCCTCTGTTCATTCAGGTGCGCTCTTCTTGATGATTTAGCTACTCTTTATTTATTTCATTCGTAGGAGAATTACTTGAAGACACAACCCGCGAAAGTGCGCAATATAAATGGACCTGAGAAGGAGTTAAAGCATCTTCAACTGATGGAGCAAGCTGCATCGTCAATATCCGACGCTGACCTCGTGGATTCTCTTATTCATGGGTAGGTTGTAGTGATTTGTATCGTGCTGATGATTGACATCTGCCCAGTCCGGAGCAACATTGGAGTCTCATGCCGCTTCATGCGATCTGTTCAACTATCAAACCGGCGTCATGTCTGTTCGGAGCAGGGGCGCATTTTGGCGGGTCCAATCCCATATCTTTCCCTCAGTAAGTTGTCGCTACCTGGGAATAACAATGCTTGTTTAATTTAATCAGGTGGCTTGGTCAAAACTCGAAGCAAAATAAACTAGCGCGTCAACTTGGTGACGTACAGGTCCGAATGAGGCTGAAAGTCTCCGGAGACAAAACCGAGATTCGACAGTCGTATATCCCCTCGCTGCTCCCATACATCGTGACACCTCTGGTTGAAACGGGCGCGGTGAGTGTTTACACGTCTCATCCCCAGTTTCTGGTTGGATATTCAAAGATTCTTATAGAGCGTTGTGGATGACGTGATTGAACGAATGGATGGATATTATTTGTCAAGGGAGGATTGGGATACGATTGTCGAACTTGGAGTTGGGGAAAATAAAGCAGCGAAAATATCGACCGCAACCAAGACTGCATTCACGAAGAAGTTTGTCGAACTCTTGTTGCTTCACCAGGTCAACTGAGCTCATCCTTTTTCGTCAGATATAATGCTGCCGAACATCCCATCCCATTCCACAAGGCTCAAGACCTCGGAAAGGTTCCGAAGAAACTCTCGGGTGGTTCAGCACCAGATCTCGAAGAGGCATTCGTAAGTCATCACTTATCACTGGCTCGAGGGGAAGTAGGTACTGATATGATGTTAGATTGATGATATCGTTGATGACGACGAGGAAGAATCCAAACCTTCGGCTTCTTCGGACGACGTTGCAGGGGACAGGCTGATTCAAGCGTCGAAGAAAAAGAAAGCTGCGGTAACAACGAAAGGAAAGAGCACTAAGAAGAAAACCTGAGGTTGTTGATCTATGTACACACCGTATTTGACTTCTTTGTCCCTCTTGGTTCCTAGTTTCTCCTTATCATAATTGATAGGTCACCCGCCTTGTATAGCTTTTGACGACTTTTAATGATTCAGCGTTTGTAAGGTGCTATTTCTGGAATGAAATTGACATTGATCGGAGTGGATTGGCCGCAATTAGGTAACTGCCGTTGAAGGAAATGACTCGAGTGTTCCGGCCACTTCCTCCTCACAAAATCGTCATGCAAGAAGTACCCTTGGAAGTTATCGAGCATGTGTTCCAGCGTGGGTGTGCCATATCCACACAGTTCTGCCTTTCGCTGTGTTTGGTATCCTCATGGGCCAGGCGATTGGCGCTTCCATACCTTTATTCCTCAGTAAAACTGGAGACACAATCAGCAGTCTCCACCTTTCGCAAAGTAATCGCAAAATGCACAGATGGTACTCCAGATATTCCTCTCGCTCGCCTCTACGTTCGTAGCCTCTGGGTAGAGCCTATCTTGAATCTGGTTATCGACATCATCGAAGCCTGTGAAAACCTGGAATATCTCTCTGTACATGAACAGAATCTGTCGTGGTTGATGAGAGCTCCTCTCGGTCAGCGAGCAACGGCTGTCCGGGCTCTCTTTCAAGACTCCGCCACACCATCCACCTTAGAAAAGAACCAAAAGAACCTCCATTTGTGGGTTGCCAAAGGACGAACACATAGATTTCATCCTCTAGATTCACTCACGACGTCATTACCTTCTCCTTTCCTATCCAAATTCACCCATCTTCGACTCGACTGTTCTACTGGATATAAAATCCTGAATCTGAATATCAAACATTTCACCCGGCTTGCCTACTTGGCAGTCACGTATGACGGATCTCCATCACAAGATTTGGAGGAACTTGTTAAAACGTTACGCGTAGCTCCAAGACGGGACATTAATTGCGTGTTGATTTTACTGGTGGATGTGTTGACGACTGAGCAACGAGTCGCAACGTTGTCTTGGGTGGCGAAACAAGACGTTTCGAGGAGGATACAGGTGTTGCCCGGGAAGTCAGGAAGTTTTGGTGTTGAGTGGGAGGAGGAGTTGAGGACTGGAGTGACGGTTTGGGAGAGAACTGAACAAAGGAGTCGCGAGATTTTTGGTGAGGGTTTGACCATGGTTTTGGCGTTGGAGATTGGGACTGATTTTGTATTCGTTTCGTTAGGTGATCGGAGACGTGGATGAGGGGTTCATTCTCATGATTGTCTCCATTTCTCGCCTGCGTAAGAAGTCTACATACATACTTTCGGTGAATTATCTATTGACTTGTGAGAAGGTATCCATCAACATTATAATATACTACGAGAAGTCAACACATAACTCAATCGACGCGAGGTTTGCCACATAAGCACTCATATTTTGTCGAGGGCATTTTCCAAAATTGTTATTTATCTTACTTGTTTCACGGACAGGCTCATAATAAAATAATAATTGTCCAATGTCTTGCTCTAAAATCCCCTCGCTGGGCCCTCGTTCGACAGCGAGTGCCCAAGCATTATGCTGAAAGAGCGATATATTTGGCTTAAATCTTAGATGACCAAGCTAAGCTAGAGAATGAGGGATAAATGAACCGCCCGAGCGCCTGCAAGCATTCACGCGTCCAGAGTTACAGTGGCTGTCGTTGCTGCACTACCTATACCAAATTCCGTCGATGACAATACTCTAGTCTGAAGTTCAGAATTTTTCTTTTCTTTACAAAAAAACCGATAATCAACCAGTCTCATGCAACTCCTTTAATGATGTCGGCAACTATATGAAAGTACCGCGAGCGAAAGGCAACGAAAAGATTCGGAGGTCGACCTACCAATTTCTCCAATTCCATAGGCGATGCCTACATAAAACATGAAACTAACGGTCATTTTATACAAATATCCAGGGGGAACCTACTTTGGCTATGTGACCCGGAATGAGAGGGGACGATCGAGAGGTCGGCAATGCGTAGATTCTTTGCCCCGTAGACCTACAAGAAAACACCTGTATGACTGGGATAGTTGTGTCAAGAAGGTTGGACTTGCCTTCAGGTTGGTGTCTACGACTCCGCCCTTCTCCCTGGGGAGCATAGATGCCGAACCAATTGTATCTAGAATATAAACATTAGCCATAGCGTACTTTGTTTGAGGAATAGACTCACGGAAAACAGTCACAGTCCGCTTCTTGAGGTAATCTAGTGATCAAATATCAATATTCAGGTGTGAATCAACGTCCTTGAATCTGACTCACTGGCTATCTCTTCGTCGGTGGTGAATGCTGGGCCAAGGTTGACTTCAACGGGATTTTCGCCCGCCATGGGAACTCATCAGATAACTTCAGGACCTGGATAAACATGATACACGGATCGAAATATTCTTTCAATGCATCTGTCCTTGCAACCTTTCTAGCAAATTTGATTGCCTCCACGAAGAGCTTTAGATCTTTGCTTAGGAGTGAGAGTCTCTACTAACCTAGAGATTCAAGTGCTCTCACCGATGTCCTGTTCGTAGTAATGAGGATCCATAGCTGAATCTACTTACGGATCAGAAGATGTGATATGCTGGGACAGGCGTCATGACACTTCATATCGTCAAATTAGTTTCGATAAAAGACATACAATTGTGCCTCTAGAGAACAGGACGTTCAACGTAGTAACAAATGTGTAATACTTCTTTCCGGGCTCAGGAGGAGCTAGTATGTTGGACATCAGAAGTACGCTTCAGTAACAAAACAGTGCGACGTACTTGGACCCAGATAGAAGACAGGAACTCCTTTATCATAGTTATCGAAGAGAATCTTGTACTGATCAACCAGGGCGGACGAATATTTTCCTGCGGCGATTTCGGCATTAATTCTGGTACGAGCGTCGGAGATGAGGTCATTTGCTTTGTCTGACAAAATGCTTGGATTTACGAAGGCAAAGTTCCAGATGCCCATGGTGTAGATCCCTTGACCCTTGGTGCTGATGTGAATCATCAATCTTGGTGAGCAAGGACCGTTTGATATGCAGAAAGGAGACTTACAAGAGTTCTTCATGTTTCTTGGCTTGTTACGGATGAGGGGTTCATTCTCATGATTGTCTCCATTTCTCGCCCGCGTAAGAAGTCTACATACATATTTTCGGTGAATTATCTATTGACTTGTATCCATCAACATCATAATATACTACGAGAAGTCGACACATAACTCAATCGACGCGAGGTTTGCCACATAAGCACTCATATTTTGTCGAGGGCATTTTCCAAAATTGTTATTTATCTTACTTGTTTCACGGACAGGCTCATAATAAAATAATAATTGTCCAATGTCTTGCTCTAAAATCCCCTCGCTGGGAGACGTTCAACGTAGTAACAAATGTGTAATACTTCTTTCCGGGCTCAGGAGGAGCTAGTATGTTGGACATCAGAAGTACGCTTCAGTAACAAAACAGTGCGACGTACTTGGACCCAGATAGAAGACAGGAACTCCTTTATCATAGTTATCGAAGAGAATCTTGTACTGATCAACCAGGGCGGACGAATATTTTCCATCCTCATTCGACAGCGAGTGCCCAAGCATTGTGCTGAAAGAGCGATATATTTGGCTTAAATCTTAGATGACCAAGCTAAGTTAGAGAATGAGGGATAAATGAACCACCCGAGCGCCTGCAAGCATTCACGCGCCCAGAGTTACAGTGGCTGTCGTTGCTGCACTACCTATACCAAATTCCGTCGATGACAATACTCTAGTCTGAAGTTTCAGAATTTTTCTTTTCTTTACAAAAAAACTGATAATCAACCAGTCTCATGCAACTCCTTTAATGATGTCGGCAACTATATGAAAGTACAGTGAACCAAAGGCAACGAAAAGATTCGTAGGTCGACCTACCAATTTCTCCAATTCCATAGGCGATGCCTACATGGAACATGAAACTAACGGTCATTTTATACAAATATCCAGGGGGAACCTTCTTTGGCTATGTGACCCGAAATGAGAGGGGGCGATCGAGGGGTCAGCAATGCGTAGATTCTTTGCCCCGTAGACCTACAAGAAAACACCTGTAAGACCGGGATAGTTGTGTCAAGAAAGTTGGACTCCCCTTCCAGTTGGTGTCTACGACTTCGCCACTAGGGAGCATAGATGCCGAACCAATTGTATCTGGAGTATAAACATGGGCCATAGCGTATCTTGTTTGAGGAATAGACTCACGGAAAATAGTCACAGTCCGCTTCTTGAGGTAATCTAGTGATCAGAAATCAATATTCATGTGTGAATCTACGCCCTTGAATCTGACTTACCCGCTATCTCTTCGTCGGTGGTGAATGTTGGGCCAGGGTTGATTTCGACGGGTTTTTCGCCTGCCATGGGAACTCTTTAGATAACTTGAGGACTTTCATAAACGTGAAACACGGACCGAAATATTCCTTCAATGCATCTGCCCTCGCAACCTTTCTAGCAAATTAGGCATTAATTCTGGTACGAGCGTCGGAGATGAGGTCATTTGCTTTGTCTGACAAAATGCTTGGATTTACGAAGGCAAAGTTCCAGATGCCCATGGTGTAGATCCCTTGACCCTTGGTGCTGATGTGAATCATCAATCTTGGTGAGCAAGGACCGTTTGATATGCAGAAAGGAGACTTACAAGAGTTCTTCATGTTTCTTGGCTTGTTCGGCGTCCCCAAAGAGGTCGTAGGCTTCGTCAGGAACGCCATCTTTGAGTTCTGCAGGGTGAAGGAGTGAAAGAAATGGTTAAATGTGGCATAACTCGTCTGAAAGACTCGAACGTACCAAAGTTGGATGTGTGGATGTGCTCTTGGACATTTTCGCCAACACCTTCCAGTGCAAGCCGTACGGGGATACCAACTTTCTCCAATAAAGTGAACCAAAGGCAACGAAAAGATTCGTAGGTCGACCTACCAATTTCTCCAATTCCATAGGCGATGCCTACATGGAACATGAAACTAACGGTCATTTTATACAAATATCCAGGGGGAACCTTCTTTGGCTATGTGACCCGAAATGAGAGGGGGCGATCGAGGGGTCAGCAATGCGTAGATTCTTTGCCCCGTAGACCTACAAGAAAACACCTGTAAGACCGGGATAGTTGTGTCAAGAAAGTTGGACTCCCCTTCCAGTTGGTGTCTACGACTTCGCCACTAGGGAGCATAGATGCCGAACCAATTGTATCTGGAGTATAAACATGGGCCATAGCGTATCTTGTTTGAGGAATAGACTCACGGAAAATAGTCACAGTCCGCTTCTTGAGGTAATCTAGTGATCAGAAATCAATATTCATGTGTGAATCTACGCCCTTGAATCTGACTTACCCGCTATCTCTTCGTCGGTGGTGAATGTTGGGCCAGGGTTGATTTCGACGGGTTTTTCGCCTGCCATGGGAACTCTTTAGATAACTTGAGGACTTTCATAAACGTGAAACACGGACCGAAATATTCCTTCAATGCATCTGCCCTCGCAACCTTTCTAGCAAATTTGATTCCCTCCACGAAGAGCTTTAGATCTTTGCTCAGGAGTGAGAGTCTCTACTAAACTCGAGATTCAAGTGCTCTCACCAATGTCCTGTTCGTAGTAATGAGGATCCATAGCCGAATCTACTTTCGGATCAGAAGATGTGATATGCTGGGACAGGCGTCAGGGCCCCCCATTTCGTCAAATTAGTTTCGATAAAAGACATACAATTGTGCCTCTAGAGAACAGGGCGTTCATCGTAGTAACAAATGTGTAATACGTCTTTCCGGGCTCAGGAGGAGCTAGCACGTTGGACATCAGAAGTACGCTTCAGTAACAAAACAGTGCGATGTACTTGGACCCAGATAGAAGCCAGGAACTCCAATAAATTCACATGAGGGAACTCCTTTATCACAATTATCGAAGAGAATCTTGTACTGATCAACCAGGGCGGACGAATATTTTCCTGCGGCGATTTCGGCATTAATTCTGGTACGAGCGTCGGAGATGAGGTCATTTGCTTTGTCTGACAAAATGCTTGGATTTACGAAGGCAAAGTTCCAGATGCCCATGGTGTAGATCCCTTGACCCTTGGTGCTGATGTGAATCATCAATCTTGGTGAGCAAGGACCGTTTGATATGCAGAAAGGAGACTTACAAGAGTTCTTCATGTTTCTTGGCTTGTTCGGCGTCCCCAAAGAGGTCGTAGGCTTCGTCAGGAACGCCATCTTTGAGTTCTGCAGGGTGAAGGAGTGAAAGAAATGGTTAAATGTGGCATAACTCGTCTGAAAGACTCGAACGTACCAAAGTTGGATGTGTGGATGTGCTCTTGGACATTTTCGCCAACACCTTCCAGTGCAAGCCGTACGGGGATACCAACTTTCTCCAATATATCCGGACGACCTATCCCAGAGAGTTCTAGAATTTGAGGAGTTTTCAGGGTGCTAAATACCAGGAAAGCTGTTAGCTGGCCATGTCCTGATAATCACATATACATGACACGTACCCGGTGCACAGGATCACTTCCTTGGATGCATTAACGACATACGTTTTGTCGTCGCCAGCGGATGTATGCGAGAATTCGACGCCAGTGATGGTAAGTTCACCATTGACCTCGGTGGAAATGAGACGATGTGCTAGAGCTTCTGCTAGAAGATAGAAATTGGACCTCCCAGAGTTGGGTGCCCAATAAGCGTTGGCATAATATGATCGTGTAATGGTATTGAGATCCACTGTCGTTGGTCTAACCACAATGCCATCTGGCTAACAAATATCGTGAGCTAAAGCAAAGATACTAGTAGTGGACCCACAGAAAATGATACGAACGTCAGCGTCTAACTTTGGGCATTATGAACATCTTACATTGTCGAACGTGATGTCAAAAAAGTACGCACAGGAGCAGGGGCAACAGGAACACCTAGTTCTTGGAATGCCTCTTGAGCCTTGATATCGACGTCAAGGCGGAGAGGTGGATACGAAACCTGAATGGGACCGGCCTGTTGGCACCCTACAACGTGACTTACGGATCAAAATCAAAGTGAACAATGATCAGAACTTCATGATCAGATCGGATTGTCTGTTTGATTTCGACAAACGAACTCAGCCACCTCCAATTTAGACGCCGTATGGAGGCACCTCATTCTAGGGCTCCTACTTGCTCTTCTACAAAGGCTCTATATTATTAATGAGTGGCAGTTAAAGTTCAGTGCTGAACGTGCCAAACTCTACTCGTTCTCTGGTCGGAACTAGTATCTTCCAATGATCAATGATAACCGGCTCCATCAACATTCTGATCTACCCGTAACCCCGATTCTTCAATCAGCGAGCAGGTTCATGTGACGTTGAAGCCTCGAGGCAATTGACGCCTTCTTCAACTCGCTTCTAACATGCGTCACTGGTGGTTCCCTGTCTTCTGACCAGTCAGTATTCACGTGGACTTAGGTGAGGAAACCCACCAGTGTAATCGCACAAACGCAGACTATACGTCGCTTATGCCCCACACGAGTCGGACACGACGC
>KQ962016.1:122956-174531 GCA_001563735.1 Leucoagaricus sp. SymC.cos
TCAAAAATCAGATGTCCTGCAATGAAAATCTTGCAAGTAGTCAGTGGAGCAGCTACGAGGAAAGTGAGCGTGGCTGTTGAAACTAGCTTCAGGGTAAGTAGTCTGGCAAGCACGCGGAAAGAAGCGATTGGGCGATCACAAGGGAGTAGGGTCAGTTTGAAGGCTTCAGATACTCTGAAGCACCTCGTAGCTTGACGGTACCACTCGGCCTGCTCGATGTCACCTGTAGATGAAACCAGAATCAGGTCACAATGTTATAACATGCCCAATCACACCAAGGTACATTTGAAGTACACGTTTACTAAGGTAGGTCCCAACCGGAGCCAACTTCATTGCATGAAGGACACTTTTGGGTCTTTTTTTGACATGGCTTTTTTTACCTACTTCAAAGCGTCATTTGAAGAAAATTGAAAAGCACTGAACGACACTTAACAGAGTATAATACGCATGCAAGATTTTATGGACATTTGTTTCAAGGCATGGGCAACGGTATTATAGAAATATGGGCCGTACCCAATGATTGGTATTAGCGCTGAAGATATCTTGCATCAATCGCTAATATGGCAGATTCTCGGCCATTTCGAGGCAAATCAAAACCACAGATATGTTTTGAGAGGGTTTTATCACAAATATACGGTTTTTGTTTTCTCTGAAACTTCGACTAGCTAACGGTACAAGGCGTTTACTGTCGAAAATACCCAAAGTTTGCTCTTCACGTGATCAAGTCGGTTCTGGTTGAGATCTACCTTATCAGCTGCAGGACGGACGCCCTGCAGCAACGAGTGGGAACATGTTTCAGAAGCGAGGGAAGCGCCATTCAAGAATCATAATTGTCATAAACGGTTAGATTGTACATGAGAAGATCCGGCACTCATTAAAACAAGTGGCAATGCCCGTACCATGAGCCTATGACCTAATTGTATGCAAGTCGTGAAAATCTTCCTGGCCCTGAACCGAAAATAGCTCACATACCCCAAACCCCGAGCGATCACGATCAAAATTGTCGCAAAAATGCGTGATTAAAAGGCTTCCAAGCTTTACTCAATCCATGCGCGGCGTCCATCAGAAGCTCTGCCTGCGCATCAACATCTCCTTGATCATCGTTGGGGACTTTCATTTGTGCTTGCTTATCACCGATAAGCCCACCGAACGCTTTTGGAAAGTCGGTACTTGTGAGCTCCGGGAAGGGTGGGGAATCGACAGGGCATATGACACCCTCAGGGGGTAAGGTGCCGGAGAGGAAATATTCCTTGACGTAAGACAGGGTACAGACTGAGGGAGCGTTAATGGAGCAGTGCTGTGCGTGAAAATTGACTAAGTTGAAAGCGAGGTCTTATGACGTTTGATGGAAGGCTTACCCCTGGAGAGTCTTGAGTGAGGACTCGTGAACCTGAGAAACGTTTGGACATTGCTCTCGCGCTGAGATAATTCATGAGAACTGTAGCCTGTTTAAGTACGAGGTGAAATGTATTCACTGGACAACCGGTGTTACGGGGTCTGGGAATTAACATCGTAATCAGCAATGGTAAAGTTGGGCGAAGCAAGGTGGACAACGTACCAGCGGTGTTTCCGATAAATAATAATGGGAAGCTCGTATTACCTCCAACAGGGCCTTGATATCCTTTTTCAACCTTCGGCCATCCAGAACAACTGAGCCTAATTCTCGCCCAAACGTCAGCCCAATCCGACTCTTTGCTTAACATGTCGAAATAGCTCTTGGCCGACGCGACGTCGGACGGAATGTCTAACCCATCAGAGCATAGGATGCTTGTTTGTGCATCCGGCAGGACGGCCTGAAGCTCCTTCTCGATCGTATCCTTGTCCTTGCAAGAACCAGAACAAGCGCACTCGAAGGTCGGTAGTTCTGTCAAAAGCCACATTGATTCCGGATCTCGTTTAGGTCCACCCAAGTCGGCAAGAGCTTGCGCAACGATGGGCCAAGTTGCCCAAGGAGAGTATAGCGCCGAGAAGACTGTCAGGCGGACTCTCGAATAGTCCAAGATCCCATAGGAAGTCGATGTGCGAACGGGACAACGATGGGCCAAGTTGCCCAAGGAGAGTATAGCGTCGAGAAGACCGTCAGACGGACTCTCGAATAGTCCAAGATCCCATAGGAAGTCGATGTGCGAACGGGAATGGGATCGGTTATCAGGCTTTCATAGATCCTCGTAAGGTTAGCGGCAATGAGTGAAGGGGAAGGAGCCCAAAAGGGACATGACGAGCCAGCGGTATGACAAGTCTCAAAGAATTGGTTCAGAGTTTGTGGGGTATCAAGGAGGTTGTTTGACCAAAGTGCTAGATTGGTGAAATTGGCGGAAGGTACAAAAGGGAAAAGGGATCCTGACTCACTGGCATAGTAGTTATCTACATCCACCACACCGTCTAAGATAATCCTCTCGACTTTGTCCTACTTAATGATTAGTGCGCCACAAATATGAAACGGCCCGAAATGCTTACCGGGAATAGAGATGCGAAGGTCGAGCCAAGCACTGTTCCATACGAAAAACCCCAATACATCAGCTTCTCTCTCCCATGCGCTTTGACAATACTCAGCATGTCGTATGCCGTTTGTTCCGTATTGACATTGCCCAACCACCGTCCCCCTCGTTCGCCGGCTTGTCTATTACTCGCAACGGCGTGCGCCCAAATCTGTTCCAAACTCTTGCCATTTTCTCCTTCGAAATTTCGGAACTTGTCACCAGCTCCACCCCGAATGACATCGAGCCCATTTCCGCCCCACACCTCCCTTTCTCCGCGGCCGGACCCATCAAAGAACATGACTTTTGGCGTTGAACGCCCCACTCCTCTTGGATCGAAGCTCACGACGTCAAACTCGTCGCCGAGAACTAGAGTCATCAAATCCCCGATCTGGAGGATTAAATCAACACCACTTCCACCTGGACCGCCTGGGTTAAATAGAACTGGTCCACGATAGCGTGGATGTGGTCTTGATTTTTGTGAAGACAACGGAGATGGAACCCGAATAAGCGCTATGGCGGCATGCCCAGGAGACTCGTCTGAGTGATTGAGATGGTTTAACGGGACAAGAAGTCGGGCACATTCACGCCGCAATGGTTTATAACAGGGGTGCCAGACCAAATTATGGGTAGGTTCTACCTGTGGAGAAAACAAATGAGTTCACGTTTGAACTTGGGCATTCAGGAAGAAAATTTACATCAACCCAATAAAAATCCTTCAATTGCACATTGGCTGCGTGAGCCTCATAGTCCTGTCCGGTTCCGCTCAGCTCGGTCAACAACAAGAGCGACAGAGCCAAAAAAACAATGGCAAACGTCAGGGTTACTTGCAGGCGGAAAAGTGCCCAATTCATGGGCATGATTGAAGAGAGTGGTCAAGGAAAGACCTGTGAATATTGGATCGTCTGACCACCTTCGAAGATGTCTTTGTAATGTATCCCCATTTCCTAACGTGTTATACCGTTATTACGCACCTTCTGACCCCGAAGAGCTTATCGGTAAATTTTACGCGTCAAAAATACAGTTGCGGTGTCCGCGCACCGAGCCAGGTCACGTTTCTTGACATATCAGGGCAAAGCAAACCAGGATGACGGCGACAAATGATGTTAGTCCCCACGAAAAAGATAGGTGAGCAGCCATGAGCAATGCTCCGGCAACTGAAGAGCAGCTGGCAAAGATAGTAGCCGGAATGTGTCCAAAGTCGGTGAAAGGTTCTCACGATGAGAAGTGATCGATCAAGGTTAGGTTCGTCGTACGATAGTCTGTTGCTTCATCTTCGGCGTTTGAGCGCCTATGCTCACACGCAACAGAAGAGAAGGGAAGACGTGACATTGAGGTCTTCAATCTGCCAAGCGCCTGGAGCTATACGAACGACTCGACTGTACATGCCAGTATACCATGGCGAGGATCAATTTTGGCGTTCAACTCAGCAAACAAGCTAGATCGTCCGGATAAGTGCGTCATCGTGTATACCACGCGGCTCGAGTGTATCTCACAGCCAAACGCCTTGATTGTCTATAGCGATACTTTGACTCCGGAATGTCGAGAGGTGAAGTCGTCAAGGAAGGTCAATTAGGACCGAAAGACATTGTAATCGCGTATGTTCTTCCTCGTTGAATCGTCCTATCCGAGTTATGCTCAACCCTCTCAGTGTTGTTGGCCCATCTGGAGCTGGGAAGAGCACTGTCAGTCACCAAAGGCTATCACTGTGCGAGGAACTCCTGAGAATTTATCCCAGTTCATACAACAGGCCTCTGGGCTCAGCTCGGTAAACGTTTCGAGCGACCTTGAAGCTCATACATACGACTTCACGGCGTACCGACTCCCCTCGAAAGAGAAAGGTGGTCAGTCACCAGCTCCTGACGTTGTTCTGATCGACACTCCTGGTTACGACAACGAATATGCGTCAAAAGGATCGACAGATCTCCTCAAAAAATTGTCCCAAAGGCTTGAATTGTTTCTATCTGCCCTTTTTAGCTGGTACACAGCTGACTTGGCTTTAGGTTAGGAAGAGGCGTCAAGCTTTCCGGAATCCTCTACATGTATCCTATTTCCAAACCCCGAACGAACGACAACCCCAGTCTCAACATCGACATGTTCCAGGCTCTATGTGGAGAAGAAGCTCTCAAGAGGGTCATACTAACAACTACGATGTGGGGCGCTTTCGACACTCTTGATCTCAAAACCGAGCAGCTACTCAAGCGCGACTACTGGGCTTTCATGCTCGATCAAGGCTCCCGCATGGTCAGGTTCGACAGTAAGCCGGCTTCTGCCTGGCGCATTCTTGGTCCACTTATTGGCCGAGAACTCCATACACGATGGGTTCAATTCCATGAGGATTTCGAGAAGAAGAACCACGATCTGACAGGCGGAGAGGGGGCTGTAAAACAAGTGCGAGAAAGTGTCATGAAGACGATTAAGGACAATCGAACCAAAATTAACGCCATTGTGAAGGAATTGGAGAAGGGCGAAATCAAGTCTGAGTCTCTTGAGACACTCTTGCGTTTGCAACGAGATTTCGGGAAGGGGTCAGAACCATCGCCGACGCAGCGGCCCACTTGGAGGATCTGGAGATCGGTCACCTCTCGGCTGAAGAGTGGTACACGACAAGGGCCCACGTATGATCGGCGATATTATGAGGCCCGGTGTCGCTCTCTGGCTGTGGATATCATGGATGACGGCGACCAGATAACTCATATCCCTCACGAATTTCGAGGCGGCGATGCTCAGACAATGCTGAATTTTCTCAACAAGGTCAGCGTTTTGGGTTGATCCGAAGGCGTAGCAAACTCGATGACTGAAGGTTAAGATAGGTCTTACTCGGGAAAGACGTTTCAACAAAGGAGGGCACACAACTCCTCTCCGTAGTATGCCGCCTTGCACTGTCCGCACGCGTCTCGCCACTGCAATACAATGTCAAGGGTGCTACAATCGACAGCGATACTCCGATCGAGGCGGAAGATGGTCATTCAAAGGTGTACAAGCTAGTTCACCGGGGTGAGACCTTTCGATGCAAAATCTCGAAAGCAAAAGAGGGAGATGCAATGAATGATTTTCTCCTCCAGGTGCTCCATCCCTACCAGTTGTTGCCGTGATTGCAGAAAGATTGACTAACGGTTGGATGTAGGTCCATCTCAAAGAAATCGCGCTTTGGGCACATTTATCACATCAGAACATTCTCCCCTTCCGCGGTGTCGTAGCAGACTCAACAGCGAAGATCTATACGTTGTCCCCTTGGATAATGAACGGCAACATTCGCGAGTATGCAACTAGATTTCCCTCTCGTGAAAGGCTGCCACTGGTGAGAAATGTCTACCATGATCCAGTTCGTCTTTGACACGATGGACAATTTCGTAGATCGCTGATGTCGCGGACGGCCTCTATTATCTCCATGGGTTGGGGTTGCTTCACGGTAACATCAAAGGGGTACTGATGATTCAATCTGTGCATCTCAGAGTTTGAAGAACTGACCGATAGTTTAGACCAATATTCTGATTTCGGACGATGGAAGGGCGTTAATCACAGAATTTGGCTTCGGCAACTTCGCGGACGATCCTATCATTATCGATGGTGGACGCCCGATGATCACTCCCCACTGGGCAGCGCCCGAACTCTTTGAAGGATTCAGTGATGATCAACACCAACCTATTCAACCAACACAATCAAGCGACATCTGGTCGCTTGGCTGCGTCATTTATGAGGTCCGCCCCTCATTTCGTTCAAAAAAAATCATATTCCGACTGACTGAATCATACTAGGTCATGACGCTGCGCAACCCGTACTATCATCTCGCCAGAAAACAACTCTTCAGTGCACTCCTGAACCACGAACACCCGCTTCGTTCACCGCCTCCAGGTGACGACTCCACTGGGCCGAATTTAATTAATGACGATGTTTGGAGGGTCATAACGAGCTTCTTGAATTTCGATTCCAGGGCGCGCCCTAATAGTCAAGATGCAAGGAACGCTATCCGACGATTGGATTTTCATGATCCTAGGCCCAGTGGCCCAGTTCCGGCCAGTCATCCTAAAGTCGAGTGGGGAACGAGGTATGGGTCAGTCGTTGAAATTGATTATGAGCGTGTTCACAGACTTCTACTTGATGTGAGCTATTGCCGTTCATTTTAACCGTGGACTAGGACTAACAGTCCCTTTTGCACAGATCAAGACCACTCCCTCCAACCGTGACGACGTAAGCTCCTAATTGCGATCTGAGATCTGAGAGGCTGTGCATATCAGGGGTAGAGGCTGCCGTTAACGTGGTTCTAATAGTCACGCACACGTTTGATCTGATACGATCTAAATCCGATGATATTTTTGAGTGAGTATTAGATAGCGTTAATCAATGTTTCGATCGAGAGGTTGACGCTGCTATGCGCGTTCGTTACACGTTGTGTCCCAACTCGCACTGATCAGTGCATGAATAGCATCCTCATTGTATGAAACATCAATCAGTGGTATGTGGAGCTCGTGTTGAAGTCGTGGACTCAAGGTGCTCGCAAAAAGTCAGGCATAACGGTATTCCCATGCTCCGACTCAACGTCTCCAACTCCCAGCCTCTCTAACTGGCCTTGACAGCTCGCAGATCATGCTCTTGTTCAAGTCATCTTCTAAAACTAGTTTCGATGCCGCCAAAGGAACAAAACTTGTGAGCGACCTGCCAAAACTCTCCATCTCTCCTAACAATTCGCCATACTGACCTACCTCCTTATTCACAGCATTGGGCTTCTTTTCAATCCGACAGATCTTCTTCCTCGCTCGCATGGATCATCGTCGTCTGGTCTCGTGCCATTCTGTCTTTGAATTCCCCGGCATCCTCGACACCCGCTGAGTTCCTACCCCCGACTCCTCAGCGCACTCAGGACATAATATCTCTTTTACATGACCTAGTAAAAACGAATTTTGATGTGATTCGGAACCTACCGAACAGTGATATACAAGGCATCATAGATTTTACCCTTTTTGTGAGCAAATTAATTCGTTAAGTTACAATACAGTATATAAACTTATTTCGCGCAGGCTCTGAGGAGTCACCACCCGCTGCAGCAAAATCAAATAGGAGCTCTCTACTCTCTTCTTGGGACCCTTGTTCCCGGAGCTATCTACCTTGATGGTCATATTGCGAGGGACAAAAGTCCAAAACAACAGCCCCAGCTTTGTGTCAAGATTGTGAGGCCCAAGTTCGCAAGGCATTTGCAAGAAGTGAGCCTAGTACTTGGTACAAGACGTTGAACGAGTAACCAGGCATATAGGTGGGGACTCCAGAAATCCTCTCAAGGATTCGCATCAACCATGAGAATATTTTGCCATTCTACGGGATATACGCTCTTAAGGTTGGCCATGCTATAATTACGCCATGGATAAAATGGAATTTGAGGGAGTATATCATGGAACACGGCAGGCTCAAGGAAAGAGCGCCGCTGGTGAAATCTCCGTAAAAGTATCCTGCATAGAGCCAGGCTGAAGATTTCCCTAGGTCTTTTATGTTACCAATGGCCTGGAGTATCTCCACAACTCGGACATAGTCCATGGTCACCTGAGTTCGGTACGCCATCTGTCTTTCAAGCTTCACGTGCCCTTTCTCACTATCCCGCTGCTCAGGAAAACGTCCTCGTATCTCAAGATGGGAAGGCCATGCTTGCGGACTTTGAACCGTACGTTGATCTCATTGCCGGCGCGCGGGAGAAATCTGCGGATAGATGGAAGGCACCTGAAGTCATCAGAGGTGCGTTACCAGAGAAAGCGAGCGACATCTGGTCGTTTGCTTGCGTTGCCTACCAAGTAGGTTCACATCCAGTGTCAAGTATGAGTGTGTGCCCGATGAGGTTGACATGATGGTTAGATTATACGGAGGCTCCCGCCTTTCTTCAAACACGACGATAATCATGTCAGGAATGAGATTCTCAAGTCGTTTGAACTTCCTTATGGCCGTGAAGATCTCACGGAAGATTTCCCCGGCAGGTCTTTGTTAGAGGATTGCTGGAAGCAACAACCCGAAGACCGTCCCAACTCTTGGAACCAGATCCGCAGTGAGGCAACTCGGTCTATCATGAGGGTGAACGAGGACCACAGGAGTCAGAATGCAGGGACTGCGCAACCCGAAGTGGAAACAAGGACGAAGGTAGGCTTTAATGCCGACCGAGTGCACAGGAGCCTTGTGGCGGTAAGTGGTTAGCCAAATCAAAGGATCTGTATCTTAGGAATACTACGTTTATCTAGTATAGGACAAGTGGTCGCCTTTGATCAAGGGGTCAGGAGTAAATTGTGGTCTAGAGTAGTATCGACGAATTCAAATGGACACGAATGGCCTCTACAAACGTGTCGACCAGTAGACAGATGTACTTCAGCGAGTATTCCAAATTCAGTAACTAGGACGCCACATAGTGTGGTTCCAGCTAACTAAGGCAGGGAGCCTTACGATCGCTTGCGGGACGAAACAAACAATTGTCACTCTGTTGATCTGAAGTCCCCTGCTGAATAGGATTGGGGTATGCGAGTGGTAGGTAGGATGATATCCGAGGCAGAGATATGGTTTGTCTCGTCCTTGGTGCAGGAGTGCAGGAAAGTAATACACCTAAGCTCCGCGTTCTACTAGACAGAGGTAAAGGAGTCAGGGCGAGTGGATACCTATCCAAAAGTTGAACGTTGAACATGGACAGAAGATTTTAAAATCCAAGTGCTATTAGACGTACGCTAAATACACGAATGAGTAATTTGTAGCTAACCGAAGAAGTTCTCGGGGCTCACCTCAGTGTTACAAAGAAGTCGGGTAGATGGCTGAGGTTCGCCACCGATCAGTGGGTCCTTTTATAAGTGGGAAAAAACCAGGTGATAGACTGTATAGTTTTTCGGCAAGAAAGGACGCTACGGCATGGTATGGACAAGCCGGCAGCACAGGCAAAGCTTGCTTTTGGGACGGGAGAGGAATAGGAGGAGTGATAAAAGAGGAAACTAATTGAGAGAATAAAAATAGAAATGATACTTTGTGCCCGACGTCGTCGCGCCTCTTCCAACAAGTGCCACGCACCTTGGTAATCGATGGCACTGATAGTCCTGGTCATACCGAAGTAGGGATATTTCTACATGACTCCACCATCCCGGTAGCATAATCCACAAGCCTTTCCCTGCTTCGAGGCCTTAAGGGTTGAAGCGATATAGATATAGAATAAGTTACCTCGGGCTTAATCGCGAAGGTGGCGAGCATCCTGTCCACAATGCGCAAGAGTTCCAGCATCGGCCAGAACACTATTTGGATGAGGGAATTAGGAGCGCCTAGCAACGTTCGTAGTGTAGTACAGCTCAATTCGTAAACGAACAGCGAACCGGCATTTTACACGAAGGACTCGGCTGGATGAACGAGCAACTTTCAGTGGGTGGGTGTCTGAACAATGGATCCGCGGACTCCGGGACGGGAGTATTGCATCGGATGTAGTCGGTTATTAGTACTGCATGACTTGCATAAATGCGTTGCGAGATTTTACAAGATCGAAATTAATCAGGCCTTGGAAATGCTATCGCCCAAGAGTCGGGCTTGACGGCAGCGTCAGACCGTCAGGGAGCTACGGTAAATTCAACTAGTTACATACCACGTGGCTGAGGCTGTGAAAAACGATGTTCGTCACAGCCGCCTGAGCATCAGCTTCGTTCCTTAGATGTATCGACCTCCAAAACAAACCCAGGGCCGTCAACGGTCAACGTGACCACGTGACATAAGTGACTCCAGGAAGTCAAAGTACAATGCATGTACTTAGTACATGTCTTCTGAACGTGAACGCCTCGTGTAGAGGTCGTGGGCATAAAAGGCCAGTGCACATTTCGCCAGGCAGCTGAAATTCCTTCTCGTTCGCAACATCTCCGGCGACTGTTCTGTCTTGTTCATCGCATCATGGGCTGTGTATCATCCAAGTCAATGGAGGAGGACCAGGCGCGTATTTCAGTCAACTAATAGGATAAAAAGAATCTCAAAGCTACTCTGTATTAGGCTGCGACGGAGTGTCTGAGATTGATCGAGAAAATCCGAGAGAAGTATAACTATAGAGAGATTCGGAAAGCATTCCGAAAATTGGAAGACGGAGATACCAAAGTCATGGTCGAATACCTCGAGAAGGTATGGCACACCTGTCTGTTAACTAGGGGCAGCACTGACTGTCTCTACAAGGCGCTGCGAAGCCCGAATCTCCAAGGAGACAGAGCAAAGCTGCTGTATCTCCTTTGTACACTGGTGGCAAAGACAAGATACTTCCCTCGGTCCTACAACCTCAGCGGTGTCAAACCTGGTCGAGACCTCGTCGGTGAGGGGGGATATGCATACGTTCGCAAAGGCAAATGGAAGGGTGAAGTTGTTTGTCTGAAGTTCCGCAGGCCACCGAACCGCAGACGTCCACCCCCCAAGGAGGAGATTGAGAAAGTTGACAAGGTAACTTTTCATTCTTTGTCAAAGCAGTTCATTGATTGCCAGGGTAGGTTTTCATGAAGGAGTTCGTCATGTGGGCCCATTTCTCCCACCCAAATGTCCTTCCCTTGTACGGCACGACCTTTATTGATGCAAAGCCGGTGTCCGTCTCACCTTGGATGATGAATGGGAACGTCAGCGACTATATTCTAGATTACCCTGAGAGACCTCGGCTGCCGCTTGTGCGTGTTTATTTTACCCTCGTTTCTGTTATCTTCCGGCTGAGAGGTTCTTTGCTTAGGTCTTGGACATCCTACACGGATTGGCATATCTGCATGGAATGAATGTCGTCCATGGCGACCTCAAAGGGGTACGTTATTTGGTTACTATCAGCCTTCCGGTTGACCTGGTTGATAGCCAAATATCCTGATCTCAATGGACGGCTGTGCCCTTATTACTGACTTCGGGTTGTCCAAAGCCTCGACTGCCACACTTTCCGGATTTACTACGGGAGGAGACTCGTTTTCGGGTCGATGGACTGCACCGGAGTTGATGAAAGAGGTACAGGACCCAAATAATCCCACTCGAGCCACCAAAAAGGGTGATATCTGGTCGGTGGCATGTGTTGCGTACGAAGTATGTCTATTCATTACCATGTCTCGCGCGATCTGATTAGATGAATGCCTTTTCTCTCTTAGGTCCTCTCAAGTCGAGCTCCCTATTTCCAGCACGCTGTGGTCGCGGCGTTCGTGAGTGCAATCCAACTAAGGAAAGAACGTCCACAGCGGCCAACCGGGAAAGGGGATTTTCCAATCGACGATAGAGTCTGGAGATTGTTGGAGAAATGCTGGAACTTTGACCCCAATGCCCGGCCCGAATGCCACAGAGTGCTAGAGAAGTTCAAGCCTTTGTACCCTGAGTACAGCCCTGCTCCTCGAAACAAGGAGATGCGGGTTGCGGAGGAACTGAGGATGAGGGTGTCCGCTGATATCGACGCCAAACGAGTTAAAGCCATTCTAAGTAGCGCGTTGTAGCCCACTGCGACTCGTGGTACCTAGGGACCTTGGTCTTCGTTCCGGCCCGAATGTCGCAAAGTGCGAGAGGACTTTGAACGTTTGTATCCTGACTAAAGCCCTGCTACCGAAAACAAGGAGGTGAGCGTTGCGAGGGCATTGACGCTCAGAGCGTCTGCTCGTATCGACCCCAACCGAGTAAAAGCTATCCTGAGAAGTGCGCTGTAACACAATGCGACTCGCGGTGCCTAGCGACGTGTTCTGTAGAGTGCGCGAGTGCTCCCGGCCAACGATGTCCTGTCCTTATTCCTCTTTTTTATTCAATGCCTCTGTTGTTCTCTCTGATAATTATATAGGTCTTCGGTACTGTCCTTAATGCTTTGAAATATGCTTCAAGTTCGTGAGCGGGAGTTGATTAGTCGAGAGTGCGTATCTTCGATGCCGTCTTACTTTCATGCGGATAATGGTTCGATCTCGTACTGAGTACGAAGGTCAAACGTACTGCATCACTGTAGTGGACTAATAAAGCGGGATTGTGCGCCGCGCTGTAGTGATTCCAAGTAGACGCGGCCTGCACTGCAGGCACATGGAATCCGTTGGAGCGGTATACTGCAGTTGAAATTGTATCAGTCATTTTGCTTGATGATTTCCGTAACAGCATGTATGCATGCCGGGTGGGCGAAACCCAGTTATGCGGACAACAGTGTTTTGAGCGATCGTCTTTCATACTTGTGTCCCATTTTGATGCTTGAAATGAGACCATCAAGTCCAATATCTGGGTTAGACTTTGTTTATCTTGTGACTCCACTGACGTAAGTTTCCCTCAAGTCAACAGATGTTCTTGTACATCACTCTCCAGCACCGCGAGTATAAGTACAGTTCTCTTACACAATCCCCAGGGGCATTTTTTTCAATCAGAAGAACCAGAGGAGAGTGTCAATGGATCCAGCGTATCCTTTAGACCCGTTTACCCCAAGAGATAAAGCTCAGTCGAAGCACAACTGGCGACTGCTCAATAAGCCGCCGACAGTAATTCCGTCATCCTTTAAGCTGATGCAGATTTCAACTGTCACACTTACTCAGGCTTTTTGCGGTTTGTCGTTGTCACCTACGTCCATACTCCCTGCCTCACGCTCGACTCATGTTCAACGTGCTAGATCCCGCTGCATCACACTCTGGTCGCGTTCAAATCATGAGCCTGTCGTGGGTATATATATAGCACGCTACAGCACCCGAGCTACAGCACCGAACACGGCTTCTAGAGAAAAAGGCTGTATTACTCGCTAAAATTTGAATCCATGTGTCCGACCTAGGCGGAGGCGATGATGGGCGAGCAGAAGGCCTCGTGAGATTTAATCAGCATCGTGGTCGTGGTTTTAAATATGGCACTCAGGCTGCAAAGACTCGTGGTCGCCGCCTTTAGTCTGAGAGTATGCCACAGCTTTATCATTGGCGAATAGAGAATTTATAAGAGTCGAATGCAACACATCAAGGATAACAGAATCGTATTTGGCAGTGCCGGGCTCGAGAAACAACGTCGTTCAAGAGAAAGTGCTGAAGTCATTTGACAGTAAGCGATACTGAAGAAGATGTGGAATGGAAAAAGAGACGAGACACCGCTCTCCCAATCTGGCTTAAATCACGTTGGGCCGAGCAAAATCGTCGATCATCTACAATAGCTGGAGAAACCAGGGCCAAGCTAGGTACCACGAGCCGCAGTGGGCTCCAATGCGCTACTCAGAATAGCTTTAACTCGTTTAAGGTCGATATCAGCGGACGCCCTCTCTCTCAATTCCTTCGCAACTCGCATCTCCTTGTCTCGAGGAGCGGGGCTGTACTCAGGACACAAAGGTTTGAACCTCTCTAGCACCCTGTGGCATTCTGGCCGGGCGTTGGGATCTAAGTTCCAGCATTTCTCCAGCAAGCTCCAGACGGCATCGTCGATTGGAAAATCCCCTTTCCCGGTTGGCCGCTGTGGACGTTCTCCTCTTAGGATCGCAGTCGCAAACGCCGCGACCACATTGTATTGAAAGTAGGGAACTTGACTCGAGAGGACCTAAGAGAGAAATAGCATTCATCCAATCAGATCACACGAAACCACAGTAATGAATAGACATACTTCATACGCGACACATGCCACCGACCAAATATCACCCTTTTCAGTAGCTCGAGTGGGATTCTTTGGGTCCTGTACTTCTTTCATCAACTCTGGTGCGGTCCATCGACCCGAAAACGGGTCTCCTCCTGTAGTAAATCCGGCAAGCGTTGCAGTAATAGCCTTGGACAACCCGAAGTCAGTAAGGAGGGCGCGGCCGTCCATTGAGACCAGAACATCTGGCTGTTCAACCAGGTCAATCGGGAAGCTGACGGTAACCAGATAACATACCCCTTTGAGGTCGCCATGGACGACGTTCATTCCATGCAGATACGCCAATCCATGTAGGATGTCCAGGACCTGAGCAAAGAACCTCTCAGCTGGAAGATAACAGAAACGAGGGTAAGATATATACGCACAAGCGGCAGCCGAGGTCTGTCAGGGTGATCTGATATGTAATCGCTGACGTTCCCATTCATCATCCAAGGTGAGACGGAAACCGGCTTTGCGTCAATAAGGATAGTGCCGTACAAAGGAAGGACGTTTGGGTGGGAGAAATGGGCCCACATAACAAATTCCTTTATGAGAACCTACACCGACAATTAACGAGCTGTTTTGTCAGAGGATGAAAAGTTACCATGTCAGCTTTCTCAGTCTCCTCCTTGGGGGGTGGGCGTCTACGGTTCGGCGGCCTGCGTAGCTTCAGACAAACAACCTCACCCTTCCATTTGCCTTTGCGAACGTGTGCATATTCTCCTTCCCCGACGAGTTCTCGACCAGGTTTGACACCGCTGAGGTTGTAGGACCGAGGGAAGTATCCTGTCCTTGCCACCAGTTTACAAAGGAGATACAGTAGCTTCGCTTTGTCTCCTCGGAGATTCGGGCTTCGCAGCGCCTTGTCGAGACAGTCAGTGTCACCCCTGGTTAACAGATAGGCGTACCATACCTTCTCGAGGTATTCGATCATGACTTTGGTATCTCTGTCTTCCAACTCCTTGAATGCATCTTGAATCTGTTTATAGCCATACTTCTCTCGGACTTTCTCGATCAATCTCAGACACTCCGTCACAGCCTGTACGGAGTGGCTTTGAGACTCTCTTAATCCTATTAGTTGATTAAAATACGCGCCTGGTCGTCCTCCTTTGGCTTGGACGATATACAACCCATGATGCGATGAACAAAGTAGAACAGCCGCTGGAGGCGTTAAAAACGACAAGGAATTTGAGCTACATGGCGAATTGGGCATAGACCTTTTTATCTTGTATCAGTACCTCTCACACGAGGCCCTCGAGAGGCATAGTTCAGAGTTGCTCATATGTATTATGCACCCACCTGCAGTTATCCACGTTGTCTAGCTGCAGCTCGACACGAGGTCCAGACTCCTTTTTCGGGAGCATGTGGATGAGTTATACATTCATGATTCTTCACTTGTTTAGTATTTGGTCCAAGTAAAAACGGCCAGTCGCACATCGTGATCATGGATGGTCGCAAGTAATGCTATTTCTGTCAAGTGTGCTTACGCCCACGCCAGGCTTAGTCTTGTTGTCTCTTGTTGTCCGGCTTGTAAGCACTGAGCACCGAGCAATGATTGATCTTTCCATGACTACCATATGCCACACGAACATACTTGGAGTAGTTCCGTACTTTTCAAGACGCTCACCGTGTCTTAGCACTAGATTGCTTATTGCGGTATATTAATTCACAATTTTTTCTCTCGCACGACCACCATGTCCCCTCTCGACCATGGAGTCGAACAAATTCCTCCCGTATGATTGTATGACTGGTGACTGGACTGACGGCTCAAAACCAGCTATCTGACTCGAACACACGGTACACAAAGTACATAAGAACTTAAACTCCCAAAAGACTTTTTGTTTGTTGGAGATCAAAGGAATCAAGATAAACATCCCCGCTATCCCTCGTTTCCACCCAGAAGTCGCGCGATGACTTGAACTTCTCAACCACCTTGTTTTTAACAAAACCCGCGGGTATTGCAGCCCGAAGGTCGTCCAAGATGTTATTCCAAGGCCGGTGCCGCGTGGATATGTCAGTTGCCCAAAAGCGCTGAGTCGCCGTCCAAGCCCCGTCGTCAATCGAATCGTTCCCTTCCGTCGGCCGGGCAGGAAGTCCGCCCTGAACCGCGATCTCTCTCACAAGCCGATTGCTTGCTTTGATATTATGGTACGGTTCTTTGCACGACAATATCTGTTGAAGCCAGTTTAAATACATTTCCCTTCAAAACTAAAGGGGTTTGAGTCACTTACAAAGTATATCAAGCAGCCGAACGACCAGAGGTCGCTAGCGGCGGTGTGTTTTTGGCCGTTCAGCACCTCTGGTGCGGTCCATCGAGCGGACCCTCTCTCACCGGCGCCTGTTACATTAATTGTGGCAGTGGCAGTCGTATGCAACTTCCTGACGTAAATATCTGTGAGCAGTGCTTTGCCCTGACTTGACACCAGGACGTTGTTCTAAGGGATGAGTTTCAGACGAAAGAGAAGGGGTATGTCAAGGAACCGCATACACAGGTAAGTTTTCCATGGATTAGGTTGAGTTCATGCAAGTGCTTCAAACCTTGAGCGATATCGGATATCTTTTGAAGATTCGAAATTGGAAAGTCAGATATATCTCATGTCCGTAGTCCACAAAAACTTACAAGTGGCGATCGGTTCTCCTGACTTAGCTCATGGTTGGAGCGGATGTATTCTGCGAGGTTCCATTCGAACCAAGGATATACAAGACACATCGGGTTTTCGGCGAGGGCGTAAACCCCATAAAAAGAGACAATGTTATCGTGATTGATGCGAGTACGCTCGATGAAAACCGACATGCATCTCTAGAATCACGTAGTCAGTAAAAGCCAGACTCACTTAGCCGGCCTCACCTTCAAATGCTCCACATACTCATTCTTGACAACCTTGACACAGAGGTCTTGTTGCTTATATGTAGCAGTATAGACTCTCATGCCTTGGAGTCCATCGTGTTTAAGGTTGCCTTCGAAACCTTCAACCCCGCGTAGTGAAATGCATCTCGGAACAATTGCGTCGTCAAGTTCCGCGAATGTCGAAAGAATAGAGAAGAGTGGCTTAATCTCTGGTGGCTGGAGCTCAGTCCTGTCACGAAGAACCTGATATGCACGGCTCTCCTTATCAATAAATCATTAGAGTGATAAACAAAAGGATACGTGCCCACTGTACAGAATCGGCGATGCATTGAGCCTGACTTCCTCGGTATCCTTCAATTTTTTCCCTCCTAGAATGATCAGCCAAAGCCCGTAGCAAATTTTGGTAAATCTCTTCATCACTGATATCATGGGCCACAGAGTCTTGGTGCGCGGCATTGAGTGTCGAGGTTGAGCGGCCGGGCAGAAATTGGCAGAACCATCGGACCAGGTGCTTGAAGATCCCGAGTTTCATTTGAGAAGATTATAAGAGAGTGATGCAGTGAGTGTTCGTATTGAAGTTCATGCGGAGAGCAGGAGTCAGAGAGTCGCCATTTTATCAGAGAATGAAGCCTGGAAATGGATTAGTTGGATGTTGTCACGAACAACACCGAAGTGCTGCTGGTTCGTGGGCGTTGTGCTACTGAAGGGGAACAGGAGCTTATTGAACTGAAACACGTTGGGGGCGCGAGTATCTGTCATACAGTGGTGATGGAGGCGTGGTCGTCTGAACGTGTACACCTAGAGGATCGAAAGTACCCACGTCTGTTTGGAAGTTGAAACTCCGACGCAGTCCCAACATGGTTAGCACATGGCCATGGAAGTATGGATTGGAGGAAAGACAGATCGTTTGCCTACGATCTCGACTATGAGCGCCTGATATTAGGCATATGTGGCCCGACAGATCTTCAATATAATTTCGACTTAGATGTCAGGCCCGGACGATATCCATTTGGGAATTTACCCCCCTCCTCAACTTTCAGCGATTCAGCCTTCAGCAGACTCAACATTATCCCAGTCACGTTGTGAGATCAAGCGGAACAAATAAATGAGGAGGCGACAGCCGCGACACTGGCGCGCCAAGTATAGGGGTATCAATAATAAGACTAACTACCAAGTTAGCTTGTCGCCTGTTGCCCAAAATCCCCGCCCTACTGATGAACTCTGTTAATAACCCGGACAATCACGGTATTACTTGGCCTATGAGGAAGGTCCACCGTTTCTTGCTCCATGGGCACGGGATTTCGGGAGTGGTACCTCGCGAAGGAGGCGATGTACCTTGTCGATGTCAACACGGACACCAGCCTTTGACCTGATCGACCTTGATATTTGCATTTCTTGGCTCCTCTCCTCGATGAGTCGGCACTGGGGATACAGTTTCCGGAACTGGACCAAGACTTCTTGGCAGTTAGGTCGTTCCTTGGGCGTGAAGTTCCAACAGCTCTCCAAGAGTTTCCATAGACCGTCTTCGATGAACTCAAAGTCAGGTTCTTCTCCATCCGGCCGCTGGGGAGTTTCCTTTCGATGGATTGCAGCCATCACCTGTAAGATCGTGAACTGAAAGTAAGGCACCTGGCGTGACATGACCTGAAGGGGGGACAATATCAATGTTCCGAGTAGATAACGCTGAACTGAAGCTGGACTTAGCACACCTCATAGATAAGGCAAGCTATTCCCCAAATATCACCGGCCTTCGTTGGTCGGGTACGGCCGGCAGTTTCAGGTCCTTCCTCCGTCAACATTTCAGGGGCTGTCCAACGACCCGAAAATGACTCTCCAGGATCGGTGAAGCCGGCAGATGTTGTAGTGGAGGCCTTAGACAAACCAAAATCAGTGATAAGGGCATGCCGATTTGAGGAAACAAGAATATTAAACTGCAACTTGAGCTAAATTGAGGGACACATGAAAACTGTTCTGTGACGTACGCTTTTGAGGTCGCCATGGACCACGTTCATGTTGTGTAAATATGCTAATCCACTGAGGATTTCTAAGATCTGGACGGGCTCATTACTTAGCATACAAGAGAAGAAATATATACGGACCAGCTGGGCTCGGGAAATATCGCGGTTCTTGAACAAGTAGTCATTCAGGTTCCCATGCTCCATCCAAGGCGAAACAGGTGACCATTTGTTACCGACAGAGATAACACCGTATAAAGGAAGGACGTTAGGGTGAGAGAAATGGGCCCACAATACAAGCTCTTTCAGAGACAGCTGTATTTCAACTTGTTGTTAGCTGTCGGTGTTTTCCAGGGGCGGCGGACGCTCACGTTGTCTAGTTTATTTATTTCGTGTGGACGTGGGTTTTCGACGGTGGATTTGGGTACCTTCAAGCACACAGCATGCCGCTTCCATTTTCCCTTGTAGACTGTCGCAGACCCCCCCTCGCCAACGAGATCTCGATCATACTTAATGTTTCCCAATCTGTAGGATTGTGGAAGATATTTTGTGGCAGAAACCAGCCTACAAAATAGAATGAGGATTTTCCCTTTGTCCCCTTTGAGGCTCGGGCTACGCAGAACCTTGCAACGCTAGTCAGTGCAGTATAAAGTACCATGATTTGTCGTACTACCTTCTCAAAATATTCAATCATCATTCGAGCATCCTGTTCCGACAGTTTGTTGAAGTGATTCTCTAACTCCTTTGGCTTCCCGTTCTCTGAGATCCTCTTTATCAATTCCAGGCATTCAGGTGAGTCGGGCTACAGTGTGATACCACGTCAAAATTTTGGTTTTCACATTATTGGTTGCATGGGACGACACACCCACCATACTGGGTTGTCCATGTAACCTCTCGGCGACGGAGCGTATACACCTGTCCACGATTGTCTTGAGGGTAACGAACAACGAGCTCATGATGGAGAAGGGCTTGCAGAGAATAGACGTCAATGTCAGCTGAAGCAAACGTTGTACTCGACTTTTATCCGACACTAGCCCCTGACACTAGTCCGAAGCACACAGTGGGCTTCCCTTCCTTCCAAGTTTTCGGAGCATCAGAGTAAACCAGCAGGCACATGGCCGGAGAGATCGATGCGATCTACGGTGTTTCATCGCAGCCCTACTCTTGGGAAAAGGGATAGAGAGAGGCGCCCATGAAATGCTAAGAACAACGCGCTTGATTATGAGCTCTCCTCGCGTAATCCTCATGTAGCGAACGATGTAAATCGCATTTGTACTTGCACGCGACGTCCGCAAGGTTGTGATGAGAACGTGATGAACGTCGTGCTGACTTGCAATTGATCTACAATCTTGATCACTTTTGGAATCAAAGATACCTACAAACGATTCCATCGATTGGGTAGATCACGAAAAGCGATATATCGTGGCTTAACCGGACACACAGTATCTTACCTTACCTTGTCTGACTCAAGGTCAAATCTCTTCCATTACCTTCTGCCCTTGTTGCAGACACTACGAATGGCAAACCCGCAAAGGATTGAGGAAAACGAGCTAAGAACTAATCAAGATATTGTGATTGCGTGAGTTGCGGTTCTTCCAAGCGTGGGTTTGTATTACCGAATTTGACCATCCGTATCAGGGTCATTGGCCAGTGTGGGACCGGCAAAAGCAAGGTTGTTGTCTTGAGCTTGAAAGCGACTTAAATTCACCAGATAGTTCCTAGTTCATCCAGGAAGCCTCTGGCTATGACCTCTCAATCCGACCCCTTTCAGATTCTGCCTCTCTTCGACCGGATACAACGAATATAACACTTTATCGACTGAACACGCCCCCGAAAGGCCATTCGCCAATACCTAACCTCGTTCTGGTTGATACCCCTGGCTTTGATAATCAAGACGTCTGTAAAAATTTGAAGGGCCTACTGGAACAACTAAAAGACAAGTAATTAACCACGACTTCGTCCGCCTCACGTGCTTACAACCAGAATAGACTAAGAATCGCAGGGCATGCTGTTTTGTCTGGTATCATTTATACCCACGACATCACCTCTCCGCGCGTAAAAGAGAATCCGGCCCATTATTACGATTTGTTCACCGAGCTATGCGGCCCGAATCCGTACGCCAGAGTGGTTTTCGCGACGACATTCTGGGAGGGGGCCGTGGGTGGGGAGACTACCGAGAAGATGTTGCGCGAGCATTGGAGCGTGATGATGGCATCAGGGTCTCGCATTGAGAAATTCGAAATTACTCCGGCATCCGCTTGGAGGATTCTATACCCGCTAATTGACACAGAAATCCGGAAACGCTTGGCACTGTCCCCTCGAAACAGAGAGCTTAAGAAATCTCGGAATTCGATCATAAGCTCCTGTGACACATTACTTCAAAGGATCTTGTCTCACGAATCTCAGAAGGTCGTTGCAGCCAGTGCTACTGTGCGAGGCGACGATGCCCAAGCCGTTGTCGACTTTATTGACCAGGTATGTTGTCCATAGCTCGACCAAGCTCATACATGATCTCAAATCGTCAAACTACTATAGGAGCTAATAAACTTCGACAGCCCCTCACACCGGTGGTTGCGGATAGTTTCCCTACTTTCCCAGATTTGTGTATCAGCACAAGTCTACCCACAAGCCTGCAAGGTGCTTAATGATCACAAATTCGATACGAGCTCGCCCATAGCAAAAGATGGTCACGCTACTATTTTCAAAGCAACGCGAGAAGAAGGGACTAAACCGCTTCGACTCAAGGTTGCTCATAGTGGTCCACAAGTCTCCACGTCGTTTTTCTTGAAGGCAAGTGTGGCACTCGATTTATTTGTGGCTACATCCAGTTCACCACATCGAGTCTAGATTCAATTGATGGAAGTCGCGCTCTTGACCCATCTATCACATCAGAACGTCCTTCCATTTTACGGCGTCTTCACTGACCCTCGGTCACAGAGGCTTTGCACCGTTTTTCCCTGGATGAACAATGGGACAGTCGTTGAATACGCTTCCCGTACTTTTCCAAAAAATCCCCGCAAGCGTTTGCCTCTGGTGAGGTCTACCATTAATTTTCGTGCGGCCGCTGATATCGGTCAAACATACACACGCCCATAGATTGCAGACATCATTGAAGGGCTGTGCTACCTTCACGAATTGAACTTTTCCAAAAAAAACCCGCAAGCGTTTGCCTCTGGTGAGGGGTCCACCGTTAATCTTCGCGCGGCCGCTGATATCGGTTAAACACACACTCCCATAGATTGCAGACATCATTGAAGGGCTGTGCTACCTTCACGAATTGAACATTGTTCACGGTGACCTCAAAGGAGTACGATGCATTGTGATCTTCAGGGTAAACTTGTACTGATCACTACATATTCAGACCAACATACTTGTTTCGGATGACGGGCGGGCATTGATCGCGGAACTTGGACAAGCCAATTTTACACTTATTCCCATCAATCTTGGAGACGAACCACCTCTGCTGACACCCCACTGGACTGCCCCGGAGCTCTTAGATGATGAAGTTTCTCGTCGTCCGACGAAGGAAAGTGATATCTGGTCGTTTGGTTGCGTGATCTACGAGGTGCGAGATTCTAGGTGCAGAGATCGAGGACGACAACTAAACGCCTTCAGGTCCTAACTATGTTGATTCCTTATAGCAATCTCACTACAACCCTCCAGTTGATTGTTGCTCACGCAAGGGAAGAACACCCACGACGGTCGGGTTTGGAGGACGACATTTGGCTTGCCGTCACCAAATGCATGAGGTTTGATGCATCAGCAAGGCCGAGCTGTTATCAAGCTCGAGGACTCATTGCTAGTCTCGAATTTGTAAACAATTCATTTGAGAGAAGAGCTCGCGGAATGAAGAGGCTCAGAAACTCTGGAAAGAACGAGCGCGGAGAATCACCTGAGGGTGGTGATAGACGCCAAGTCGAAATTAGTTATGGCTTTGTGCACAATGCTTTGCAAAGTGTAGGTTCTGACATGCTGTCAATATTGTTGCGAAGGGAGTCGCTTATTCTAGCTTCCCATAGGTGTTGGACGGAGCAAACGAAGATAGCTATCCATCTACTAGCACTGATTCTTGAGGCAATCTACCAATGGATCCATTTATACTAGCCCTGCTCGGAACTGGTCATTTTCAGGAATACCCTCAAAGAGACTTCAGTAATCATGAATCTGATTGGTGCTGTCTGATTAAAGAGTTGTCGAGAGTTTTATTGTATGATTACGTTCGGGATATCGGCGAGAGAAGTCCATAGCACTCTCGAGTCCGGCACATAAATCGCGCCCAGTCAGCTTCGCCAGTTGTTATGACTCAGTTCCATATGTCGGTCTGTCGGAGCAAAGACATAGGAAAATATAATCGCGGTCGTAGCTGACGTGTGGCCTGAGCATTTTGACCAAGACACACAGTCCAGGTATTGAGGCATGAAGAAGGGTGTGTGGCGATATGTGGGGATTAGGGCTTCAGGTCAGCTTCATCATGAGCTCACTGCGCGACGGCGCAAGCCTTATCCTTGATATCGCAGCCGAAAGAAAATATTAGATGCTTGACGTGATCCTATAGAAAATATGATGCATACACCGAACTCGACGTGAATATGTGTTTCTTGCTGTCGAGCATCTCAAGAGGGAGAAGACCTGTCATCAGTTTAGGCCATGGGCATAATACTCGAACCAGCCCTATCCTCAGCCTGACAGCCTCATCGTCATAGCACCGGATTATATGCACTGGCATGTATTTGTACTTTTCGCCGCTGACAGAGAAGGAAGAGTAAGTAGTGCCACGAGTATGAGTCCCCGAGGAGGCCAGCGAGCGCTCGGAAACGTCGCGCACAGGTAACTTCTCGAGGGTCGTGATGCTGGATACAACGTGAGGGGCCAAAGACGCCAGCTGTTTCTCTTGTGGCCACAATGAAAACAACAGAGTCGGTGGGGTTAAGGAAAGGACGCGTGCAAAGTCAGAAGTGAGGTCAGGACGCGTCGCAAGGACCGGAAAACAATGGAATCAGTTACGGATCGTTCGAGTAGCAATGCTTGACTGTACAAGTACCAGGTCCGAATTTTTCAGGATACCTTGCAAAGAAGTCTTGACGTTCTTGAGCGTCTGATCGAGATTTGGGCTAAATGAAGTTGACACGAGGCATGCGAACAGCAACACTGGGTGCCTTCAAGCTTGAGACGAAAAGGCTGGAGTGCTCAGAGCTCACGATCTAAGGATATCCAAGCTTGAAGCTTGCACGCCGAAGTTGAGCGCTTGAGCGCACGCAGCGCCGGTGAATGTCCTATCCGCTTCTGATGGAACGTGATGCTGTCGCAAATCACCGCCATCACGAAAATCCGGATCAATATTCTGAACAGTATTATTTCTCAGACCTTCTCCACTTCGCAAGCTGAGGCAAATTGTCTCAAAACACTTGAAAAGACTGCGCATGTACCTGGAGGGTGAGACATTCAGCAATCCCTTGAGGCCTGGACAGACCAAGATGCTGAATTGATGATCGAATGCCTCGACTTGAAGGTGAGGCATAGCGTTATACTTACTTAGCGTAGGTGATACTGAGGACCTTAGAAAGCTCTACATAATTTGAGCTCGGACTGAGACAGAGGAAAGTTGTTCTACCTCCTCTGCGTCTTGCGGCGGAGACCACTTTCCACGGCCTTACAAATTGAACGTCTTCAACTTGGTCGAGCCCTTTCTGGAATAGGGGCCTTCACGGAGGTCCACCGGGGGAAGTGGAAGAACCATGCCGTCTGTGTGAAGGCCCGCAAATCGCCTAATCCCAGACGGGCACCTATCTGAGAAATTCCAGAAGGTGAATTTTCGTCCATTTCAAGGTACACTTATTAACTGACAACAACACCAGGTTCTACATAAGGAGTTTATTACGTGGGCCCATATTGAGCATCTGAGCGACCTTCCATTCTACGGTATTTCCTTCATTGATGGAAAATGGGGGTCCGTCTCGCCCTGGATGGGGAATGGCAACGTCAGCGACTATGTACTAGACCACCCTGATAGATCTCGGCTTCCGCTTGTGCGTAGATCTTTCTTTCCGCCCCGCCCCCCCTCGCCTTTCTCATCGCCATGCCCATCACCTACTCGCCTAGGACTTGGACATTCTCGCTGGACTTACATACCTGCATGAAATAGATGTGATCCACGGTCATCTTAAGGGAGTATATTATCCCACTATTAGTAGTTATCAAATTGAGCCAGCCCGACAGCAAAACATCCTCGTCGCGTCCGATAGTCGTGCCGTCGTTTCTGATTTTGGGTATCGAATGCTATCAAAACGACCTCCCATTCTACGGTATTTCCTTCATTGATGGAAAATGGGGGTCTGTCTCGCCCTGGATGGGGAATGGCAACGTCAACGACTATGTACTAGACCACCCTGATAGATCTCGGCTTCCGCTTGTGCGTAGATCTTTCTTTCCGCCCCGCCCCCCCTCGCCTTTCTCATCGCCATGCCCATCACCTACTCGCCTAGGACTTGGACATTCTCGCTGGACTTACATACCTGCATGAAATAGATGTGATCCACGGTCATCTTAAGGGAGTATATTATCCCACTATTAGTAGTTATCAAATTGAGCCAGCCCGACAGCAAAACATCCTCGTCGCGTCCGATAGTCGTGCCGTCGTTTCTGATTTTGGGTATCGAATGCTATCAATGTTGCCCTATCTGGGTTTACCCAACCAGACTCCTTTTCGAATTGACGGACTGCACCCGAAATTGTAGAAGGCGATGTGAATAATACCCGACCAACAGCGACAAGCGATATCTGGCCACTGGCACGCGTTATCTACGAATTCGTATCATCGTAGTCTCCAGTCTTCCGAAATCTGATCATTTAATCCCTCAGGTTATGTCAAGCAAGCTCCCTTACTTTCGGTACCATCTGTTGAGCCAAGTGATCGCGGCTTTCCGGAGGGGAGAACTTCCAGAACGGCTGACTGAGAAAAGAGATATCAAGATCGATGATCAACTCTGGGAGTTGCTGCTGGTCTGCTGGAACTTTACACCGTTAGAACGGCCCACCTGCCGATAGGTTTCAAGAGGGTTCCAGACTTTGTATCCAGAATACCAACTCGCCGAAACGGCCAGGGAGATGAAGATTATAAAGGAACAGAGGTTGAAAAAGGGCGTTCATATCGACTCTAATCAAGTCCACAATCTCCTCAATGGCGTCCTAACAGAGGTTGCGCCTTGGAATTTCTGGTTCAACTGACATCGCTTATTTCGCTGCTATGGAACAAACAGTACTTGATTCCAGTCATTCTATCCAGCTGCCTTTTAATTACTTCAGAGTCACTGAATGTATTATTTCCCTGATTTTCTCCGTAACGTTCTGCAATGCCCATGTGCCCGCATATCGATCCCTGTGAGATTGGCTTGACTACATATCGTGGATGCAGATACCCGATCGTCTGTCAACTGGGGCCAAGGCTGGAATATATTCATACTGATACTACGACATTAGAGACAGCGCATGCTGGCGTTCTGAGGCCACATGCAAATGTTTCTGGAAGACAGGGCTTTGTCACATCATCACAAGGGAGACTCTTCTGCCATACTCGCCCAATCAAATCCATGCTGGTGATCTGGAGATCACTGAACCAGCTGCCGAAATGAAAAACGGTAAAGATCATTGGATGTGAATTTGGGCGTGATCATATAACTAGAAATCAAAGAAAGGATGCGTGGTGTCCTGGTTGTATGACATCGTAGATCACGATTATGGAAACCTCAAACCCTCATGCCGAGGTCGTGGCGAAGGATAGAAAATATGGACGCTGTATTCATTCGTATCGGCATGCTATCTCTTCGTTTAACTGCCACACAAGCCATCTTCTCGGAGCGTGTTGATTATGACCCAGCAACCACTATACCCTCTTACGGAACACGGAACAGATGTTGTGAGCGACTGATCCCCTTAGCGTGTGTTCATTGTGTTCACATTATATGTTCCTGCTCCCCCAGTATCTAGCTTATTGGTCCACAACTCCATTTCCCCATTCATGGATTGATGCGCTATTGCGTGGTCTGTCCAGGAATAACCGTCGCCCTGGTGCCCCGCGGCGGCAGTTTGCATGTCCTGCTTCTGAGAAAACCGTTAAATGCATCTCCCTCGTCCTTGAACTGTGCAACAGAGGCTTCGAGAGCGGATACTTTTTTGAGAAAATGTTGAAAAGCGATATGCAAGAGATGGCAGATTTTACACTTTTTGTGAGCTAACACTTTACGCAATTGATCGGGTCACACTCATATATCAACAGGCCCTGCGCGATCTACCCACGCTTACACCTCTCGACGCGGACACCTTGTGTAATCTTCTCGAACATCTTCGTACGTCAGCTGGTGTAATCCCCCGAAATGTTGCCTTGCGTAGAATCGGACTGTCCTCTCCGAGCACAAACAACCTGAGAGCTGCCAATAAAGCAACGCTCTGCGCCAAAATTGCCAAACCCGCCCACGGAAAACATCTGACAGTAAATCCTATCCCTTACGATCAGAGTTTATCAACAGATTCAATGGATTGCAGGCCTCGTTTAGAGAGGTTTTAAGAAGAGCCCGTCTTGTACACGAGAACATTCTACCATTTTATGGAATATTTTCTCTTGAAGCAAGCCCTGCGTGTATACTTGCCCCATGGATGGAATGGAATCTGGATGAATTCGTCAAAAGTCATGACAAGCCACAAGAGCGTGCGTTCCTGGTAAGTTTGACTACTCCTGTATTGGATTTTGCTCAGCATCTTCGAAGATTTTCGACGTCATTGGGGGTCTAAAGTACCTACATGCTTCCGATATAGTCCACGGAAACCTTACAAGTGTATGTTGGCTTTCTTCATGATTGTGCTTTACTAACCTCACGGTTGTAAGCGTAATGTGCTTGTGTCGCGAGACGGAAGGGCGATGCTTGCAGATTTCGAAGCATATGTTGATGACATCGCTGGTTGGCGTACAAACTCTTCGGACAGATGGAGAGCCCCGGAAGTCCTTAACGGTCATATGCCGACAAAGGCGAGCGATATCTGGTCTTTTGGCTGCTTGGCCTATCAGGTATGGTACCCGATCTTTGATTATATTCTCAACTCAAATATAAAATAGCTTGTGTCGGGGAGACTTCCATACTGGGCTTACCTAGACTCACAAGTCCGAAACGCAGTTCTGAGAAAAGAGGCTCCTTCTGGTTCCGAGGATCGCCAGTGCTGCGGGCTGGGTTCCTTACTAGAAATTTGCTGGAAGTTCGACGCCGTTGATCGCGGGGCCCAACCCTGGAAAGTGATTCAGACCCACGTTGCACAGTTCGTGAAGGACAAAACATGTGAAATGGCACATGAAAAAGTCAGATCACCGAAAACGTTCTGGGAGGAAGCCAAGGCTAGCATGAGAGTGAGCTTTGATATCGAGCAGTTGCGTGACAAGGTAAGTATTTTGAGTGATTTCGTGAAGTTTTGACGTAGAGAACATTTTGTTTCAGCTCGAATGTCTCTCGCTTATTTCACGCTTATCCGTCCACACAGACTCGCGACTTCTATTGGATAATCTCCCCGAAGAGGACGCTCAGCCAGTGATTGACTATCTCGAAGAGGCATGTTATAATTTCTTCTTTCCATGTGTGATACTCAATTACAGTTAAAGGTCCTGCACAACGGAAATTTCACTGAGAGAACAAAGGGTGAAAATAGGAAGCTCGCGATAATGCTTTGTAGGCTGGTCACCCGTACTGGACGCTTCCCTCAGTGCTATAAACTGGACGATGTAAAATATGGAGGTCAGGCGATCGGCGAAGGAGGTTTCGGGACCGTTTATAAGGGAGAGTGGAATCGTCGTGCTATTTGTTTGAAGGTTGCAAAATTCCAGGAAGACGAATTTCGGAAAGTCAGTCAGCGCGCATTGTTTCACGAAGTTTCTTTGCTAAATTGTCCTAGGTATATATTAAAGAGCTCACGGTCTGGGCCCAACTTTCGCATCCCAACGTCCTCCCACTCTTCGGTGTCTTCTCTGTCGATGGAATCTATGCACCTGTCTCACCCTGGATGGTGCATGGAAGCTTGATTAACTACGTACGAGCCCACTCCAAGCAGCCTCGGCTACATTTTGTGTGTAATGCTACTTCATTGGCATGCTTCGTGGCTCATGTTCCTTTTCCCGGCTATGCCATAGCTCTTGGATGTTCTTTACGGCTTGGAGTACCTCCATAACATGAAGTTAGTCCACGGTGATCTCAGAGGGGTCCGTCGCATGGTTTGCGGTTCAAAGTCTCATTACTAATGCATTATACAGCAAAATGTCCTTGTGTCGCACGATGGTCGTGCACTCCTTACTGACTTTGGGATGTCTAACACCAGTACGGCAACAGCTGGCTTTACCGCCGTAGGCAAGTGCGGACCATACGCTGGCCAGTGGAGCGCACCCGAAACGCTCGATGAAAGGTCTGATTATGCAACTGTCAAACCGACAACAGTTGGTGACATATGGTCACTGGCTTGTCTAGTCTACGAGGTACGTGTAATCGCGTGCATGATCCTTTCAGTATTCAATGACAACGGCGTCACCCTTCTAGATCATGTCTCGTAGACATCCCTATTTTCAATACACGAAACCGTCGCAAGTGATGTGCGCATTGCACAAGAGAGAGATACCACTGCGACCTCGTGAATGTGAAGCCGACTTCGACCAGATTGATGATTCTGTCTGGAACATTCTGGAGAGTTGCTGGGACTTTACTCCCGAAAACCGACCGGGATGCAGGCAGATCATTGAACGGCTTGGGCTGTTGTGCCCGGAGTATCGGCGCTTTGAGGGTAATACCCAAGAAATGCGTTCTGCGCGACAGCTGAGGCTCGGGCTAAGTCCTCCTATTGATTTTCATCACGTTCGTGATATTCTTCAAAAGCTAATGGATTCTCCATCCATCCCAGAAACTGTTGAAGATGACATGGATGGTATCCTTGGCGAGGGAACAGAATAAGAGCTGGAAACTCGGGAGTGTTGACCAAGTTATTTTATGTATATATCGTCTATAAACGGATTCTTTGCTTATTGACGTCTCTGAGCTCCTTTTACTATGTGAAATCATTACCATGAGGAAGGATTTATTCGAGTCCGATGAAACCTGGGAAATCAAGTGGGGCGGTACGAGTATTCAGAAGACGTTAAGACAGACAGCCGTAGGACGCGGCTGGCGACATCTGGCTCATACGAGCTTCGAGTGTAGCTTGAGATTCCGACCTAAACTCAAAGAGTTCGGACTAGCAGAGCAGGCCGACTACTACGAAAGCAAAGGTACAGTGTTGAGAGTGCTCGTGATCCGTGGGAGAGAAAAGTTCGAAAAAAAAGTTAGCCATGTTCGACTATCTATCGCAGACCCTGGACTTGTAAGAGCGCAGAATGAGTCACTCTAATGTGGCACTCGGCAGCTCAATATCCGCCCTCCACTCTACTCAACGTGTTCATTACTCATCACATTGACTCCGTGCTTCAGGCCTCAGGTTTGAGGCAAGGCGTCGCCATGGCCTGCGTCATCGGCGGCACGGGGAGGGTGAGGAAACGACCTACCTGTTTGAGATTTGAGATACAGCAACAATTCAAATTGGTCAGGGAGACGCTGGATTTGCCAAACAGGTAAGAAGCACTGAGGGGACGGGTAGGTGGGTGTAATTGTACTCAGGCACCGTCATCAGATTACGCTGGTAAGGTCAACATCAGCATCGTATGCCCTAGATGCAATAGGTAGAGCAATGGGGCAAGGTCGAGACCTTGATGTCAGTTATTTGGCTTAGGCACGTGCCTGGTCACTGAAGCATGAAGCAGAAAAAGAGCTGTCCTCGTGTAAAGGGGGTGGAAGGTTGATCTGAAAACGATATAATGCTCCCTTCTTTAATTCTGTTGCTCCCGTTATTCTGCGGCCACGATTCTGTCCTGCCTCCGCTAAATCATGCACTCACTGTTTGCCCCTCAAACTAAATTCAGTGACATCGGTAAAGGAACAGAACTAGTGAGCCACCCGCTAATTGAGCGTTTTGCTCGCGTACATTCTAAGACGTTGAATTCGCGTGATTCTATAGCGTTGGGCGTCTTACGAACCAGGATATCGCGAAGAAACCTCCACAGCTTTGACGTGGATCACGACCTTGATTCGTGCTATTCAACTGGCCTTGAAAGATCGTTCATCTCCAACCCATGTAGAACTCTCACCTCCAAGTCCTGGCGTTACTCGGGAACTGTTGTCCCTGTTACTTCAGCTATGGCCGAACAAATTTGATCGCATTCGAAGCCTGCCAAACCCTGATATCCAAGAAATCCGAGATTTCGTGCTCTTTGTGAGTAGCATTGTTCCTGAATCACAAGACCGATGTCGTTCTCACTTCCACTCACAGGCTCTCAATGAACTACTTTTGTTGGAACAGAGCGAGATAGACGCTTTCTGCTCTCTGCTCGAGTTTCAGCAACCTCCTGTCCAACCTGTATTTCCTCGAAACATTGTTCTACACGGAATTGTGCGAGAACAAAGGCCCAAGAAATACAACCGGGCAGACTTCTGCGTCAAGATTGTAAAGCCAGGAGTTTCAAAATATCTACCGAAAGTAGGTTCTGACTTGGTCGGAGGTTTCTACCGAGTAACCCGATCTCCAGGCGAGTTCGCAGGAAATCATTAAGAGAATTCGCGTCGATCACAAGAATATTCTACCGTTCTACGGGGTATACTCCCTAAAGGAAGGCCCCGCTATAGTTACACCATGGATGAAATGGAACTTGCAAGAGTATGTTGAACAACACAACGAGCTCGAGGATAGAGCGCCATTGGTAATTTGTTGTCCAAGCCATTCGAGGTTCGAACTGAATATTTCCCTAGATCTTTGACGTTGTTGGCGGCCTCGCGTATCTTCACAATTCTGGGATAGTGCACGGAAACCTCAAGTCTGTATGCGATCCCTTTTCAACATTTGATGGCCTCCTCTGATTCCTTTGTTGTACCAGGAGAATGTGCTTGTGTCTCAAAGTCAAAAGGCTATGCTAGCAGATTTTGAGTCATATGTTGACCACATCGCTGGCGGACGCGAGAAATCCTCGGACCGCTGGAAGGCACCCGAAATCATCAACGGTTCCAGTCCAACGAAGGAAAGCGACGTCTGGTCGTTCGGGTGCATAGCTTACTACGTATGTTTGTATTCCTCAATTATTTGCGCGAAACCGGTCGCGTTTACGGAATGGTTAGATCACATCTGGGCTACTTCCGTTCTGGAAACACAATGACGCTCGTGTGCGGTACGAGATACACTGGTTGAACGAACTTCCCTATGGCCGTGAAGATCGCGTAGGGGCCTTTCCCGGAAAATCCTTGATGGAGGATTGCTGGAAGCCGCTCCCCGAGGACCGTCCCAACTCCTGGACAAGTATTCATCAACAAGTGGCTCTTTTTGCCAAGAGGGCGGACTCTGTCACCCAACGCCAGAATGAGGATGCAAAGTCAACGCTTCTATGGCACGAGGCAAAGGCAAAAGCCAGGGTGGGATTTGACGCTCAGCGAGTACACAATAGTCTTCTGGCGGTAAGTGTTCAATCTACCAATCGAGATGAGCTTTTTCTCAAAGATACGATGGTGATACAGTGTCAGAACAAACAAGCAGTTGTCCGCCGCTAAGGAAAGGACAGCCACGCCACGGTTGAAGACACTTCACGGGAAACTCATTCAATATTCCCTGTTAGACGCGGAACGCGCAAGCAACGTTGCGGAGATGCAGCAACTTGAAACGCCATCTATTGAACATCAATTGTCGCAGAGGGGATGCCAGCTTGCCCATGCCAGGCATCTATATGAACGCTACGTTGTACAAGACTCGGAAATGAGGAGCCGATTAAACGGAGAGCGTGGACTCAGATTAATGCTGTCACGGTTGCATCCTCTTTTTGTGTGACTTAAAAATAGATGTCACTGGGTCTTTCCCCACTTCCATGCAAAATTTAGTAATAGAAGTATGCGTTACTGGCGCAGTACGTGTGTCGAATAGACAGGCGATGGTGAGGTTTCAACACCAGCCACGACAAGGGGCAAGCAGCCTGGCGCAATGGATTGAGCGCTTGTTATATCTTTGTACACTGGGCCGGCGAGTCAATAGCCTTGGCAGATAACTCAATCTTCACCATGATGAGACTGAGATCTCTGTATTCAAAACCGTCACAATAAGGTTTGAATCTTCGATGCATTGCATGGTCAGCTTATTAACTCACTGGAACTTTACAGCTGGCTCACGTCTGCAGTGAGATTGAGGTCAAGCTGGCTAAATGAAAATCGAAACAGTCAAGAACCAGATTATCATGTGCCGGCAGCACAACTTACATGTGGCTTTGAACAACAAGTCCAAACAACGTCGCCGTACACTCGTTGAACGTTGATGCCCAACGTTGTAACAGCCCATCCAAAAGAGCCTCCTCGTGTTCAGGTCGTGCTGCAAGATAAAAGGCACAACTCGTTATGCTCAGACTCGACTCCTATTTCCATTTCTACACCCTTTCTTTTTGTTGACCCTTTCTGTTCTTCATCGATGGGATTTGTGTTGTCAAAGTATGAGACTGTGTCAGCAAAGTTTGGCAAAGTGGACCAGGCGCGTTGTTTTAATTCACTAATCGGGGCTCAGGTGTTCTAAAAGAGGCTACGCTAAAGGCCGCTGACCCACGAGCAGAGAAATGTTGCCTCGAGGCTCTCACAAACATTTCGCATTCACTCGGACGTCGAGAGGTCCGGCAAGTCCTTAAAAACAGTGAAGAAAAAGATATGCACATGATGATTGAATTTCTTGATAAGGTCTGACGCAGCTGAGCGTTGATTAAAAATGAGACTGAGCAACTTTGTAAGGCGCTACGTCACCCGGATTTCAAAGGGGACAAGGGAAACATCACGTATCTCCTCTGTAAGATGGCGGCGGAGACAAAATGCTTCCCTCAAAGCTACCAGTTGCGGAATGTTAAGTCTAGTCGAAACCTTGTTGCGGAAGGGGGATTTGCGTTCGTCCGCAAGGGAAAGTGGCACGGTCGAACCATTTGTCTTAAATTGCGCAAATCTACGGACACCTCCATAATTGGAGATCGGGAGCAAGAGCAGATTGATAAAGTTGAAAAGGTGGGTTTTTATTTGCTGTCAAAAAATGTTAGAAGTCACAGTTCAATAGATTTTCGTGAAGGAATTTGTGATGTGGGCGCACTTCTCACATCCCAATATTCTGCCTCTGTATGGCATTGTCCATGTTAAGGAGGAACCAACGTCTATCTCTCCATGGTTGGAGAATGGGAACATTAGGCAATATATACAGGCTCACCCGGAGGAACCCCGGCTACCGTTTGTGAGTCTACCTTTCTTCTCTGAGAGTTCTTCATGTCTATAATGAGGTTTGGTTCATTTAGATTTTGGACACCCTTTGTGGATTGGTATATCTACATGATTTGGGTGTAGTTCACGGCGACATTAAAGGGGTGATTAATGCGGCGCCCGCAGTCTCTTCTTTCTCCCTATTGACTCAGTTGATTAGGAAAACATCCTTATCTCGTCCGATCGCCGTGCTGTCCTCACTGATTTCGGGTTGTCGAAGGTGGCGACTGCAACACTGGCTGGGTTTACCCAGCCGGGAGACTCGTTCTCTGGCCGATGGACCTCTCCCGAAATGCTCAGCAAATCGGCGGACGATACAAAAGCTATCCGACCGACAATTCAAGGTGACATCTGGTCTGTGGGATGTCTCATCTATGAAGTAAGTCAGGCCATAATCGCTTTGATCTTTTTTATGTAACCTTTGGAATGGCCGTCTCCTTTCAGATCCTGTCGCGTAGACTTCCCTATTTCCAGTACGCTCTAGTCATCCAAGTCATGAATGCGGTCCAAAGGCAAGAAATTCCAATTCAACCTCGAGGGACCAAAACGGAAGACAAGATTGACGACGAAATATGGAGGCTCTTGCTGTTGTGTTGGAACTTCAGCCCCATGGACCGGCCAACCTGTCGCGCAGTCCTAAACTCATTTAGGAAGTTGGATCCCAACTATCAAGAGGCTACCGCGACCGCTGAGATGCAAATTGCCGCAGAACGAAGGCTTAAAACGCGCATTCATCTCGACTTTGATCGAGTTCAGAATTTTCTGAACGATGTGCCGGCACTATTGAAAGTTCCTTAGACGGCCTAACTTCGAGTGTTATTTATCCATTTGTTTTTGGTACTTGTCTCGTGAACGTCTAAGATAGATGCTTAATGTATTCTGTGACGGTATCTAATCAATATTGTAGTCTTGTTCTACGAGGCTCATTTTAAATCCAATACCGTGGGTACGTTTGGAGAGAAACCTACGAATGGCTGGCAAAAATCTGCTGATACTTTCAGTAGTATTGCAGCAGAACGTAGGCAGTACATCTATCCGGCGAAACCATCACAAAATATTAAGCACCAGATGAGGGATTATATTGCCAAATATAGCTACGACTAGGTAAGATAATCACCGACAGTCCCAAATCTCTAGGACGCATCTCTGTGTCAAAGTTGTAAAAGCCAATTTTAAGAAATTTCTGGAGGTGCGTTCGTCATCTAAGCCCTGTATGTCACGTTGAAGGCGAGATTTGCAGGCCTATTCACTAGAGGACGTACAACACTGATAATCCCGATTATGTCAATTAACTAGACTATGTTGTGTTAACATACATATCTTACTTAGACCTGGTCAATTGATTTCTCCCTAGGACCATTAAAGACCGTTAAAAGTGGACTTTGCCTGGAGGAAAAGAGATAGGGTCCAGCTATATTTGGGTATGCTCTCGGAATGTCCCCGGAGACCCGGCCCAAGGCCAACCCCGACCTCCCGCGCCCCCGTCATCCTTCAGGTTCCTACTCCCCCTTACCTTCTTCCGCATCAGTCCCTGCCCCTTCTCACAACTCTTTCTCTGAAAATATGTTTTCAGTTATCAGCGAAGCCTCCCCAACTGTTTAGTTTTCATTTACAATCACAGGTAAACTAAACAGAAGCAGTAAATAAATATAAACAAAACCTGAACGCCAGCGCTTGAGGGTATGACGGAAAGCCAAGGGACTGAAAAACATGAAAGCGAAGGTCATGGTGACGTCAGAAAGTCAAGGTCTCGAATGTCACTCCGGGCCTTTGCTGATGTATGCAATAATCTCTTGGCGGTAAGGGTTCAATCTACCAATTGAGATGAGCTTGTCCTCAAAGATGCGATGGTGATACAGTGTCGGAACAAAACAGGCGGTCGTCCACCGCTAAGGCAAGGACAGCCACACCACTGACACTTCATAAAGAAACTCATGAGACGAGTACGTCAAGTTTCAAAAGCTAGTCAATGTTCACGGTGATACATTAATCATCTTAGAGTGGACGTCAGATGGCCCATGCCGGAAATCTATATGAGCGCTACTTTGTACGAGACTCGGAAATGAGGAGCCAAGCACGCGGAGAGTGTAGACTTAGACTACTGTAACACTGTCACCACGTCCACATCTTCTTTTGTAACTCGATGGTGATGTCACCAGGTCTTTTCCCATTTCCATGATTTAATTTATGAATTGAAGTATATAGAAGATGCTGGACGCCAGCCACAACATGAAGCAAACAGCCTGGTGCACAATGCAGAGTCGATACATGGGTTGTTCGATCTCCAGTGTGGTGCGATTCTGGTGCGATTCTATATTTGGCTGAGTGACAGAATAAGAGTTGGAAAAGAGAAGAAAAGGAAAGCGGGGAAGAAAATTATTGTGGGACGTCGGAAAGAAGGTGGGAGAGCGTCAAAGTCTACCGGTATCCCACCCAGCCGAAAGGACAAATCATCGTGCTTTGACAACAAATCCAAGCAACGTACAAGGGTTGATTAACGCGGCAGCAGTGCAGCCTACGTCTAACCACGCTTTGCAGGAGGCCTCGTGTTCAGGATAAAAGGCGCAATCCGTTATGCTCATGCTCAAACTCGACTTCTCTCTACTTTTCTACATCCTTCTTTTCATTGACTTTTTCCGGTTTGATGAAGTTTACGTTCTCAAAGTACCGCAAAGCGGATAAGGTGTGCACTTTCATTCCGAACTGGCTAGGACCCGGATGTTCTGAAAAAATGTTATGTCATAGACCATCGAGCCCCTAGCTGAAGAAACCTGTCTCCAGGTTCTCTCGAACGTCTCGCCCTTACTTGGACGTCAAGAAGTCCGGCAAATCATTAAAAACAGCGAAGCAAAAGATATGCACATGATGATCGAATTTCTTGACAAGGTATGGCATAACTATGCATTTATTAAAGATGGGACTGAGCGAACCTGCATAAAGGCGCTTCGTCACCCGGATTTCATAGGTGACAAGGGGAAGGTCACGTATCTTCTCTGTAGAATGACGGCGGAGACAAAACGGTTCCCTCAAAGTTATCGGTTACATAGTGTTAAGTATAGTCAAAGCGTGGTCGGGGAAGGGGGGTTTGCACAAGTCCGCGAGGGAAAATGGCACGGCCGAACTATTTGTCTCAAGTTGCGCAGATCTACGGACACCCCCGTAATGGGAAATCAGGCGCGGATTGAGAAAGTGGGTTGTTATCTGCTCTCAGAACACATTCAAAAGTCACTGTTCGATAGATTTTCATGAAGGAATTCGTGATGTGGGCACACTTCTTACATCCCAACGTTCTACCTTTTTATGGCGTTATCCTTGTCAAAGGGGAGCCAGCGTCTATATCTCCGTGGATGAAGCACGGGAATATCAGACAATATATACAAGCTCATCCTGTGGTCTCTCGGCTACCGTTCGTGAGTAGATTTTTCTTATCCTTGTCTTTCGAGCTTCCATGGTGAGGCTTGCTTCTCTTAGATTTTGGACACGCTTAATGGACTAGCATATTTGCATAAATCAGGCGTTGTTCATGGCGATATCAAAGGGGTAAATTACGCTGCCTTTGTTTTTCTCTACCTTGACTGTGTTGATTAGGAAAACGTCCTTATCTCGTCCGATCGCCGTGCCGTCCTCACTGATTTTGGGTTGTCGAAGGCGGCGACTTCGACGCTGGCAGGATTTACCCAACCTGGAGACTCATTTTCTGGTCGATGGTCCTCACCCGAGCTGATCAGCGGACAAGCGGACGATGAAAAGGCTGTACGACCAACGGCCGAAGGTGATATTTGGTCTCTCGCATGCCTCATATATGAAGTAAGTGTAATCATATGGCCCCCGATGTTGTGCTATTAACCTATCTCTGTTCAGATCATGTCACGTAGACTCCCCTACTTCCAGTATGGTCTAGTCATCCAAGTCATGAGTGCGATCAAGAGGAAAGAGCTCCCAATAAGGCCTAAGCAGACTCAAAAAACCGAGGACACGATTAGCGATGAAATATGGAGACTCTTACTGTTGTGTTGGAATTTCAATCCCCAAGAACGGCCCACCTGTCGTCAAGTCCTCGAAATTTTCAGGAAGTTGGATCACAAATATCAAGAGGCCGCTGAGAGTGCCGAGATGCGGATTGCAGCAGAAGAAAGGCTTAAAACGCGCGTTCATCTCGACTTTAATCAAGTTCGCAAATTTCTGAATGATGTGTCGGCACAATTGAGCGTCTTTGAGTCGACTTAGACTCGAGTATTATTTATCCATCTGCCGTAGATACTTACCTCGCGAATTGTACAAGGCGGATGTTCAATGTACCCCGTAACGGTAACCAAGTAATATCGTATCCTTGCCTCGTTTCAAATTCAGTACCGTGAGCATAGAGTTGAGGTGTCTATGATAAACCTCATGTCAAAGGAGTATGGATCACAGTAAGCACGTCCGCGGGGGAACCTACTAGTGGTGACGGGCCCAACCATCTGCCTATAATATTACGGCAGCAGCAAAACGCGGATGGTACATCTATCCAACAAAACTGACACTCATAATAGCCCTTCGTCGAATACTCCCTTTTTCTTGTGGGAGGACGCCTTAATGAACTAAGGCCCGCGACGTTCAGGTTGAGAGTGAACTTAAGATGCCAGAAGCCTCTAGCAGGGGATATTTTACCTGCTGCACTACACGTCAGGCTACACTAAAATGGGGAACCAATCCTCTCCAGCGGAATATCTTGCGTGAATCGAGGACGAACTATCATTGTTTGCGGATACGGTGATATATTCAATCCCGAGCACTTGCTGACTGGAATCTCCAAGCTATCATTCACACCGTAAATCCGCCGGGTATTCAATTTGCAAAATCAAAAAGAAAAAGATAAAAATCACAGCTCCAATACAATCTACGTATTGAAGTGTGAAAAAGGTGTCTAATGTGCTCCGGGCGTTAGCATTTTGGCGTTCGAAAATTGTACGCTGATTGAGCTGCGGCAACGAAAGCTTTTCCCTTCTCAATGTTCTTCTTGAACTCGGGCAAACAAGCAGCGATGATAGGAGATGGTGCCAATGGGCGAATCTTCTCCATACGTTGACCTGTATAGTCAAACCGTTAGAAACCTGTATTAACAACTAGCAGGAGATAATACGTATGCCGAGTTCAACATTTGATTAGAAGAACTCAATGATCTGGTCAGCGTACGGAGGGCTCTTGACAAAGGCGGGAGTAACAATGTCCTTCTCGCCATTGAGACCCCTCAAGAGAGCGTTGGTGAATATAGCACCAGCATAGGCCATGAAGAGGGTAGCTGAACCAGTACCGTCCGTAGCCTTCACAACTTCATCCCCACCAAATTCGATCCTGTGCACCAGCTTCTCGTACTTCTCACCGCTCACGGCCTTCGCGAGCGGAGAGGTACAGTGATGACATCAGGGTGATTACTGACGACGGTCCCTGAGGGCGTTTTTTTGGGGCCATAGTCGACGAGACCAGTAAGGAAACGTTGAGCAAGAAGTTAGTGAGGTTGGGGATGACGAGGATGTGGGCGGAAGGAGCGACGTGTGTAAATGGTAGATGCGAGGTCACGGACGATGGAGGCGTCGGTCAGTGCTGTAGAGATCATCTGGATAAGTATCTGATTGTGGATAGAACTGAGAATTGGAATAGTGAACCTTGTGGAAAGCACCGGCATGGACGTTGACGTCCTCGAGGGCCTGGTCGAGCTGCTTGGTGGCATAGCCGTTAACCTGGAATTAAACTAGATGCATTGTGATGCGTGACGCGTCGGCCTCGGTAAATCACCACCGTGACGTTGGATGATGGAAAGAGCACCTCTGAACCAGCTTGACATCGACAACAACAGCAGAGACCCAACAAAGTGGCCAAAACATGGCTCTTAAGCAACAGGGACAAAGGACCGCCGATCCTGGCACCGGCACCAAGAATAGTGACCTTGATCTAGGGATAGCCAAAGGCGAGGAGGGCGAGACGGGGGAGAGGTAACGGTGTATGGCACGGACAGCTGGAAGATGTACTTAACAGGCACGTGGGTTCGTTGAATCTTCCAATCCCGGAGTTTTTCCGCGTTCGACGATGAAATGAAAATTTGCGGTGTGGTATTTGTATGGAGGAACGCTTAGTGAGAAGGACGTGACTAAAGATGAGTACAGTCAGAAACTTGTGCATCATCTTTCGAACCACTCGATCTTCCAGCGATTGATTTTGGGGAGGTCAAAGTCTCGGCTTCGTAACTTGATGGTCCATCTTTGTACACCGCATATTGCAGTTTCGGTCTCCTGCTCCAACAGCCTTAGGTGCCTTTCGCCAGATGTATATAACATCAGAGCTAACGACAAATTCTCAAATCTAACCCACGAATTATCAGTGAAATGGGTACATTTCCTTATTAACTATCGAGCTCCACATCCATCCATATGATATAATCTCAGGCTCTGAGTGTATGCTTTACCGAAGGGGAAATGAGATCCCACCCAGAGTATGCAGGTACGGGATAAATTCGGCGCCCAGTGTATGGGCGTCACATGCTCAATCCATTCTACTGGAGGAACGAGTGGTTGCATGACCACAAAAAACCACCAAAAGCAGCACGAGTGTTGCAGAAAGCTTTTCCGGCGACAGAAAGCCATACGAGCGAAGGTAGCGGGAGATAGAGGCAAAGATGTGTGTACGGGCGCCTATCGTAATTTGAACGCCTATGGTTATGGGCAGGTGTGGCATTAATGGTCGGAGACAAAAGCAGAACAGGACAGCAGTAATCAGTGACATTCTCGAGGAGAAACTGAGGGTGAGCTCGCCAGATAATCATCCTAAAAGCCCTTGTCAGAGGCCAACTTCGAGCACCGAACAAACAACAGAACAAGTATAATTCGGGCGTAGACGCCAAGTTTACATGTTGCACATGGTCCTGTACTCGTGCCTTTGCAAATCGCGTTTCACCAAAACGAGGATGGAACGGTCAGATGCTGAGCCGTGAAGCTGCCCTCAGTAGAGGTCGTGTTGCGGACGGACCGAATCCGGACGAAGGTACGGCGTCGTCAATGCTGTATGTAGGAGATGCGATGCATTCGCTGCGTAGAAAGAAGCTGGTGATTTCCGGAAGGAAAAGTCGAGGACTGGGGAGGAGATTGAGCGTGTACGTCTTGTGCTACACAATAGGGAGTGTCCGGAGTTGTCATTGAGCATACAGTCTCTCGCTCACTTCAGTGAGATTGGTCTTGAATCGTTCGAAGTCGGTGATGACCAGGCGTCGTCAGTGCTTGAACTTTCGCGCTCGCGCCCAACGTTCAGACATGCTAAGGGGGTGACAGCATGCGCACAGCGGCAAAGGTGAGGCCGTGTGGTACATGAAAGGCAGCCAAAGGTGAGTCGTGATGAAATATCAGGGTGTGTCGATCGTCGTACGCTGCGCTAGGAGAATTGAAAGCATGAGTTCCAGGCTCGAGGTCCCAAGTTGAGAGAGGGTGGAGAGGGGAGTATACGAGAATCGAAACAAAACATCGGAGCCGAACAGGCACCCGAGGGCGTTCCTCCCTGTTCCTCCGGGCGCGCCCGTTGCAAAGACCGAGCCTCCGGAGTAGGGTGACATAATGTACTGTATTGAAACTATCAGCGCGCAAGGATATTAGGAAAGATAAAGGTATTGAAGTGAGGTTTATCAAATTACTGAATGCTCGAAATGACGCGAACGGAAAATTCAGAGTTATTATCTACTCAATGTACATAGTAGGCTGTGAGTCGAGACCTTGCTGTATAGGTGTGGTTCTTTATTACTTTAACTCAATGCACAAGCCAAAATTTTTCCTGTCCTCATTGTCGGACTGCATCTTTCCAGTGTGTGGTTTACTTGCGTCGACTCTAGCGTTGCACGGCCATAATCCACTTCATAAATTCCACGTATTTATTACCTCAAGAAATACTTTACTAGCTATGTGGTATTCAGTTTCCTCCACAGCATCCATGCTCAGCATGTTCAAGCGGGATGGATGGCGGGAAATGCTGTGCTCATGTCCGAGGACCGACATCAAGCTCCGAAGGTACTCCCGAAGCCGTCACCAACACCCGTTGGGCGCTGATGCCTGTAGCTTTAAGGGAAAGGCGCTAGACCCTGACTTTCCCAGTTCCGAAGGTTTGTTTCGATTCTCGTCCACCCCGGGTGGAGAGGGGAATCAAGAAGGATGACATTAAAAATCATGTTTCCAAGGGTTAGGGCTAGGGTTATATTGACCTCAACGACACAAACGCTTAATTTATCTATGTGGGTCATGATGCACCCAGGACCTCACAATTTGCTGCTACTGCGCTAGGAGTTGGTGCAGTGCACAATCGAAATAGACGCCGTCAATGAAACTTACATTAAAATGGAGATCTCTACCTCGTGTGGAGGTCGTGGCTTGCCGCAGATAAAGAGCCAACTGCACAAGTTAGGATGCTGAACTCCCTCAACAACACACCTGTCTCAGTCTTTCGGATCCACATAGTTTCGGCATTATGGATCTCTTACGTTCATTCCGGAGCGACCCAGGACGTGGAACCTCTGTCGTCGGTGGCCTTTCTTCGATCTACCTGCAAGGGAATCCGCTGATTTCTCTCTCTTTTATAGCACTGTGCTTCTTTTACCCCAATCTCTCATGTCAGGCCCTTTTCCACGCCGTCGTGGATCACCCCCCTGCTTTCACTGCTGGGTCTGATCCCGAAAACCCGCTTCATTCCAACATGGGAACTACTACCACCAAAGGATTCCAAGACTACTCAGAACTACATCCCGATCTTACTTGACTTGTACAATGAGACGAAAGAGAGAGGGCTTGGCGTTGTCAAAATGCTACAAAAAGACATAATCCAAGAAATCGCAGACTTTACGCTCTTTGTAAGACCAAATTTCAGGAAGCCATTTCTTTACTGAGTCTGGTTTACAGGTTCTTCACGATGCTCCGAACCTTGGACCCGACGAGATGAGCGCTTTGCACTCCTTACTCGATATCTTCGCACCTCTTGGAGTAAAAGCTCGAAATGTTTCTCTCCATGGAATAGAAAACGGTCGATCATCGAGTGCGACGACAAGGGAAGGGACGTGTCTCTGTGTCAAAGTCGTAAAGGCCAATTTTAGGCAATTTCTGGGGGTGTGTTCATTATTTAAACCCTGGATCTGTCACATTGATAGGGAGATTTGTAGACCCACTCGCGAGAGGTGATACGCAGAGCTCAGCTCGTACACGCGAATATCTTACCCTTTTATGGAATTTACACTTTTGAAGTTGGTTCAGCGTGTATTATTTCACCTTGGACAGAATGGAACCTACAACAATACGTTGAGTGTCACTATAACTCGCAGTCAAGAATACCTCTGGTAGTTTCGTTTCTCCTTCAGCGCAAAGGGATCGCACTAAGTATACTCCCAGATCTTTGGCATCATTGATGGCCTGAGATATTTGCATAACTCCAATATCGTCCACGGTAATCTTACGTGTGTATGTGACTCCCTCTGATTTCTCGTCTGTGCTTTTCTGAGCTTGAGCCTCCGACAGGATAACGTTCTCGTTTCACGAGACGGAACGGCGATGCTTACAGATTTTGGCTCATTCGTTGATGCTGTTGCTGGGTGGCGTACTAAATCGTCGGAGCGGTGGACAGCGCCTGAAGTCCTCTATAATGGGAAGCGAACGAAAGGAAGCGACATCTGGTCTTTTGGTTGTTTAATCTATTATGTATGTGTCTCGATGTGGTCACCTTGTAACAATCGTACTCATTGAACGTTAGATTATATCGGGGAGATTCCCGTACTGGAATTGCCTCGATCCACAAGTCAGAGCTGCAATCCTCGCAAAGGAGCTCCCATATGGACCTGGATATCGCCGGGACGGTACGCTGACGCCTGTGATGGAGGCTTGCTGGAACACCAATCCCGAAAAACGGCCAAAATCCTGGAGCGACATGAACGATCAGGTCACAAGATCGGTGGAGAGGGAAAAAGATTCCAAGGAAATGGTGAATGGGAGCGCGAAGCAAATGAAGGAGTTTTGGAACGAGGCTAGGTCAAATGTCCGAGTGAGCTTTGACTTCGAACGAGTGCACAAAAATCTCGCCACGGTGCGTTTTTCAATGTTTTGAAAATACAAGGTTCTGAAATAAGGACGTCTTAGCTCCTTGGTCCTTCTCATGAAAACGAGTGTCTTTCGTTGATTTGGGCTTTCGTAGGACGCCGCGAGCTACGGGAGTACTACAAGAACCTGCGGAAGGAGGATGCCCAAGTGATAGTCGACTATCTCGAAGAGGTACGACGATGATACAAACGACGTACTCATGATACTTAGCGACCTTGAAGGTTCTACGCAAGAGGCAGGACGCAAAAAAGAATTGGAAGCTCGTCATGCTCTTGAGTAGATTGATTGCGGAGACAGGACGCTTCCCACAGGCATATCAATTGGCCGACGTAGTGTATGACAAAGCGCCTGTAGATAAGGGCGGATTTGCGACCGTTTACAAGGGCCAGTGGACGCATGGTCCTGTGTGTCTTAAGGTCTCTCATCACGCGGTTCCCGGTGAGGGTCTTCCCCCACATCTCGACAAATTTCGTAAAGTGAGTTACCTCCTGCTACGATCTGGAACCATCCCCCATAACGAACTGGCATTTTCAGATCTATATTAAGGAGCTTGTGACTTGGGCGCATCTTTCACACTCTAATGTCCTTCCTTTCTACGGCGTTTTCTCTGTCAACGATACGCCATCACCAGTCTTGCCGTGGATGGAGAACGGGAACCTCAGCAACTATTTAACGAAGAATCCCAAGAGCCCACGTCTATATCTCGTATGTACACCGCCTGTTGACCCTATTGCCTTTTCTTGGCATCTTAATGAGTTTCTCGCCTAGATAATGGATATTGTCTCCGGTTTGGCATATCTCCATCGTGTAAACGTAATCCACGGCGATCTCAAAACGGTATGTTGTTTCTTGATTATCAAGATGGAAAGTAATTCAGTACAATAGCAAAACGTCCTTGTTTCAAACGAGGGACGTGCCGTCCTCGCTGACTTCGGGCTGGTCAACACCACCACCGCAACTGCCGCCGGTTTCACCAATCCTGGAGACGCATTCTCAAACCGTTGGACCGCCCCCGAAATGTTGGTAGGACTGGAACATAGTGGACCACTTCCCAAGCCCTCGACATCGGGTGATATCTGGTCCTTGGCCTGTTTAATGTACGAGGTATGTACCCCCTCCACGAAATTTCCGAAGCACCTGGAATTCAATGCCTGATCGTCACACCTCCAGATATTGTCAGGCAGGCCCCCGTACTTTCAGTACCTACAGATTAGCCAGGTAGTGGCTGCTTTGCAGAACCGAATCATACCCAAGCGACCCGACGGGAAAGAGGCAGAACCAATTCGGGATGAAATCTGGGAATTGATGGCGGAGTGTTGGAACTTCAATTCTGACAAACGACCGACCTGTCAGCAAATCCTTAGGCAATTCTCGAACTTGTGTCCTGATTATCAACCCATTAAAGAGAAGATCCCAGAGATACGCGTCGCAGAAGAAACCAGGACAAATTCAAGCCCCGTTATTGATTTTTACCAAACGCGCAACACCCTTCGCAGGCTCGCAACATGGGTCCCTAATGTGCCCTAGTGCTGTGTCTAACTGAGAAAAGAGGTGATCCTTTGTCACAAGCTCGATCAGTGGACTGGGAGATCGACGTGGTTATCGTTTGGATAGGGTTTTTCGCTTTCTTTTCTTTCCAGCGATTTAGATCGCCACTTTTGGAGTCATGTCTGACGTTAGTACTAACAGTAAATATCTTCTGTGTCTTGTATCGAGCCTACTTGTTCGTACCTTGGTTCAACAAAGTTTTAAACCGATGGGCCGACCATATCTTCCGCGGACATGGCGAACCAAGCCAATTCAAACTCGCTATTAAATATGCTAGGGCCGAATTACCCAATCCATTCAATACCGCACCGGACCTGAACTATAGCTTGAAGAAAACATGTGGAGGCCATGCCTAATTTATTCGGAGTCAGCAACTACGCCGATAAGAAAGTGAACTGGCACGAAAGGCTGTTTGAATAGCACAGGAATTCCGCATTGACACATTGCTCATATAATGAACTGTCTCGTATTTTTGGATAGGACCTAGATTGTGCGCAACTTGCTTTACATTAATAACGAATATGAGGAGTCCTAGTAGTCAAAAACAGAGAGCGAGAAATAGAGATAGCAGTAATGCAAGCATAAGGACCGATAACGATGGTGAGCCGTACGTTATCATAGTTGTGAACGCGGCTGCTCTGTAGCATTTGTCTCATTAGGAGCATCGGGTGACACCACCTTACGGAGGACATTGCGCGTTCGGTAGAAATCAATAGGTAGACTCAGTCTTGCCCTGATTAGTTCGGCAACACGCATTTCATCGCTGGCCTCATTAGCAGGCTGATACGCGGGACACATGTACGAGAATCTCTCAAGAATTTCTCGACATGTAGGTCGAGCACGGGGATCGGAAATCCAACACTCGCTCATTAATTCCCAAATCACATCCTGGATGGGATGGCCCCCAGGTTCTTTCTCGTCAGGGCGTGTTGGCAATTGATATTCTTGTATGGCAGCAACCACCTGACTGGCGTGCGGGTAACGGTGATACGGCAGTCGACGTGATAGAATCTGAGGATGGAGGAACCATGTTTATGAGTAGCAAGACCAAGAACTATACGATTTACCTCGTAGATGAGACACCCAAGTGACCAGATGTCGCTGGATGGTGTCGCACGGGCAGGTTTCTCGTCGGATTCCTCTAACAGTATTTCCGGAGCGGTCCATCGAGCAGAGAATGCACCTCCTGGAAGGGTAAAACCGGTAGCCGTTGTGGCAAAGACGTTGGACAGCCCAAAATCGGTGATAACAGCACGCCTACCACCAGACACGAGGATATTTGGCTTAAAATCGAGTCAGGGACTCAAGCGATGGAGGTAGAGTTGAACATACCCCTTTAAGGTCGCCGTGGGCTACGTTAAAGTTGTGTAAATACCACAAACCATGGAGAACATCCAAGATCTAGGTACGTGGATCTTTAGTGTTAACTCTAGCGAGGGGAAGAAGTAGCGATCGTCTTACGAGTTGTAAGCGTGGAGTGTCCGGATATGTGGATAAGTAGTCGGACAGGTTTCCATGCTCCATCCAGGGAGCGACAGGTGACCAGATGTCATCAACAACGACAACTCCATAAAAAGGGAGGATGTTGGGGTGCGAAAAATGAGCCCAAGTTGCAAGTTCCTTGATGTAGAGCTAGGACTCATAAGAATGCCTCTTAATCATTATCTATCGAGCACCCACTTTTCGAGAAGTAGCATCAGATTGCCTCGGGACCTTCAGACAAACAGGACTCTGCTCCCACTCTCCTTTGTACACGATTGCAAAAGAGCCCAAGGCTGCGGCATTCCTCGAATAGGTAATATCGGACAATTTACAAGATTGTGGAAAGCACCCGGTTTCGGAAACGAGCCTGCTCAAGAGAATGACGAGTTTCCATATCTCTTTGCCTACTTGTCCTCTGCGGAGAATCTTTCGCAATTCACTCAATAAAATAAATACCTGTTTGGATCATTGCCGTACCTCATGAATGTAATCAATCATTGTTTGGGCATCCGCTTTTGATAAATTCGAAAGGCGGCCTCTCAACTCTCTACAGCCTGAGATAGCCCAGATTAATGAGAGACATTCATTCTCGTGGAATGAACCGAGGAGCTAGGGCAATATTTTCAGCGCAAGGGCGATTCAAAGAACCAACGAAAACGAGTACCACACAGAGATTATGGCGTACACGCTTTGAGTCAAAACCAACTCTCATCTCTACCCTTGCCTCAGCCCAAAACTCCGTCGCTGTTTTCAATTGCCAGGTAGAAGCATTTCCGAGAGTATCCAACCTCCTCGTAACTGGTATGACATGATCTCGCATTAGTCTCCAAGAGTTCGGACGTTGATTTGGGTGACGCTGCCAGCAGGCCTTCATCAAAGATCCCAGTGCATCAACATCCAGGCGAAAACCAGGCCCAGAAGGAAGTTCATTCCCAAGAACGGCGAACCTAACTCGCGAGTCCGAGCAAGTCCAGTATGGGATTTTCGCCGACGTGATCTAATGAGATGTGAGCATGGTTCAGGTGCGGCCTCTGATGACATACGTGGTACACCAGACATCCGAAAGACCAAGTATCACTCGCTTTTGTCCTGCTTTGAGTCTCAAGAACCTCGGGCGCCGTCCAGCGATCCGACGACTTCTCCTGAAATCCAGCAATTGCATCAGGATACGACCCGAAATCTGCGAGCATCGCCCTCCCGTTTTCTGCCACGAGCACATTTTCCTACACACAGGTCGCTGAGAGACTGAGGGATTATCGGGGAAATGTTCACCTACACATGTCAAATTACCATGGATTATCTCGCGATCATGCAAATATTCCAGGCCGTCGATGATATCAAGGATCTGGACGTATATTCAGCGAAGCTCTACGAGAGTCAGGAGGAAAATACCGATGGTGCTCTGTCCCGTGCATCGGTGTGGCTATTGACGTACCCCTGCAAGTTCCATTCCATCCAAGGAGACACGATACATGCGGGACCTGCCTCGAGAGCATATATTCCATAGAACGGCATGATATTTGGGTGGTGGAGTCGAACTCTCTCTATGATCTCCGGCAGGTAGGTCTGACAACCTTTTTCAGCTCCACGACAACTCACAGAAAGTGATGAACACACCTCCAGACGGGCTGTATGTTTGACCACCTTGATACCGAGTTTCATCTCTTGCCTACTCACAACTCGGTTGGATAGCCGAGTACTTCGGATCCCGTTTAGAGAGAAGTTTCGAGGTACTACGCCGGTAGCGGATACAATGTCATTCAAGAGGGTGTGTAGGGTGTTGGTATCACTGGCTCCAAGCGAAGGAAGGTCATAGAGCGCCTGGTTCCTTAAATTAGCAAGCAGACGACCTTCGTAATGTTTTCCTCACAAAGAGCGTGAAATCGGCAATCTCTTGAACGATGTCCGGCTGCAGCAATTTGATCATTTCCTCACTTTTTTTCCCCTTCTGCTTGAGGTCAAATAAGAGCGGCAAGCAGTCCCAACTAGTCTGGGAATCTGGTGGGTGAAGACTTGGTCGCAAAGCCCGACTGCCCGTGACTGAGATAAAGCGCAGCAGCGAAGGCAGGAAGTTGATCCACGACGGCGTAGGAGAGCATTCGGTGTTGTACCCAGGTGCGAGAAGAGCTGGAAACTTTGGGGGAAGGGGAGAGGAGACGTAGAACGGTTTCCGGAGGTCGATAAAAATCAACGAATCACCAAAGCTCGAAAAAATCACTCACAACAGAGGATTTTCCACTTTCTCTAGGTTTGATAAAAAAGGACATAAGCAGGCTCACGGAAAAACGGGCGACGGGGAGTAAGATGGAATAGTCCACGACAGGAGGCGAAAGAGGGAGGCCAGAGGTCTGTCCGCTTCGATCCAGGCCACGACCTAGACACGAGGGTGCTCAGCGTCAACGGTTGCCCACATCTGGCAGATTGCCTGCAAGAATCAAGGCGACAAAAGCTATGCCCAATTCAATTCGAAATTCATGAATGCAGACCAAGTATTGGTGGCATGCCCAGAGTAAATAGTTAGTACTTCCGCGCATGAGTCAACTACTTCTTAGGATTAGCTGGTATGTTAGATTTTAATGTAGAATTCTGTAATAGAGCAGGCTCACAGAAAACGGGCGATGGGGAGTAAGATGGAATAGTCCACGACAGGAGGCGAAAGAGGGAGGCCGGAGGTCAGTCCGCTTCGACCCAGCCCACGACCTAGGCACGAGGGTGCTCAGCGTCAACGGTTGCCCACGCCTGGCAAATTGCCTGCAAGAGTCAGGCGACAAAAATTTTGCCCCAATTCAATTCGAAATTCATGAGTGCAGACCAAGCATTAGTGGCATGTTTAACCCAGAGTAAATGGTTAGGACTTCCGAAACGTTCAGCGCATGGATCAACAACTAGTCTACTAGCTTTCATTACATAATGCAAGTGAGACCCGGAAACTCAGCCCCCGGTTGGCCTTCGGTCGACGATTTTGCGGAGGAGGTTTCGTACTTGATAGAATTCAATGACTTGCGGACTCGATCGCTTTCTTATTTCGCTTGCGGTCTGGATTTCTTGGCTATTCTTCATGGGCTGATATTGGGGACAGAGGTCCTGGAACCGCTTGAGGATGTAGCTAGCTTTCATTACATAATGTACGTGAGACCCGAAAACTCAGCCCCCGGTTGGCCTCGGTCGACGATCTTGCGGAGGAGGTTTTGTACTTGATAGAAATCAATGACTTGCGGACTCAATCGCTTTCTTATTTCGCTGGCAGTCTGGACTTCTCGGCTATTCTTCAAGGGCTGATATTCGGGGCGGAGGTCCTGGAACCGCTTTAGGATGTCTTGGCAGCTCGGCCGTGCGTCGGGCTCCAAGGCCCAACATTTCTTCAACAGCTCCCATATCACATCTTCTATCAAATCTGAACCAGATTCCCCTCCATCTGGACGCACAGGAAATTCCTCCCTCCGAAGCGCAGCGATCACCTGGATGTTTTGAGGGTACTGGAAATAAGGAAGTTTACGAGATAAAATCTGAAGCAAAGATAGTCGTTGAACGGTGTGATCAAGTAACGGATCAGTTGTAAATGTGATTTGCATACCTCGTAAATAACACAACCCAACGACCAGATATCACCAGGTACTGTGGGCCAGGTTTTCGACCCCTCTAGTATCTGGAACAACAGTTCCGGCGCAGCCCAGCGCCCTAGCGAAGCATTCTCTGGTAGAGCGAAGTCTGTGGCTGCTGCATTGAACGTACTTGAGAGCTTGAAATCAGCGATGATGGCCCGTCGCTTGTGTGAAATTAAGATATTTGACTATGAAACTCGACATTTCTTCAACAACTCCCATATCTCATCTTCGATCAAATCTGAACCAGATTCGCCTCCATCTGGACGCACGGGAAATTCCTCCCTCCGAAGCGCAGCGATCACCTGGATGTTTTGAGGGTACTGGAAATAAGGCAGTTTACGAGATAAAATCTGAAGCAAACATATTCGTTGAACGGAATCGGGTAACGGAGCAGTTGTAAAACAGCGGATACAATGTCATTCAAGAGGGTGTGTAGGGCGTTGGTATCACTGGCTCCAAGCGAAGGATGGTCATAGAGTGCCTAGTTCTTTGAATTAGCAAGCAGACGACCTTCGTAATGTTTTCCTCACAAAGAGCGTGAAATCGGCAATCTCTTGAACGATGTCCGGCTGCAGCAATTTGATCATTTCCTCACTTTTTTTCCCCTTCTGCTTGAGGTCAAATAAGAGCGGCAAGCAGTCCCAACTAGTCTGGGAATCTGGTGGG
>KQ962016.1:181452-202239 GCA_001563735.1 Leucoagaricus sp. SymC.cos
CTGAAACTGATGACGCGTTGATGCTACAGAGTGGTAATAGTGCTAAGCCGAAATGGAAAGGAAAAGGGAAGAAAAAGGGACCATGCTGGAATTGTGGTGGTGACCACTGGAAGAGGGAGTGTACTCTTCCACCTAAGAAGGAGAAGAAAGAGGGGGAGAAGAGTGGAAACGTACCTAAGTCAGGCCCAAGCGCAAATGTGGTGATCGACGATGATGATGATTATGATTGTTCCTTCATGGTGGAGGAGCTTTCTGATGACGACTCGAGTTGGTCTGAACCCGAGTGTAAAGGGGAATCTACGAGAGAATCAGAGAACTGGTCTGATGGAGAATTCTTGGAGGTTACCGATGAGGTCTCGAACGTCAATATCGAACCAATTTCTCCAACGCGAATCGAAATTTTCGACTCTGGAGCAACCACCTATATTACTTCCTATCGTGATCACTTCTCCAATTTCGAATCCATCACTCCTCGACCTCTTCGTGCTGCAAATAAACAAGCATTCAGCGCTGTTGGAAAGGGTGAAGTAATTTTGAACTTACCAAATGGCGCTACTTCATCTCAACTCCACCTGAGTGAAGTCCTCTATTCCCCTGAGGCAGGTTATACTCTTGTATCTATTGGTCGTCTTGACGATGCTGGCTTCTCTACCACCTTCGCGAACGGGAAATGCATTATTCGAGATGCTAGTGGCGCTCGAGTTGCTGAGATCCCAAAGAATGGGAAGGGCTTGTATAAGGTTGTTAGAGAAGGAGAAGAGGTGAATGCGGTAACTGAACTGCTTACCTTGGATGTGTTACACCGCCATCTGGGTCATATCACACCGGCAGCAGCTCGAAAGCTTGTCCGTGATGGTCTAGTCACAGGACTGAAGCTCGAGGACAGTGGTGACACAGATTTCTTTTGCGAGTCATGTGCCTATGGAAAGGCAACTCGGCTGCCCATCTTGAAGGAACGAGAGGGAGAGAGAGCTTCATCGTTTGGTGCTGAAATCCACTCTGACGTATGGGGACCTGCACGCATGGAGACTAAACGAGGGAAACGTTATTATGTGACTTTCATTGATGATTTTTCGAGGTGGACTCACGTTGATTTCATCACGAATAAATCGGACGTCTTCGGGTCTTACAAGAATTTTGACGCTTGGTGCGAGACCCAGTTTGGCGTTCGCATCAAGGCCCTCCATTCGGATCGTGGTGGTGAATATACTATGGCCGAATTTCAGTCTTATCTCAAATCGCGAGGAACAGAAACGAAACTTACTGTTCATGACACTCCCCAACACAACGGCATCGCTGAGCGTCGAAATCGCACCATCGTCGAGCGTGTACGTGCCCTACTTCATGCTAGCCGTCTCCCAAAATCACTATGGGCAGAAGCTGTTGCCCATGTTGTGTGGTTAACGAACAGAACTGGCACTAAGGCTGTGAATGGGAAAACCCCTTTCGAGGTGTTGTATGGGCGGAAGCCAGACCTACGAGCGATAAGAGAGTGGGGAGAGGATGTATGGGTGCACCAGGGAGGTGGTGACAAGCTGGGTGGACGAGCGAAGAAGGGACGTTGGGTGGGATATGACACTGAGAGCAACGGCTCTCGCATATATTTCCCAGATACCGGCACTATCAAGGTTGAAAGAAACTTCCGTTTCATCAATAACAATCGTCTTGGGCTCGAGGGGGAGTATGTACCCAGCAGCGAGCCTCAAAACGATGCACCACGTGCCGTCGATCCTGTCAAATCCTCCCCTAGTAACAAAAATCCTCAAATTTCGACTACTCCACCCCTTCCTACCACAGACGACGTCATCACTGGCAGCAACCCAGTTGACAACGATGTCAAAGATGATGTTGGGACAACCCCAGACACCACCAATCCTCCTGCACCACCCAAACGATCCCAGCGTGTTCGAAACCCTAGTTCAAAGGCCCGTGACATTCTTGAAGGCCGTGCTATTACTCTTGCAGAGGAGCTTGATTGGGCTGAGGTCCATGTTCTAGTAGCTAATATTGAGGAGACTGAAGGTTTGGAGCCCGGGAGCTTGAAGGAAGCGATGGCGAGAGCGGACTGGGAGTTGTGGAAGAAGGCAATGGAAGAGGAACTCGCGATGTTGCATGACTCAGGCACGTGGGAACTTATTGATCCACCAATCGGAGCCAACGTCGTTGGATCAAAATGGGTCTTCAGGGCGAAAAAGGATGCTGCTGGCAACGTGATACGCTACAAGGCACGGCTCGTAGCACAGGGTTTCTCTCAAGTTCAAGGTGTTGACTATTTTGACACCTTTGCCCCTGTTGCTAGACTTGCATCCATTCGTACTGTGCTTGCCATTGCTGCTGCCCGTGACTTAGAGGTCCATCAGATCGACATCAAGGGCGCTTTCCTAAACGGGAAATTTTCGAATGATGAGATCATCTATATGCGGCAACCTCCTGGCTTTGTCTCTTCCTCTCACCCTCATCGCGTATGCCTCCTCAAGAAGACCCTCTATGGCCTCAAGCAGTCAGGGAGACGCTGGTACCAACGCCTTTGTGAAATCCTAGTTGATTTTCTGGGATTTTCGCGATGTGAGGTGGACCAGAGTGTCTTTTTTAAGATTGTCTCTCCTGACCTTGTCATCATCCTTGTGCACGTCGATGACTGCACAATCGTTGCTTCTACGCTTGCTATGGTGAATTGGGTGAAGAAGGGAGTGGGAGAGCATGTGGAGATAACGGATCTGGGAGAGATCCATTGGTTATTGGGTATTGAGGTGAGAAGGAACAGAGATGAGCGAAAATTGATGCTTTCGCAGCGTTCATACCTCGACGCCTCGCTCCGACGTTATGGTTTCGAAGATATGAAGCCCCTCAGCACTCCTATGGACCCCTCCGTGCGACTCACAACTGACCAATCGCCTCAAACGACTGCCGACATTGCTCGAATGGCCAGGATTCCCTATCAGGAAGCTGTTGGTACTCTGATCTATGCTGTTTTAGGAACGCGTCCTGATATTGCCTACGCCGTTCAAGTGGTCTCGAAGTTCTCGAAAAATCCAGGAGAAGTACACTGGGAGGCTGTGAAGCGAATTTTTCGCTATTTGAAGGGGACGAAGGACTTATGGTTGACTTATGGAGGCATTGGAGAAGGCCTCGAGGGTTTTACGGACGCCGATGGAAATATGGATGAAGATCGACGTGCCACCTCGGGCTACGCGTTCATCATCAACGGCGGCGCTGTTTCTTGGAGCGCAAAACGTCAAGAGATAGTCACCCTATCCACGACTGAATCCGAGTATGTAGGTGCAACGCATGCCTCGAAAGAAGCCCTGTGGCTTCGTTCACTTATTTCGCAGATTTTTGACACCACTATCCCTACCACCACCATCTACTCCGATAACCAATCCGCGATCGCCCTCTCGAAAGATCACCAGTACCACGCGCGCACGAAACACATCGATATTCGCTATCATTTCATCCGTTGGATTGTTGAAGAAGGGAAGATTCGGCTTATCTATTGCCCTACTGAAGATATGATTGCAGACGTTTTTACGAAGGCGCTCCCCTCCCCGAAAGTCAAGCATTTTGCGCGAGAACTCGGTCTCGGCACTGTTTGAGGGGGAGTGTTGGAATGCAAACGAGTGCCGAGACGCACCGGTCTGCATTTCAGGTCTCCGTTCTTCGTTATTGTCATTCGAAACCTTCCTACATTCTGCTTTTATATGGACCACTATTGTTCTGCCACTATATGTTACTGATTTCTATCATTACGACGTATCCGCAGATAATGTATATATACTGTATACGCGATGTATTGACACTTCAGCTCTCGCGTCGAGAGGCTGAAGTGAGTCCTTCTCTCGTCTTTAGTTATCCGTAAACTAATCCTTTTACTCAGTAAATATCGTTGTTATTCTTACAGGTATTTCGTATTAGCTCTCGCGTCGAGAGGCTGAATAAATATCGTTGTTATTCTTACAGGTATTTCATATTAGCTCTCGCGTTGAGAGGCTGAATAAATATTGTTGTTATTCTTACACCTTATGGCCACTGGCTGGTTCTTAGATTCTGGTAGCCCCCTCTATACAATGGTAACACTGCTGGGATAGCAGTTTTATCATCTCCTCTCTCGCGGCTGGTTCTTTGATCCTGTGAGCCTCCTGGCACTCATTTTGACTTTCACCAACTTCCTCAAGACAACTTCTATTGCCCCAATTTCAGGATTCTATGGGCCTCCTGGATTTTGTCAACCCCTCTTCTGCCACCAGCGCCTGTCTTGCTGGTGGCCTTACATTTGCTTCATCCCCGTTCCATGTGTACTACACGCTTGAACACCAAATTAGCCAAATACACACAACTACCATGCTTTACTGCACAGTGACGCCATCTGCTGTGCTTCGACTCTTCATCCATGCTGTGCCGTTATCTGCAGTACTCAATATGCAGCCACTTGAGCAAATTCTGCCATTTGGTCTGCACAAATTTAGCTTCTTCTACCCTCTGTGCTCTAGCACCACTCTTCATGCCTCATGCATTCATATTCACCCCTTTGGGCTCACTTTTGCAGTATCCACTCCATCCTGCTCATACCCCCTCTTCACATTGACTGTGAGGAGCTCTCTCACTGGCAACGGTTCATAGTCACCTCTTTGGGCTGCCTATTGGCCACCCCCTGCCCCATTTTTCTCTATCTTGGAAATCTCAGACATCTTGTATCAGACTTTGGATATCATTTCCTTTATTCTTTTTCTCTCAGTTCTCCTTTTATTTAAGAAAACTGCGAACTATCAAATGGACTTTTGCTGTAATCTCAGTATGAGGTTGGGGACTTGGAATACCCCCTTCCTCACAACAACTATCTCTTAACCAAAGTTGGGGCCTAAGAAACCCCTTCTTCATGATGATTGTCTTATGCTTTGATAGGGAGTTCATATGGGCATTCAACAATGCTCACATTGGTCTTCAGACCTCAAACAAGTGCTCTTAGTTGAGTTACTCACTTCTTTTTTAGTTTTGTTTCTTTTCTTTGGACTGCTGATATAGATGGCTTGTTAAAATTTTTATCTACCTAGCTGTACTATTGCATAGCTTCTTGGTCCTAATGTAGCTTCATCTTCATCATTCAGGCTTCAGTGACCTGTTTTCTTTGTGTTTGATGTTTCCAATAATTATTCCTAGCTAGTCTTGTATTAGTTAGGCATGGACTGCTCTCACACACCACGTTTTAAATTGTTGAAAAAAAAAAAAAAAAAAAGATCTCATCTCTCACCTAATAATACCAAATGAACCCTCTTACTAGAGGTGTACCATCACCTAAGGTACACCTCTAATTAGACAGCTTAGTGCCAAATACCTCATTGGATGAGAAAAACTACTCCAAGCTTCTTGGACTTAGAGGAATTCTTCAGAGGCTGTTCAGCTTTTTAAACTGGTACATAGCTGGTGGTGAGAAGTAGCTTCCTCATCACTGCCCACCATCTTCCCTGCCTATTTCCCCACCCATCCCCTTTCCACAATACTGTTGTCTTCCAAACAATTCCATTCTGTTTCCTCTGTTGGACATCTTATCAGCATCTTATCAGCATTTTCCTTGCTACCCACCACCCACTGCCTGTTGCCTATCCTCCCTCCCTCTCTGTACAGCTTGTCCTTCTAGCAACTATATCTCTTCAATAGACCACACCATTGTATTAGTCAATAGTGAATCAGGTATGAGAAAGGAAAATATGTCCCAAAAGGTGATCTGACTTATGACTCTAATCTGGAAATATACATTATCAGAGTCTTGAACTTAAATTTCCCACATCCTCCTCATTGCTCTAGACAACAATTCTGACAGCTACACACCCTTAGCAGACTCAGGAACAATGTCAGTAAAAACTCAGTAGGGATATATGTATATACCTGTCATATATGACAAACTCTACTGAATTATGAAAGACTCACAAGAAACTCACTTGTATTATGAATATATTTAGTATACCAGTTGGGCAAGACACATATCAGTGAGGTGAGATACACACCTGCAGCATACCTGTCAGCTATTGTGAGTACACTCTCAGTATTAACATACCAGAAAGGTTAGCTGCAGGTATAGCTCTGAACTCTCATAGATAGTGCAGGTTTTTATTTGGACCTACTGTTATGAAATTCAATATTTTATTTGGATTTTATAATATTTACTTTAGCACTGAAAGGACATTAAGTGCCTATAATATTGATGCCTGAATATTCATTATAGCATCTACAATAATGAGTCATGAATATTATCTTCATTTTTCTTAAGTAATACTTGTGATTACATAACATGCTTACAAATCATGATCCCATCATAATTCATCATCATTCCCATCAGACGCTTACTAAGCATCCCTATTATTATCCAGATTACTAATCCATTAGTAATCCTTCTATGATTACAATGTTACAAGTTAAATGATCTATATTTATACTTATATACATTGTTCCATGAAGCCCCATCATAATAGTCACATGACTATTTACATATATTGACATTGTTCTATGATGTTCTATACTATTTTTAGATAGAATGTTCTATAACATTCTATGATGTTCTACAGCATTCTACAACCTTCTAGAAGCTTCTAGAACCTGGACTTTAGGCATTCTAACTATTGTTAGAACTGCATTGCATTTATTGATAGAAGTACCTCTGAAACTTCTATCACTTCTATTCTTCTTGATCGACCTTAACATCACATTCTTAATTAACTTAATAATCTACAATTATAGTATATAATGTCTTATCCAATCATCAATATTGTATAACTTAGAACTATACAGTACCAAGCATATATCTATCATATATATAGTAACGTATTTACTTGCAGTATCATATACTTAGTATAGAAGTAGATACTAAGACCCTAATGTACTACAAGTATATATACAAGCTCAACTAACCAGAAGAATCCCATCGTTCTTACTTGGTTAGGTAGAGCCTCGAGAATAGAGTCTCTTAACTTCTACTGAGTAGTGATCTTGAGTCCTAAGAGACATACTTGCTATTAGACCTGAGTTGCTCTCAATAGTATACTTTGATCTGAATATACTATTATTGTACTTAATACTCTTAGTGAAGAACCTCTTGAGCCATTAGTGGACCCTTGATAGATCAATAGACTAATACCTTTGAATCAGTATTATTTATTGATGTATTGAATATATACAGATTCTATTATTAAGTATTATTAAAGTTGCTTAATAAGCCTGAACTTGCTAACATAAAGAGTCTCCTCTATTAGGCTTCCTGTAGAGAATGACCTAACATGCTTGATTTATAAGTAATCCAGTATCACTATAACACCTACCAGCCATTATGTAGGTCTGTATTAAACTGCCCATCTGGTACTCAGATCTTTCATCAGCCAAGTTGAAAATATGAACACTTACAATGATGCATGATGGATTTCTGAAAACCAGTTGGACCAGAGCCATATATTTATCAATGACATGCTTACATACATAAATCAGATTTTCATATGGTAGATCAGCATTGTACCAGAAAGATATAGTCAATATCTGCAGGTACCTCAGTGTTGTGTGGGAACAGTTTGATTTCTCAGCAAGCACATCTGGATCAACACATTATTTGTAAGTTCTTTCACAACCTTGACTACCAAGCTCTCAAATCTCAAAATTGAGACTTTGCTGACCTGGTCATCCACATTGCCAGGACAGGGTTGCTTATTTTAGAGAAAATGCTACATCTTAGCCCTGCAGCTGCCCTAGGTTACCTGTCAACACACTTATTAACTCTTGGATAATTAGTCTACTATCTATTCTCTTCAGGTTATAGTAGCCAAAAAACTAATGTGCTAATACAGAAAGTTGAGCTGTACTACATACTATGAGAATATGTCACCTGATCAAAGACTAGGTTAAAATGTGATGTGTCTTCAGTTTGATTCAAGTTCTTCATTCACCATAGATTATTGCTGCTGCTATCTGTAAGTTTTGCTCATCATAGACTACTGTTCCTTCATCTATATGCTATAACAAATTTCAGAGCATTCTTGACCAATGTGACTCACCATAAACTGTTACTTATATGTCTCCTATAGTCTCATCAACTGCTATGCTGTTTTTCTTACATAGATTACTAATATTTACCTAAGAGTGGCTCTGCTCCCAATAACTGTGATGTCTTAGCTATGCTTTTCAAGTTATCAACCTCCTGACTGCCTGATATATATATTGTAAAATATGCATATATATGCTATATAATGTCATATATCTTGCCCATAACCTCTATAATCTTGAGCTGCTGCAGAAAGCAATGCTCAATAGGCTTTGGCTCATGGTATGCTATTATCACCCCTCTTTTACTCTTTTCCCACTGCTTACTCTGTTCTCATCCTGCAACAACAATATATCTTTGTCTAAGATGGCCTCACTCTATGCCAAGCAGAGCCTCAGAGCCTCTAGCAGATAGTGACATTCTTGATGATGTGTGCCTTGGATATGTCAAATCAATGATACAAGTCTCTGTAAAACCTAATCTCTATCTACAGTAAACTCAGCAACACTGACCTCAACAGCTAGACTCTATCCAACATTGAGTATAATTATAAGATGTCTGACATTGCTCTTCCAAAGGATCTTGATTCAATCTTCACTGATAGAACAGATACTTGGAGCTATGACTTCATCCCTGCTGTATAGACTGATGACTTCTCTCTATGCCAATTTTATTTATATTTGCTTCTTTAGGTACTTGCTGACACAGTTGCTTTCAACTCTTGCAGCATGTCTTCCAAACACCACATATATTGTTTTCTGATAAGTTCTTGATCTACTATTGATTTCTTGCTCATATGCTTTACTAGTATATATTGTTTTGTCTTTATTGCTGCAAGTACTTATTTATCTTGTTCTTGATTGTAGTATTAATGCTAGCATTTAGTTAGATGTAGTTTGATAGTCAATATATTATTTGTTATATGTCTTGTCTTATGAGGGCAACATCAATGCTGAGATCAATTTAATTGTTGATTTGTAGGCTTATCATATATAGCTTATATCTGAATATCTGATTTATCTACAAGCTTTAAATACCTGTTAGGTTTGGCAATACTTGCAATATGGTAGTGCAGGCAAGCATCTCCAATACAGATACAGTGGCTCAAAAAACTGTCCCAATATTGGAATATATTGAACAAATTAACTTATAGCTCAGCAACTAGATTACATAAGCTTATGAAAAAGTAAGACATTATATCTTAATATATTTACATATTGGAATTTTAAATCTGTTAAGATCATGTGATTTGTCCAAAAGCTGATTAAGTAATTAATTATCCAAAATATTTACTTATTAGGACAGTTTTTTTACTCTCAATTATATATCTGGAATCTCATCTATAGCATAGCAAATTACTATCAAATAATGGGTGAGAATAATAAATAAGATCACATGACTTTGTATGTACTTGTTTGATATATTGAAATCAACTTTATCTATTTTTTCTCTCTTCTGCCACATTATGAAATCTATATCTTCTTGCCATCACTCTAGTATCATTTCTCTTCTTCAAGATGGGTATTCCTTATATCAAATAGAGACCAAAACTAGTATAGGAAAGTTTACAATTAGTAGAGTGAAGAAAGAGATAAATGGGAATAAGGAAAACAACAAAGGAGAATGACCAGCAAAGCTTTTTTCTTGTGATAAACAAGCAATTATTCAACAAATCACTACTGAAAAGCTTGACAATGCTGTTCAAGCTTCTCATTTTATCAATAATATTACCTCTACTCCTGTCACACTCTAAATTATCAGAAATATACTCAAAGCTAACAATTTTTATGCTATTGTCAAGAAGAAATGTTCCTTGCTCAAGAAGCAATATCACATCCAACATCTTAAATTTGCTCAATACTATAGAAATTAGACTGTGGAGGATTGAAAAAGGATATTATAGACAGATAAAATCAAAATCAACAGAATTCAGTCAGATGGGAGGGTGTACACTTAGAAGGAGAAGGGTAAAGGTCTTTCAGACAGGACAACAACTCCTACAGTCAAGCATGGAGAGGGAAATAACATCATAGTATGGGGGTATATAGGGTGAAATAGAGTAGGAAAGCTTGTGGAGATTCAGGAAATCATGGATGCTGTGCAATACTATGAGATTTTGGATGAGGGAGTGGTGGAAAGCTTTGAGAAGTTAGAGAAGTGAAAGAGGATTTTCCAGTAAGGCAATGACCTAAAACACAAGTCTAAAAGAACAGATCAATGATTTGAAGATAATGGCATTGAAATCCTTTCATGGCCTACACAATCTCCTGATCTCAACCCCATTGAACATCTCTGGGACTATTTCAAAGACCAGTTGAAGACTTATCCATCACTACCCAAAGGAGTTCATAAACTGTGGAAAAGGTTAGTGGTGGAATAGAATGAAATTTCACTAGAAAAGTGCCAAACACTTATTAAAAGCATGCCAAGAAGGATTGAAGCAGTTATCAAGGCTAAAGGGAGTCATACAAAGTATTAGGTATTAGTAATATAGAGGGTCAAAAAACTGTCCCAATGAGTGAATATTTTGGATAATTAATTACTTAATCAGCTTTTGGAAAAATCACATAATCTTAATGGATTTGGAATTACAATATGTTAGGGTATAATTGTTATGACTCTGGGTAGATTACTCTGGACAGTTCTATAGACCGTAGTTTCTTATTTTCTACTACCTAGTGTTATCCTGTACTCCCTGTTTATGTGCACTCCGAGTTACCTCATTCCCCTAGTATAAGTACCCTAGGTAAAGCACTGTATCCCTTACACTTTACCAATTGTACTCTTCCCTTACTCGCCCTCAAGCCTTTGCCTAAGTTGCAACCTGAGTTTGCTCATAAGGTTGTAACATTTGGTAAAGCATCACCAACTCACCTTGCCAAATGGAACAAAGGCATAAATGACATTAGTCCTATGAAGAAGACAATCTGGCCAGAGGAAAATGACAATGAGCATTAGTGGCAAGCATAGCTGAGCAACTGGCAGATGAAGAATACATACAGTGAATATTGCAAGAAGAATGGGACAATGAGACACCAGAAGAATTATCAACAGAAACAGACAAAGAAGAACCCAAACCTGAGCTAGAACACAAAAAAGCAGAAGGAGAATCTGCCTAAGGAATAGAACACTTATCAGAAGCACTAGGGTCACTCAACATTAGCAGACAGTTGACATCAGAGGAATCAGACAGCACAGGAATGTCTTAAGAACATGAAGGAATGGATACACAACCATAACTAGCCCCACAAACTATAATACAAACTCAAACCAAGTCCTTTCTACCCAAACCAGGGTACTTCAATAGAACAAGAGCAAAATGGGAAGACTGGTGGAGGAGCATGCTACTCTATATTGCAGGAAATGATATCACCAACAATAGGCAGCAAGTCACAGTGGTACTCGCTAGGATGAAAGGAGGAACAGCAGGATCATTTGCATCTGTCACAATGAAGAACTTAATATCAGAAGCATAGTGGGCAACCTTCAACTGTGATGATTGGGCCAAGGAGTTAGAAGGAAGGTTTGCAGATAGAATGGGATCAGGAGAAGCAGAATGGAGAATTGAGGAATTCAGGCAAGGAAGAATGCACATTCAAGACTTCTTGATCGAATTCGAAGTCCTCAAACACAAAGCCAACATAGATGATGGCCATGCCCTTTTCTTACTAAAGAAACATGTTTGCCCCAATGTCATTAAAACCATCATGGGATACCCCAACAACTACCAACCAACTACTTACAAGGAATAGATGGCATCCATTAATACTATTGGAAAAGAATATGAAGTTGCAGACCTGAAATGACAACACCTTTCAGGTAGTGGTGTCACATATGGAGGACAAGGATAACCTATGGAAATTGGACACATGACAACCCAAACGCCACACTACATTGACAAAGAAAACCCCAAATGCTTCAGTTGTGGCAAATTTGGCCATATCACAAAAAACTGCACCAAACCAAAGACCACACATGATCTAGCCAACAAACCTCAATGTTTTAACTGTGGAAAGTTTGGCCACATTTCCAAGTACTGTAGAGCCTCACAACAAAACAAACCTAGCTTCAGAAGCATAATGGAAGCATCGGAGGAAGAAAAGAAAACCAATGGGAAGGGTTTTGTAGAAGGCTCAAAGCAAAATGTGTAAACTTTCGAGCCTATAAACATAGAGTTTCTGTTTTCCAATCACCACAATACATTATTCCCCAACAACAAAACTCTCAGCGCGAACTCCTCACCACCCCTATGGTAAACCAACAAGCAATGGTCAAAGCTCTCATTGACTCAGGATGCACTCACACATGCATATCAGAAGACAAAGTCCAAGAACTAGGGATACCTGTGAAACCAATCTCTACCTCTTTTGAGGTTTTTAATGCAGATGGAACTCCAAGTGGTAGAAAGCCCATCACTCACTATGCTGATGTCATGCTTGACACCCATGGACACCAAGAACAAATCGAAGCAGTAGTCACCACATTGGAATCTGCAGACATATTTTTAGGACATGATTGGTTAACCTACCATAACCCCAAAATTGATTGGAAAAATAGTATTGTCAAATTTACAAGGTGCCCCCCCAGTTGCCACATCCCTTATCACAATATATGCATCAAACCCCATATTCAGAAACTTCAAATACAAGAACTTGATGGGGAAGAAGAAAAACAACCAGACCTAACCACAGCAGATGACTTACTAACTTACATGAAGGACTACACCCACCTATTCAACAAAACCAATTTTGACAGACTCCCTAATTGCACACAAGGGGACCACGAGATCAAACTAACAGAAAATGCATCCCCAGAACTTTGAGCAAAGATATACCCTATAACCCTAAAAGAAGAAGAAGAACTCAATGCATTTGTAGATGAAAATCTAAAATCAGGAAGGATCCAAATCTCGAAATCACAATATGCTGCCCCATGCTTCTTCATTCCAAAAAAGGATGGATCAAAACAACTAGTGCAGGACTATCGGAAAATCAATCAATACACAGTCAAAGACAAAATGCCTATCTCCCTCATTAGCGAAGTAATCAATCAACTCAAAAATGCTAAAGTTTTCAACAAATTTGATATAATCTGGGGTTACAACAATGTTTGCATCAAGGAAGGGGATGAATGGAAGGCAGCTTTCTTGACCAATCGTGGACTATTTGAACCCACAGTCATGTTCTTTGGACTATGCAATTCCCCCACCACCTTCTCGTGAATGATGACTACCATCTTTAGGGAGATGATCCATGATGGTACCTTAACAAATTACATGGATGACTTTGTCATTCCTAAACAATCAGAAAAGGAACTTCAGGAACGAACCATACGATTTCTGAAAATTGCAGCTGAGCACAACTTGTACTTCAAACAATCCAAGTGCAAATTTGGAGTGTCAAAAGTGCCAATTCTAGGAGTTGAAGTGGGGAACGGAAAGGTAGAGATGGAGCAACAGAAGATCAAGGCCATCAGGGACTGGGACACTCCCTCTAATATCAAAGGAGTAAAAAGCTTCCTAGGCTTCATCAATTTCTATCAAAGGTTCATAGAAGGATTTAGCAATATTGCAGGACCACTCAATGCCCTCAAAGGAAAAGCAGACTGGAAATGGGGACCCGATGAACAAAAATCGTTTGATACACTGAAACAACGCATCATGGAAGAACCTGTATTGACCCTTCCATGACTGGATGGCAAATTCCGAGTAGAAACTGATGCATCAGGATATGCCATAGGAGCCATCCTATCCCAAGAACAGGATGAAAAATAGTATCCAATAGCATTTATGTCACATACTATGAGTGCAGCAGAATGAAACTACAAAATTTATGACAAGGAACTCCTTGCCATCATGGAATCACTGCGAGTATGGAGACAGTATCTCTTGGATGCTCAAGAAACATTTGAAGTGTGGACAGACCATGAAAACCTGAAGTATTTTAGGGAACCACAAAAACTCAATGGGAGACAGATGTGATGATATCTCAAGCAGCAAGACTATGACTTCATTATTCGACATATCCCCGGCAAAACTAACATAAAGGCTGACATTCTTTCTTGCTATGACAAACCCAATTGGCAGGAGGATAACAAGGAAGTCACCTTCCTGAAAAACCTGGTATGAAGGGTAGACATCAGGAATGATACTACTATCTCTATCATCCTACTATGGGAAGCATGTTTCAAGGTCATTATTGGAATGAATATTGAACAACAAATTTGAAACTGCAAAGTCTGAGAAACTGAGGTAATAAGAGGACTTAGTGATCTATTCAAAGGGTTTAGAGAAGACAACAGATTGGTCTAGTATCAAGGAAGAACCTATGTCCCACTGGGAGATAACCTATAGTCACAGATTATACAGGAATTTCATAATGCCCCAGATGCAGGACATTCTGGCCAACACCAAACAAGAGAAGTCTTATCAAGGGACTTTTGGTGGCCTGGCATGAAACGAGATGTGAAAAGGTTTGTAGGAGGTTGTGACATCTGCCAGAGAATACAGATCTATCAGGAACAAAAAGCGGCACCACTACACCCCCTACCTGTCCCAACATACCTATGGGAGGAGATTTCAATCGACCTTATTGGACCATTACCCCCTTCCGATGGACACGATGCTATTCTTGTTGTGGTAGACTGTTTCAGCAAGATGATATGCATCCTGTTCACTACTACATCTCTGACAGCAGAATAACTAGCCACTCTATATTGAGATTATATCTGGAAATTGCATGGGATACCAAGAAAGATCATCAGTGATCGAGGACCACAGTTTGCTTCAAAGTTTATGGAAGGTCTATGTAAAGCCCTCAGGATCACACAAGCCCTGTCAACAGCATACCACCCCCAAACAGATGGGCAGACAGAACAGATCAATCAAGAAGTCGAAAACTTCTTACAGAAATATGTCAGCTATAAACAGAATGATTGGGCATCATAGCTTGCTGCAGTGGAGTTTCACTATAATGATAAGCAACACTCAGCAACACACCACTCCCTGTTCTACTTGAACTATGGGAGACACTCGTAGAAGGGAATTACAGTAACATCTTCACTGGCACCAGCAGTGGAAGACTTCATCACCAATCTTAACTCAGCATGAGAGGCAGCTGCAAACAGCATGGAACAAACCAGAAGAGCATGGCGGTCACATATAATAAGAAGCAAAAGGAAAGCCAAGATTACCAAGTAGGGAATAGTGTGTGGCTAGAAGCATCTAACATCACAATGAATTGGCCAAGCAGGAAACTAGACTATTAGAGATATGGGCCCTTTCCAATTTTGGAGATAATTGGAAGTAGAGCCTATCGACTCAAGCTACCACCTCAGTGGGTCATTTATGATGTGTTTAACAAAGCTCTCCTGTCACCAGCAAGAAATCCCAAGTTTCTGATCCAACAGCAACCTCCACCTCCACTACCAGATTTAATTAATACTAAGGAGGAATGGAAAATAGACGAGATCTGAGGACACCGAAAACGGGATAAAGGGGTCCAATATCTCATTCACTGGAAAGGCTATGGTGATGAGGAAGATCAATGGTTACCCAGATCCCATCTGTCAAATGCAGAGGAGGCAATCCAAGAATACCTTGATAGGTTCTCAGAGTGAACCTAATTGGAGAGGAGGGTGAAGCTTGAAAATCAGATAAAAAACCATATCAAAAACCACAGACCCAGTCAACACAATCTGGCTATCACTCCAGTACTAGTCACTCCCAAACGAGTTTACATCGCTATCTTTGCAATTGCCTCTACTGCTCTTATCATTGTTATCACTGCCTCTATTGTCATCGCTGAATATGACCATTCTGTCAATTGCAATGTCATTCATCAAACCTTACCCAACTGCAACAGCTCCCTTGTCGACCTCCAGAAAGTCCGAAGCCCCCTTATCCACTACCCTCCAAGCAGCCAAATGAATCACAGCCCAAACTAAACCACTAGTCTTTAAGCCAACTGAGAAAATGGCAACCTCAAACATAGGATGTGTCAACATGGAGGAGGTAGAGCCACACAATTAAGTCCTCCGAGACCCACTATACCTCTATAATGATCTTACTCACTCCATCAATGCCCTCACAGTACTGGAAGAACAGCTCTAGTCTTTCATCAAATCTGCACATAGTCTCACCACGATTTTAGCAGACCTGGAAGAGAATGTTATTGAATTGTGTGCTGGAAGCCATCGTGGATCAGATGCTCAAGATTTCGTCGAATGCATCTCTGCCACTCTCTATTATGCCTACACTGCATGTCTTGTGCCCAAGACACACTCCCTCTAATGCATACTCACAGAATGTCTCCATGAATGCAACAACATTGAGAAACAATTCATTGTCAACCACATCGCTGAAGTCACCCAGTCCTATGCATACACTGATCTATACTCTGCCCCACTCCCCACTAGCAAACGCACTCTCCCAGCCCCAGCTATAACAGAAGACCCCACTAAACCACCCATAGATATAGTTCAAGAACAAGACATCAAAATGGATGACTATGACTCCAATGACATCCCTGCAGATAGCATGATAGGACCTGCAGCCATTGAAGATGCCCATGCCCTGCACAAGTTTCTTCAATGACACGATGCCAACTCACTTAAAATATCCACCCCCACCTACTTCATCACGCCCAATTGATTCTATACCTTGCAGAAACATGGAGAGAGTGATAATGACTATTGGTCTCAGGTTGTCTATGAATTCCTGCAGCACTATGCTAACACCCAAGCTCATTTCAAAACTAGTCACATCACAATTTACAAAGGAGGCCCTGACAACATTCTATTCTTTATTGGTTGCAACGAACATCATACCCAGTTTGCGATTGCACAAGCCAAGAAAGATCTCTCTCAATTCATTATCAAAGGATAGAAGAAATCTATTGACATCTCTTCCTGCTGTACATGCACCACCCACAAGAGGTACCTCTCTCTCTGCTAAAGACCACCATTACTCCCATCAGATATCTCTTCCATCACTATGTTCTATCTTAGAAGGACCTTTACATTAGTTACCCATTCATGAGGACATGAAACCCTGAGAAGGAGGTGATGTTATGACTCTGGGTAGATTACTCTGGACAGTTCTATAGACCATAGTTTCTTATTTTCTACTACCTAGTGTTACTCTGTACTCCCTGTTTATGTACACTCCGAGTTACCTCATTCCCCTAGTATAAGTACCCTAGGTAAAGCACTGTATCCCTTATGCTTTACCAATTGTACTCTTCTCTTACTCGCCCTCAAGCCTTTGCCTAAGTTGCAACCTGAGTTCACTCATAAGGTCATAACAATAATGTCTTGTTTTTTCATAAGCTTATGTAATCTGGTTGCTGAGCTATAAGTCAATTTGTTCAATATGTCCCAATATTAAGACAGTTTTTTGAGCCACTGTAAGCATCACACTGCCTAGTGTCATAAACCATGCAGGTATTTGATTATCTCTCAAAATATGCATAGATATATTTCCAGAGTTTTTACTGATAAATGCCAGACTGCTATATTTATGTAGAAATATTCTTCTAGATACATTCTATGAGTGAGATTTACCTGATCTAATGCATCTCAAGATGTTTTCTTTTTCACAGACTGACAACAAAGAGAGCAGCATATTTAGTTACCAGATATGGCCAAAGTTATGACTACTACTATTCCTGTCTATAAGAAACCTCCTCCTTGTAATACTATGCCTATAAAGGCCTAAGTAGCAATATTCATGAAGATATTATTTCTGCTCTAAAGATATTAATTTATATATCAATTGTGTAATCTAACCTGCTCAGTGCATTATCATGCTTTATTGTCTACACCAAAATATAGAGATGAATGAGCAGTTCCCAATACAAAGGCCACTTAAAGAAAGATGGAGAATTGACCAAGATATATACTAAGTACATGAAAGTACCATGTGGTAGGCTGAGTTATTTTAATCAGCTATAAACAACATGGCCTTCTGACAGTCTTTTGCTTATATCTGTCTGTAATCACTATAGTTTGCTAAATAGTTTTTTTTGAATAGTTTTTACAATAGCAAAAAATAAATAAAGCCTATTTTACCTTGCTCATGACCAATGTCTGCAGCACTTGAAGTGCTGCTAATACTCACAGAATGTCCTTTTCCATTCTCCTGTAGATCTTTCAAAATTTCTGTGAAACTCATGTGTAGAGGCTGTTAAGCCTATTTAGTAGATACTAATACAGTGTTATACATGCTCATACTACTCTAGAAGTCACCTACAAAGTAGCTAAATTATCCTCTTTTATATAGCTTAGTCAAAGAAGTAATTTCCTTTTCAAGGAATAGATTGGCTGAATCTTATCACAAATTTCTACTTAATAGCAAGTATATACATAAAAAAGACACCTGAAAATTTTCTGAGTCTGCTAAGAGTATGTAGCTATCAGAATCATTGTCTGAAGCAATGAGGAGAGTATGGGAAATTTGAGTTCAAGATTCTGATAACACATATTTCTAGATTAGGATCATGGATCAGGTCACCTTTTGGGACATATTTTCCTTTCTCATATCTGACTCACTATTGACTAATACAATAGTGTGGTCTATTAAAGAGATATAGTTGCTAGAAGGACAAGCTGTACAGAGAGGGAGGAATAATGGGCAGCAGGTGGCAGGTGGCAGATAGTAGAGAAGATGCTGATAAGATGCTGATAAGATATCCAACAGAGAGAACAGAACAGAATTATTTAGAAGACAACAGTATTGTGAGAAGGAGATAGGTGAGGAAATAGATGGAGAAGATGGCAGGTGGTGATGAGGAAACTACTTCTCACCACTAGCTATATATCAGTTTGAAAAGCTGAACAGCCTCTGAAGAATTCCTCTAAGTCCAAGGAGCTTAGAGTAGTTTTTCTCATCCAATAAGAGATTTGGCACTAAGCCATCTAATTAGAGATGTATCTTAGGTGATAGTACACCTCTAGTAAGAGGGTTCATTTGGTATTATTAGGTGTCATCTCTTGCAACTTGCATCACCACAGTCCTGACAGGAATTCTGACAATTTTCTCTTCTCATTTTGCCATTATAGGATACTTCACTACATTTCCCATAATGACAAACTTTTCAAGATCTTTTCTTTGGTTGGATATCATCAAACTTGTCACCAACTTGCTTTTGGACAATTGCTGTGAGATTGTCATATAGGATCTTGTTTGTGGAAGCTAATTGTCCAATCTAGTGAATGTATCAAGGTCAGTCAGTGGAACTGTAAACAGTCAATTTTGAGCATATCTGGAATATGTAAATATGATTTCAATAGACAACCTGCACAATAGCAGCTGTCCTGCAATTGACCACTCCATCATGAGCAGAGGCCCCAACATTCTATTCAACATCAAACCCAACTACTATTTCAGATAACCCATCTTCCAACAAGAAATCAAAAATCTTTTGAATGTCTTCATTTATTTCTGAAGCGGCACTTCTCACTTGGACAGAAATGTTTGCAGGTATTTCAAATGGCTCAAGATGAGCATATTTCTCAATGGTGTGATATTGTTTTGAAGTGAAGAAAAAATAGATTCAAGGAAGGTTTTGTCCAACATATTGTCAGTGTAAAAGACCATGGGTTGAGCATGTTACAACTCGTACGTTTCTGGACAATCCCAACTAATACCGACTATTTCCGCATTACTCCGTTTCTTTTCCTACCATTTTATATCTTACCATTTCTTTGTATATCATTTGTTTCCAAACATTCCCACACGTCTCCGCTTATCTCCCCTTCGATTCCGTTCACCTTTTATTTCCATCGATTATTAGTTCTTATTCCTTCTATGCCCTTCCACTCAATACCGATGGTTTCCGTTCTGCCTTCACATTTCCTTTTATATTACGCCCGCCTTTTATGATTTCATTCATACTTCATATGTCACCGCCCATTTCCCTTTCTATGCCTGCTCTTCATACTATGTCATTCCTCTTCATTATCTCTCTGTTGTCTCTATCACATACTCATCGCGTCGCGTAGTTTTCTGTTTATTCTACCTTCTTGTTTATCACTTTCCGACGTTTTCCATAGGTATATAAGTAGCAGATTACTGTTCATGTATTCTCCAGTCTGATAATCGACTTAGTTCGACATTCCTGATTATTCCGACTTTAAACTATTCGTCCTCTCTAAGTTTCCTCTAAGTCCTCTCCCTCTTGTTCCTAAATTGGACCACCAGCAGTGGAACGGCGCAGCACATAAGCTGAAGCCAAGGTCCATTCCTGACTCTTTCTGATCTCGTGCCTCTGCCTCTGCCTCTGCCTCCGCGTAGATCATTCCCGACTCTTTCCAACCCTTCCGCGTCTATTCCATCTCTATCCTGTCATGGAACTTAACAGTATTATCAGACTGATCGTTCCGCTGTCGCTATTACTCTATCTGCCATGACGAACACTCGTGCTCGTACCTACCCTTCTCCTCGTGTTCCTCTGCGCACTCGTCGCGCAGGTCCTTCTAACGCCACCCCTCAGCGTGGCTCTTCTTCCACCACACTCCGTCGTACTCCGCAGTTCCCCGGTGGTTTGCCCTCTGGCAACCCCCGACCTCGTCGTGATCCTTCCAGTCCCTCTACTCCATCCAGCACTTCTACCGACACTCCCCATCCTGACTTTGATGACGACCACCCAAATCCTCCGGCTGGTGATGACCCAGACCCTGAGGATGGCCCTGGTGGTGACCCCAATCCCGACGATGATCCTGACAACTGGTATGATGACCCAGAACTCCCCAATGATGATGATTCCTCTTTC
>KQ962016.1:235692-256744 GCA_001563735.1 Leucoagaricus sp. SymC.cos
GGTTGTTGTCCCTTCAAAAAGAACGAAGCGACGACACCTAGACTTCCTTGTGAGTTATTGCCCCGCGACTAAGGAAGATCCATACGGCTGTTGAAAAAATAGCATCAACGAGTGAACGAAATGAAGATGTTGTTGTGCGTACCTCGCCAACCCAGTTGGGCGCGTGAAATGCTGCAGACGAGAGACTAAATACTTGAAAGATCGGAAAATGAAAAACTGTGACATACCAGTGACCACAATAATGAACTGCAACAACGTACAATATCGATTCACAAGAAAAAGCATGGTTGCTGCTGAGAAGCGGTGCTTCCAGATTCTCTCCACCTGTATGATTTGAAAACGAGAAGAATCAGCCTGCGCGCCGCGGATGATTCATTACATTCTCCAACCTCCTGAGAGAAAGTCAGCACTACGCGTGGATGTCAGCTAAAGTAAATAAGCCGTCCAGTAGCCTAGAGACTCACCGTGGTCATATACCAGCATCACGAACGCAGCTAACTGGAAATATTTCCCTGCCAGCCTGTCGATTACTCGGTGAGCCATCTGGAAAGTAGAATAAGGAATGAAAACGCACAGGTGAGACGCCGCAAGGCTCGCAGTATGGGAATCCATCTCAGGCGGTCGTGGAAGAGAGGTTGGACGACATGCACTACATATATGTATGGCAGACTTGTAATTCTGTATGCTGCTTAAGCACCATGTTTGTCCATTGTGAGAAAAAAACTGACCTCCGCCCTCAGGGTTGCTGAATTAAAGCGAAGTACCAAGCCACCAGGGTCGTGGAATCCCACGCTCGGGAAGGAATTCTGCACAGAACGCGGACCGAACAACAACAGATTTTCCTCGTATAGATTTACATACATACAGACTGGAGAAGTGGTGCGACCTTGCGTAAATCAGCGTGCCAGCAGTTGGTCTCATAGCGCTCACTCTCAAGCGTCTTCAAGTGGGCTAGCTATGCTGTTACACCTTGCAGATGAGCTTTTGAGCATTCAACACAAGAAACAAAAAGATTGAATGAAATCCCGGAACCTCTTTACTATCAGCAGCAGGGACCATACACTGACTGGAAATGGTCCAATTGGACTATGCACCGAAATGTGATGATTCGCGAAGACTTGAAACGATTATCGAGATCTTGAGACATTCAGGTCCCTCCGAGTTGCCGAATTACCTCAGGAGGTGACTTGTAAAAGTCTGCTCGATGTGGTTGAGATTAATTACACAACTCACGCCGTCCTTAATTCGTGAGTTAGCCTTATGGGGTTTTAGCTCCTAAAACCGTATTGTTGTTCATCGAGCCTGCATGACAGATAAAAACTGTCGTAGTTGACACTCAGGGTCATAGAAAGATCGCGAATAGATAACAAAGGCTGCAGATCGGCAATACGAGCCAAGGTGAGGTGAAAACATGTGGCGCTCAACGCGCTTTGACCACTCGCCGAGCATCTGAATTTCAATCAAGTATGGTATGGATGGGCCAGCTTGAATGTGATCAAGGATTTTGAGTTCCTTCCGTGATTCGTAATCTCTCGGGATTAGGTTATGTACTTAACTTCAAGGAGCCGGTTCAGATATGACATTTGCCACAAACGCTCATGACGCCACTGATCCAAAAACAGTGAGTGCACTTCAGATCCACTTCCAGGTGCTGCTTTCTTCAATTTGGCGCCCATGAGAGAGTCGAACAAAGGGTTACCAGATAGAGCCATGCCTAGTGTTTGTTGTACAGTTCAAGCAGTACAAAAGCACCGATTAACCGCAACTAGTAGCAATTGAAATAAACGCGAGCGCACGGCAATTGAATCAAATATCCCGCTTCTTAGACTAGAAGACACCTTATACACGCAACGAGGCTGCAGTTGAAGATTAGAACAAGGCACAAGCGAGCAACCGTGTTTGTCCAGTGGAAACTCAGTCACCCTGCGCGAGCTTACACAGAATTTCTGGGAAAAAGTGATATTACGTCTTGTACGACCCGAGCTACTAGTATAACGTTTTTCAATTCTTTGAATTGTTTGTAGAAGGCTCTGAACAAGCAGTGGCTCATCGAGAGATCAACTTCGGTGATAGTCCTGAACTTAATCACCCGAGATTCCGGAAGATGTCCCTCAATTAGGGGTTCATCCTGCCTGTGGGGTTGAGTTGTTCCCGGATCCATTGATTTGCTGCCTAGGCGACATCCTTGAAGCTGGTCACAAGTTGCGCCCTTTGGACAGGATTGCGGGTGATCTGCCAAGCGGCACCTACTTAGTATTAACGGTCGCGCTTAACACATGACCACTCGGTTGCATTTCGAAAATAAGAGGAATTATGTATCCTGTAGGGTGAATTGAGACGATTTTCAGCGCAGGTCTCCATGGCACCAAAGTAGGGAGGCATGTTCTACATTTCTATAGGTACTCAAAAGCACTTTCAATGCAGGAATCCGAGTCGAAAGGTTCAAGAAATAAACAACATATTCGACTTCTCCGATAAACTAAACTCCGCAAACAATTATGATAGAACTCAACCAAGCCTTTTAACGCTAGCTTAATCGGTTATTAGCTTAGAACAGACTCAATACTCGCTTCAGGCTCAAGTCCGGTAATGTTCTTTGAGGAGTACGGTATAGGGAGCCGTAAGTATGCATCCAGCCATTCTCTATCCAAGTGTGAGTGTGGCTGATCGTGTGCGGTTCCCGAGCTTTCCTAAGAGCTGCAATCGAATGTTGAAAATGACGCGTGACGTCAAGGACGATGCCATGACTCGTTCCAGCCTGAACTAGTGCATCAGTAGCCCGTGTACCTCTTGACTGGAAGGAACCTACAGCATCAGTAGCATCTGATATTCTTGCTGTATGACCCTCATCAACTCAACTGCTCGTCAATCACTCAGACGAAGTACGACTCACCGACAAAACTGTGACAAGTACCAAATTGCCTATTGAGAGGGCTAAAGTTTAGAAATCCAAGATCATTTTTCGAAGTCAGAGATCTCAAGGTCTATTCCCAGGATGTGATCTCGGTACTGACCGGCGAGAAACGTGTAATATATGATGCCTTATTGCGATACATCAGTACAAAGTTAGGTCGAGGTAGTGAATCGTATACCATCTCGATACATCACTTTGGCGAGCGAGGAGTGGTAAAATGGGTTGCAGCGGGCTAAGACACTCTTAGCCACGATAATCAGCAAAAGACCTTACACGAGAGTGTCAGCTGTACTGAAAACATTTACAATAATTCACCTACCAAGATCAAACAAAGCCAGAATACCATATGCTACGGATATCAACCTTGTCACGTCACCAATTAAACATCCCAAGTGTGGTAGGCTATAGTCTACAGGTATGAAGGTCAGCTTCTGATGTCCAGCTCATATCCTGGACAATAAACTTACGGTCAACTTTCTTCAGACTAATGCCGACGAGAATGAAGACACCAGCCCAGCTGGCTATAAAGAATGGCATGAGAAATGCAGCGGCTCTGGATTTCTTTTCCCAGATGACCCAAGTCCGCAAAGTGAGAATGACTGCACCATTTAATTAGTTAAGGGGCTATCAACTCGGAAGCGAGAACACTCGGTTACCTTCCGAAAGGCAACATCCGGAAACAAAGAGCCCTTCAATCAACATTGAGACCCCCCATTTCGGTGCACTCCAGAAGAAAACCTTACATGCGCTGATGTCAACGAGTCTTTTGCAGGTTGAAACCGAAAGCCCGATTCCGAACTGATCTAGTTCAAATCACCCTTGTTGAGTATCAGGCAACACTGACTCATCAGGACGCAACTGACGACGAAGAACAAATATCACGTCAAGGAAAGGAGAGTACCTGCTCACCAGGAACAGGCACTTCAACGGGGTCCATGCCGAGCTCCACACGAGCTCAACTTCGATATCCAAGGTTGTCAGGTAATCGTAAACCTTGAACTTGTCATTCAGAAATCCTGCTGGTCCATTAAGATTCTGGACTCACGAATAAAGCTGTGCTCGCGACTTATTTTGGTGCAACAGTTGAATGAGTGAACTAACAGGATATCACTCTTCTAAGTGCCGCCTACCATAGAAGTACTGTCCAAGCGTAGTACAATGTCAATATCCTGAATTCATGAATGATGGACCATCGCACATTCATCAATCGCTCTTGATAGACTATGTAACTGAGGACTCGTGCATTCAATATAAGTTGGTTGAGATCCATTGCTAGAAGAAAAGTCTAGGCTCCAGGCTTAGCTATTCCAGTTCCTTCACAGCACTATATAGATGCCTCCATTGGTTAGCATCTTCATGAGCAATCAACTGAGGATTCTTCTTCAGTGATTTATGAGGCTGTTACAGTTTTTTGCGTCTGATGAAGCTGAAAAAGAGTGATTCAGCGGTTGAGATAGAAAAGTAGCTGTGTTGCCCCACTGCCAAGTTGACAGGATGTAGATATTAAAAAAGCGCCTCGGTAGTTCTGATGACAATCTCAGTAGCGAAATTACTACTTGCCCTCCCGGGCAATCTGTTCTCATCTGCCAATGTCAAGGGGAAGAACGCTGGTGCATCAAAGATGTACTAAAGTTGCGATGTCATCAAACGTGAAGCTCCTGTATGAGCGTACGGGAAGAACTAGGAGTTGACCGAATGTACTCACAGCTTCCTTTTTCAGCCGCAACCGGGAATCCTTACACGGACAAATCTTTCAATGTTATTTCTTCAATTTCCTGGGGTCGGGTGTTTCGGGCATCGCGTTCTCGGATATGTAGAACGACGCGACAGGTGAGGAGAGAATGGGTAATCCTTTCCACCAATGTAAGTAGATTGACGTATTCGCTCTGTGGACCTACACGTGAGGCCTAGAAAGATTGGCGAAATCAAAACGGCTGACCGGCATCTTCATAATGATGACGACGTTAGAGAATGATAAACCTGAAACCCATTAAGCCCCACCACTCTTTCCGCTAAACGAATATCCTCACCGAATAAATAGGCAAAATAAATAATTCCTGCGCCATTGTGAGTACAAGAATTGGTGTTTAAAGGAGGCTCACCATCTTGATAGATTACACGCAACAATGGCACGTTTCCCCAAAAGTGGAGTATCCGCACCGCTTGAATGACAATTAGAGCGAAGATACCTGTCGATTGCGTGGCTATAGTCAGATATACGATGATCACTATTCAACTTAGACGCACCAGCATCGTAGATCATCATCACTATCCAACAAATGGACAGCAAGTGTGTTGAATGCGTAATGAAATCACAGGTAAACCACGGTTGCAACGGAGACGCCTCATCTATCAGAAGGAAATTATGGGTTGTCAGAGAGACGTTGACTGTGGGAGTAATACACGTACGGACAAGGGATTTGAGATACAGGCCGAAGACAATGGACTCGGTCGCCCAGAAACCCAGGAAGAAAATGGTCAGCCCACCGGCTAAGCGTTTGTCCTTCTCCCAGACTGCCCAAGTGCGTATAGTGAGGAGCACTACATGACGTCAGTCGGGTCCAGAATGGACGGTAAAACTCACATTCGGCTAAGGTCATACCGACCACAAACATCCCTGTAATAGATCATTCTGTAAACAACATCGTTCAGGGTGAAGTATTTAGGAAGAAGTATTTACAGCCGCTGAATTGATAAGCAATCGCGCATCGTTCGTTGGTCATACTCGTTGAGAATTGATCTGGAATAGTCTTAAAATGCACCTATATCCGTATCCTTGGTACTGGAGCTCACAATATAGTGCCATCGACGTGTCGAGGAAGGGAAGATACCTCGTCAAGAGGAACAACAACTTCCCCAGGTTCCAGTTCGCCTGCCAGATGAATTCAACCTCGCGGTCCAAGTTTAATAAATAGTCAAAAATCTGGAGGGATGACTGGTCATGGAGAGTTCCGATGTACTGTCAGTTTAGACGAACCAAAATTGTTGTGCTGGCCACTAGACCATTGAATTGCGTCATTTATTACATCCTGGAAAAACGAGAAGCTGTCTGACGCACAAGAGATGCCCTGAAAGATGTTCCTGTTAGTCAGACCCTGAGCTTGGAAAAACGTTGAAATACATGCGCGAGTAAACTTGGTGAACCAAACAAAAAGTGTTGGTCAGAACCCGTGCTTGGAAAAACGTTGAAATACATGCGCGAGTAAACTTGGTGAACCAAACTACATATATGAGCTCCATTTTCGGTGAGAGGTTTCGATTAATCATTGTTCCCAAGGGCCAGCCCCGACTCCGATCACCGTTGATCCGCTGGAATTAGTATTCAAATTGTTTTTGTCTGAAAAATGAGGACGTAGCCGCAAGGCAGAAGGCCATGGGCAGTAAAAATACCGGAAAGAGAGGGCGAGTGAAAAACGGAAGGTTTTGGCACGATGCGCCTATCAAGTGGGTTTGTCGTCACTCCTTGGCCGGGACCCTCGCTTTAAGAGGATTTCTTGCACAGGTAAAAGCGTTAACTTTGTCTTGAGTACAGGTTCAAAATGGCGCCTTCAGGGAATGCTGTCGCTTGGGTGAACGTTCGAGGTTGACATAGCGAGCGGTGGGAGAAAATGTCAATTAAATGTCAACCATTGCAATCACACTTGTGACGAGGATGACGCGACGATTTAATAACACATGGTTTCATGGTTTCTTACCCTGGTTCAAATTGTCGCTCTTCAAATTATTGTTATCAGTTCTCGGGAGGAAGAGATACCGTCGCTGGCAGAATACTCAGAAACAGACGATTCAATTCCTCAAAGAGACACCACAGCTGACCAAAAAGTGTCCAGTTCGTTGTAGTGCCATAGTACGGGTTTCCAAGATCGTGAATGTAGTATTAAGTACGTCGCCATCAACATCACATAAAAGACACAGGAAGCGTCTGACTGCGGGAGACTACGAATGTAACGAAGTTCGGCCCACATCCGCCTTGCCTTCGAACCCGACGTTATATGTCGTCACTCATTCATTATGCCCTTGAGAAATACTTTATGATGTCTCCTTTTGAAGCCAGCTTAAACTCGTTTCAAGCAGTAGCAACGCGAATCGCCATTTAGATACTGTCGTAAAAAGCTCAAACAAGAGGTACGCAACATGCTTCCGAAGGTATATCCTGTTGATAAGGAGCCTTACCAATCCCATTTTCTGTTTTTCTGACAACGATCTCACGTACGGTAAAGGAGTCAGCTCCAGTACTGTGTAAATGACATTAATCGTACTTGGTGAATTCTACGCAAGTACATAAGTTCTCAGGAACTGATCATGTCTTGATCTCAACCGTCACTGTGTATCGTGGCTTTGGGTTATTAGGACTCCGTCTCGGGACGTCTGGATTCTCCGAGTCTCGGTATCCGTATATCATCCACGTCTCGGTTGAGGGGAAAAATATCATTGGTGCTCCGAGTTGAGCGGTCAGAAGATTTTCAAAAGAGGCTACAATCTAATCAGCCAGCTACATACTTATCTCTCATATCAGCCTTCTCCGTCTTCGATGGTGATGCACATCTCTTCGGTCTATGCTTCTGGTGAACGTTCTCAACCAAAAATATCGAGTCTTCGACGAGTTTGCACTCGGGCACCTCAGACCTGGAATCGGCCCGATTCCAGGTCTATTTCTGACACAGGCACATCCCTCACGAGGCCTCACTGAGGCTCCAACGTTTCGTAAGGTCTCTATTCCTCCTGAAATGGTGTCTTAGCATTGACAATTAAGAAGACATGCGGTGGCGTTTACGCCTGTGGGAACGGTGTGTTCCCTTGTGATAATTGATTTGATCGTCGATGCCCCGGGCGTTACTTAGTGGTCAGCAGAGTCAAAATGTGCCGGAAATATGGGATTGTCTCATCGGCAGTCCCAGCCGAGCTTTCACACGCATATGTCAACCATTTCGGAACGTCAGCCCAGGGCCTGAGGCGGTCAACTCCGACTTCCGTGAGCGCACATATACCTCCTCGAAGCCGTCTTCCACTCTCTGCGGCCCCTTTCTGAAGGACTGAGCTCCTTCTTGGCCTTTTCGCTGCTTTGCTCATTTCCTTCGGTCTGGCTCTCATCTTGCTGGCAGATATGCAAAATATCGCTGCAAGTTACTAAGTGATATCCAACAGCGCAGCGCCTTTGCTTGCTCAAGCAACACCACGCATGCACCCCACGTAACTGCTCGAGCCAGTCACAGCGTACCAACAAGCAAGTGTTCCGCTGGTAGTTTTATCTGAAGATGCCGGGGCTTCAACACCTAGATGACCAACGTCAACGCAACTCTTGTCATTCGTCCGGGCCTGTTACCAGTATCCGAGATTTGTAGCTCAGGCTGTGAAGATCGGGCGCTCGACAGGCGCCAAAGTGCCGATCGTGCATCCTTCCTTTGTCTCTCTTTGTAGGGTAGTACATAGTATTGTTGTAGCATAGAAGATGAATTAAATGAGGCGTTCTGGTGCCTAATGCTCCCTACTCAAATACTCTTCGGTAAGATTCTGCACCAATGTGTTCACGCCGAATTATTATCCCGAATGTTTCTTATTTAATCTATCTCATGAGCTGATGAACATCTTGCCACCAGGTCTTCAGTCCACAAGGTATGGATGGACGAACAACCACCTTGCGCGGACTCCTGTGATCACTGGCAGGAACTTGAAGGCTAATGTCGATTTCGGGTGGGACTGCCGATGGGGCAATCCCATGTTTCCAACTCGTCCTCGCCGGTGAGTCAGCCAGTCATAATATTGCCTCGATCGTTTATTTTGATTAATTGATCTATATAAAAAGGAATTGAGTTAAAGATGGCGAGGCATCGGCTCTCAGGCTTGTAAGTACCTTACCAGGAATTGAGGACTGCGGCGCCACGCTCCAGTTATTTATTCCCTCTTTGAACTTTCGAGTGTTTCATCTGCGCCACAGGGAAATGATTGAAAAGTACCCTTCCAGTCGTTCCTTGATTTGGGTATCGAGCTTTAAGCCTGAGGCCTGAAGCATGTCCGCCTAAGTCTTCCAGTCTCACCGACAAGAAGAATAAGAAAACCAGACATATATAATTAACGCATCCGGCTATACAGTGCATAAGTAAAATTCGCCCGCCAAAACAAACAGCAAGTCCAAAACACTAGAATTGGAAAACAAAAGTATGAGAATCAGCGAGAAGTGGGTGGAGAACAATAAGTTAGGGAACTAAAACATCCCCTTCAATCAAAACCTCCTATGCGTCCTTTCCACTTTTACTCATCATCACCAAAAAGCTCTTCTGCAACTTTCTCTCTCGCTTCTCCAGCTTCGTCATGAGGACCCATTGGTCGTTCATGGCCTGCTCCTTCTTTTGTTGCAGCGTCTTCCTCTGAGCTTGTCTGCGTCGCTGTCTCCTCTTTCACCACGGATTCCTCTTTCTCTTTTTTAGTTTTCGCTTCTTCTACTGACTTCGCAGTACCCGAACCAGCACCTATCGCAGCCGTCACATCATTCCTCTTCACTTCATCCTTCTCTTGATCCTTCGCGTCTCTCTCAGCCGTCCCAGCCTCTCCCTCCGGCTTAGTCGTAGCAACAGGAGGAACATTCACGGAACTAATCTCCTTATCAACCTTCTCCCCATTATCCACATGAACTTGTTGAGCGGTATGACTCTTGATATCACCCTCCACTTTTGCGAATATATCCCTCCCGGGTTCTGGTTTTCCGGGGTCAATGATGGTGTTGACGTTCTCTTTTTGGTTGTTGCCCACATCGATGGCGATGGGTTGGCCTTGCGCTGGAGGGGGTGCTTGTTCTTGGAGTTGAGCTTGGCCCTGAGGAACGGGGTTTTCTTGTTGGTGAGCAACGTTAGCTTGAGCTACTTTTTCGTCTACTACGAGTGCAGTTGCAGTTGCTGGGGTGCTGGCGCTGAAGTCGCGGGAGGTGGAGAGTGACGAGGAAGTGTATTGGGAATACTGTATAAATCAATAGATCAATCGGTTATGCTAAGACGCAGATGGTAGGGAGAACGTACATCATTGTAGAAGTCAACGCTATAAGCGCCAAACTAGTCAGCACCCCGTTCATAAAACCGATGCCGAACAAACACTCACCAAGAGAAGTCCCAAGTCTTCAACCACCTCGCCTGTTCACACTTCGCCCTCGTCCACTCTGTCCCGTACGCCAACGGAGCAAAATGCTGGAAATTCCAGAAAGCCAGTAATATCAATAAACCGGCAACTTGCAGTCTAACTCTTGGTCGAAGAGTAGACGTGACAAGGTCGAATATTCCGCAATATAGCAGGATGGCGAAATAAAGTGCAGGGAAGTAGTGGTGCAAGAAGAGCTGACGAGCCATTAAGAAAAAGGGGAAGTAGTGTAGACACCAGCCGATGAAGAGGAAACCGCAGAGTGTGTCGTACTTGACGATTTTTGCTATAAAAGCGAAAGGTTCGAGTGAGCGAGAGTATGTCTAGAGGAGAGTAGAGGAACATACTGTTATCGAAGTCCCTGAAGCCACGCTTTTGGCGGAGGATCAGAAAACCGCGGACTAAGGCGTATAGACCAACGGCGAGGCTGCTCGACCACCAGATCATGGGATTCCCCATGAGATAGATTTGTTTGTGATCCTTGACCCAGAAATTCTAGATTTGGGTCAGCTACGAGCACGAACAGTAGATAACCACGGCACGTACGATTCCACGACGAAGGCGTGGCCAAGCATCAGGTCTTGAATCAAATGCATGACGATCTGTCAGACCTGCGTTCGTGGTCCACATTACGCGTTGCAATTCGAAGAATTTGCCGAAAAAGCCGGGGAGTTTATAATTGACTTTCGGTGCATCCGGCGGCACTGCAAGAGTATCAGTATGCTAAGTTTACAAAGAGATTCTCAAGAGAAACGCACGTTGAGGGTGTTCCGCAGTCTCAATATACCACAGTGAATTTTCCCTCACCGCATTCTTGTTACATGTCACCTCTTGCTGTTCATATCCCCAGTCCGGCAATTTGACCTTGTGCGAGAAAAGATAACACCCGGTCAACATGTGCCTGAGCCTGAACTTCGTCCTTAATGTCCTCAGCCGCTTATATGATTCATCATCACGTTTATCGCCATCCTCGAGTTCAACAATCCAATCATCGTTGGCATCGCCTTGGAATCCAGGCATGCCATATCCCGAAACTTCATTTTGAAAGTCAACATCGGATACGGGAGGTCGGATATCATGAGAGTGGAGATGTTTGCCGGTGGATATGTGAAGAAGTTTGATTCGCATATGTGGGTGGACGAAGTGGAGAGGCTCGACTTCGTAGTCGAAATCGGGATAGCCGTCAACTGTAGCGTTCATGATACGCCAATCATTGTTCATATCACGATGAGGATAAAGTGTGATTTGTTGTTCTAGATCGGGCAATATGAGCTCAAACGGTAAGGGTAAGGGCAATGTGGGTACATACGTTTACTGCCACCGGGGTATGCGTGGGGGTGGGAGTGGAGGTATCCGCCTTGAGTATTAACGTGCCGAATTGAGACTTGTGAGCCGAGGGCGATGTCGGCAAATGTATCAGCCATTCCACGGCCATTGAGTGTGTGCTGGAATTCGGAGCTCATAAACCCATCACCATCTCCAGAATTCTCGAGGATGAGGAAATGGATTTGGAACATGAACATGTAGAAGAAAATGGGGACGAGGATGAGGCAAATGGCTCGAGCGATGAAATGGCGCATGAATAACCGAGGAGTGATACGAAGGTCACCTAGGAGGTTCCATAGCTGCCACAGCGTGCTCGCGCCGACGGTGGCAATGGTAAATAACCCGACCCATTTGCAACTGACGACTGCGCCGAGGGAGAGGCCAGAAAGTGCGAGCCATGTCCACCAGTTGGCGGTGAATGGCTCGTGTTTGTCTTCATTGCAGAAACCGACCCAAAGGAAGACAGTTAGTGCTGTGAAGAAGATAAGGGGGGAGTCTAGGAGGATGTGTCGGGATTGTGTGACGAGTCCGTTCTCGAATGTGATGAAAAGGGAAGCTAAAAGAGCGGTGGTGGCGCGGCAGTCTAATGCGCGGAGGGTGAGGTAGGCGAGGGGAACGGTTGCAACTCCCAGCGTTGCAGGGACCATTCGCATCGCGACGTATGGTACATGTTCATATATTCTGCAAGTGGATGATCAGTGCTGCGGATGAAGCGGAGGACCCTGACTTACTTTCCAATGTCCTTGAAATCAAAGTGTCCGTTGTAGCCAAACACGAAGCCAGCGAGTGTGATGAGAAGTTTTGCAAGTGGGGGATGGACGTCGACAAAATACTGGCTCTTGATGTATTTGGAAGCAAACTTTCCAAAATGCACTTCGTCAAATCTGTCAAAAGTAGGTCCAGCGTCAGTCTAGTGTCGATCCATTTGTCATATCCGCATACACTACGCTGTTCGGCTTTGACAGTCTATATAGACGAACACCACAAGCAACAAGCACAATCAAAAGCAACAACTTGAGCTCTCCCTGGGTGATGTTGAGCCCTCCAGAGGGATAATGCTTCGTCTTTCCTGGACCAAAGCCTTTGGAAGCTGCGGCTCGCTTCTCGTCTGCATCGTGGTCTTGCCGCGGATGTGGAAAGCGGGTCTGGCCCGCATAGGCTAAGCCTGGGGGTGGAGAGGTGGGTCGTCGTACCCTGACGTGGGCGGACATGGAAGTGTGGAGAAATGAGATGCAGTGCGCGTCTAAACGAAATACGTGTCTGATCTTTCCCACATCGGGAAATTCACAAATGTAAGGAAGTGCTTAATGGAAATCACAAAATGTGACCGTGGGAACATCATTCCAATGAATTATCTCAATCAGCATCACCCAGACGCGTCTCATCCACCATGTCCGTACAGATCTTCAACGAGCAGGTATGATTTAAAGCTTGTATTGTTTTTCAGCTAACAGTAAACCGCAGGCTACGGAAGAAAAAGCCGAGAATGCGCGTCTTTCATCTTTCGTGGGGGCACTGGCACTGGGCGATCTTGTCAAGTCTACTCTCGGACCGAAAGGAATGAACAAGATTCTTCAATCAGCATCTACAGGCGAAATAAACGTTACGAATGACGGTGCAACTATTTTGAAAGCGATCCAGCTCGATAACGCGGCCGCGAAAATCCTGGTCAACATCTCCAAAGTCCAAGATGACGAAGTCGGTGATGGGACAACGTCGGTTGCGGTTTTAGCGGCGGAGCTATTGAGGGAGGCGGAGAAGTTGATTGCGCAGAAGATTCATCCACAAACGATTATTGAGGGTTACCGAATTGCGAGCGCTGCCGCATTGAAGGCGTTGGAGAAAAGTGCTGTCGATCACTCGTATGTGCAAAATCTCCCTATAACTTCCAGCACAAGGCTGAAGTACAGGTCAGGTCAGATCCACAGAAATTTAGACAAGATCTCGTTAATATTGCACGGACGACACTATCGTCCAAAGTCCTATCTCAGGATAAGGATTACTTTGCCAACCTCGCTGTCGATGCCGTCCTGCGGCTGAAGGTTTGTCAATCGACCCGTCATCATAAGAGCGAACCTGATGCGTGCTTCAGGGCTCAATAGATCTGGAGCACATTCAAATCATCAAAAAGGTCGGAGGCAAGCTCACTGATTCATATCTAGACGAAGGTACGTCATACCTAGCCTCGTATACTTCTTTGTTAGACACTTTCCCTAGGCTTCATCCTCGACAAAACTATCGCTGTGAACTCCCCAAAACGGATGGAAAACTGCAAAATTCTAATCGCAAACACATGTAATTCTTTAGACTTTTGCCAAGCTTCTCGTCACTGATTACAGAACAGCCATGGACACTGACAAAGTAAAAGTTTTCGGCGCTCGTTTCAAGGTCGATGGCACAGGCAAACTGGCCGAACTTGAGCGCGCAGAACGCGTACGTCTTTTTGCCCCAACTATTTTACATCTACCTCCAGAACTGATTCACGTGTCCAATCTCTAGGAGAAAATGAAAGCCAAAGTTGAAGCTATCGCTTCACATGGCATCAACGTCTTCGTCAACCGTCAACTCATCTACAACTACCCCGAATCTCTCCTCGCCGAAAAAGGAATCATGGTCATCGAGCACGCCGATTTTGAGGGTGTCGAACGTCTTTCTCTAGTGACCGGTGGCGAAATTGCTTCAACATTCGATCATCCCGAACTCGTCAAGCTAGGAAACTGTGAATTGATTGAGGAGGTCATGATTGGAGAAGACAAGGTCCAATCCTGCGTCATTTTTCCAAATGATACCGAGAACTAACCTTACCTTCAGCTAATCAAATTCTCCGGTGAACACGCCGATTTTGAGGGTGTCGAACGTCTTTCTCTAGTGACTGGTGGCGAAATCGCTTCAACATTCGATCATCCCGAACTCGTCAAGTTAGGAAACTGTGAATTGATTGAGGAGGTCATGATCGGAGAAGACAAGGTCTAATTCTACATCATTTTTCTAAATGATACCGAGAACTAACCTTACCTTCAGCTAATCAAATTCTCCGGTGTCGCAGCCGGTGAAGCATGCACAGTCGTCCTGCGAGGATCCACAAACCAAATGGTAGACGAAGCCGAACGTTCCCTGCATGACGCTCTCTCCGTTCTCTCCCAAACGGTAAAAGAAACACGAACAGTTCTAGGTGGTGGATGTTCAGAGATGTTGATGAGTTGTGCTGTTGAAGAAGCTGCTAGAGGTGTTAAAGGTAAACGTGCGATTGCTACGGAAGCGTTTGGGAGGGCTTTGAGACAGATTCCGGTCATTTTGGCTGATAATGCGGGATTGGATTCGAGTGATTTGGTTGCGAGGTTGAGAGCAGCGCATTATGATGGACAGGCGGATGCTGGTCTTGGTAAGACTTGATTTATTCCACGATCAACATATGGAATGATGACTGACGGACGCGTGTCACCTCAGATATGGATGAAGGAACGATTACTTCGAATGAAGAAGCTGCTAGAGGCGTTAAAGGTAAACGTGCGATTGCTACGGAAGCGTTTGGGAGAGCTTTGAGACAGATTCCGGTTATTTTGGCTGATAATGCGGGTTTGGATTCGAGTGATTTGGTGGCGAGATTGAGAGCAGCGCATTATGATGGACAGGCGGATACTGGTCTTGGTAAGACTTGATCTATTCCACGATCAACATATGGAATGATGGCTGACGGACGCGTGTCACCTCAGATATGGATGAAGGAACGATTACTTCGATGAGGACGTTGGGTGTGACAGAGAGCTATAAGCTCAAACGACACGTGGTGTTGAGCGCAAGTGAAGCTGCGGAGATGATCATTAGGTATGTCCATGCAATCTATTGAGTAGTAAAACAAGTCTTTGCTTACGGATTCTATGTAGGGTGGACGACATTATAAGAGCTACACCTCGTAAACGTGAAGCCGTTTAGAATGTCACGTTTGTGTATGGGGGATTCTAGACTGCGCGAATACATCCCATGATTAATACTTCGTATGGAAGCTTTCGAATCGACTTCGTTCAGTGTGTTTTGGTAAAATTCGAGTCACGTTTTGATGAGATATATATTGCTCGAAAATTGCGAGCATGATACTTGGCGAGCCTTTTCTCTTAGTGCCTGGAATGAACCTTACGGCGCTTGAAGCTTGCAGTCCTGACCCGACACATGGACAGTGTCGTGTGGCGGTCATTGGCTTGCTTAAGAGTCAGACGTATGCTCTGCACAGGCTCCGCAAGCCAGAGCTCTGAGTCAACAGAGTCAACAGCGATCAAACAATCATTGACTGGCCTCGTAGGGCGACAGTATTTCATAGACATTGTTTGCGTCCCCACCTATTGGTCTGGTTGCTCAGTAGAGATCTTGTACAAGTACTAGACTCACTTCTTGCAAATGCGTCGCATATGGGATCCTCACAATTTTGATACAAAGCTGTGGCTGGTGTTTGAATCTTTTATCTCTCGCAATCTGACCACCAAGGAAGATGGCTCCGGGAACAAGGGCCTCAAGAACAGAATACAAGGCACCTGCTCGATTTTGCTATGGCGGGAAATGTTTCTTCAGAGCCTACGCGGAAGAAGCTTACATACCGTATTGCAACTTGATGGATCGATTTACTCACAAAAAGCGCAAAGTCTATGATTCTTTGGAAATCGCTGTTTGGTAGGTTTTGAATAATAAATGGCTGGATAGCAAAAAGGGTGACACAAAAAATTAAAAAAAGAAAAGAAAAGAAAAGAAAAGAAATTGTCCAAAAAGGAAGGAGGGGAGAGTCTTAGATAGTCTCCTCTTTGACTGTATTTCTGTGCTCGAAACTTCTATAAACCAGTGTCACAGCACTGCAGGAGCTTGGCGCTGACACGCCAACACCCAGAGTGTGGTATCCTCCAAGCCACTAAGCCAAAAGAGAAAATACTTGAAAAGGGTCATCTCTTATTGGATACCATTCTTTCAGTTCTCTGCCCTATCATGCATGATAAGATTATGCTTAGATCAACTAGACTAGATAATCTTGAGCAAACGCGATGTGCTAGGGCGCCTTTTTTAACGCTGGGTGCCTGAAATGTGAGAATTACCTGATGGACAATAACTGGCAAAAACCTAAACTAGGAGAAATACTAGGGATCACTACAGTGCACCAGAAAGACGAAGGAAAATCTAGATTCCACCAAATCTTAATGACCGACTGTGCACATCTATCATCATCACGAAAATATTGAGCGCCAGACAAGTGATTATATTGCCGGACCTAGCTATGACTAGGTAAGATAATCACAAACACTCCCAGATCCGACAATATAATACTCATCTGGCATCTTAACCTTTTTGTGGTGACTCATGGAGACTGAGATGTGAGAGAGTCATTGAACACGAAAATAACCCGCAGAAATGGCACACCAGCATGGCTATCCTATCATCCCCGAAACACAGACTAAATCATTGATTTAGAATGGACTGTATCCTCTTGTCCACATGAAAGTTCACAAAAAAGCACTAAGAGAAAACCTCATAGAAAACACATGGAAAGGTATACTAGACAAAGAAGAAAATGATGATTCTCCAAGATTTTGGCTTTGTAGACCTGGGGTTTTAGTGGGTAGTCAGTTCTTCATGACTGGAGCCCTACACACCCAAGGAGGAAGTACGTAAATGCATTTCCCCAGGGGTGGGAAATACTATATTCTTTCTAGTGAGAAATCGCATGTTCACTGACTAAAGAAGCTGACATTCCTCCACATGGCTTGTGACAGAAGCTGTTTGTCAGCAGTTGGAGGTCTTACAGCTCTACCAAAGAAAAAAAAAGAGAATTACCTGATGGACCTGAGGCCAAAGGGCTGGGTTCTATGATGAGAATTGACATCGAGACACACTGACGTCATATGGAGCTCACTAGGAGCATCTGAATCCAAGTTTCCATTTTATTATCTTATTCTGTTTTGTTTCTCCTTTATGTCTCAAACTTACCCCTAATCATTGTACTCTATATATATAATGTATAGTAGTGCCTAGTTATAATCTAATCTTTCTGTCTATGTGCACTTGTCATGTATATCCTCATATTGTCTGTCCTCTTTTGTCCCCTGCATGAAAACCTCACTCATCAGGTTATGGGCCCCATCGTCAAATCTTCCTCTGAAACTTTACAGTTTCCGAAGCTTAATGGTATGAATTATCATACATGGGCCAACAATATGAAGGCTGCTCTTCAGGCCAAATCCCTCTGGGAAATTATCTCTGGCTGTGAACAATGCCCTCCTCAACCCCCTCACCAATTCCCTAAACTTGTCACTGCACAAGCTGCCGAAATTGCCGAAACCTCTTCCACTGGTAAAGAAAGAGAGGGAACTTCCACAGCAGCCCTCTATACTGGCCCTAGTGTCCTCGAGGTTCTTCAGTCGAATGACTATAGAAATTGGGAGTCAGCTACTGACTGTTATAAAAGATGGCTGAATTGAGACAATACTGCTATAGGTTTAATGCAAAATGCCATTGAGTATACACAGTGTGAGTCTGTTGTTGACTCCAAACATGCTGGTGATATGTGGGACTGTCTCCACTTGAACTTCTTCAATCAACGAAAAGGTATCAACGTGCACTATCATTATCAGCAGTTGTATACACAAAAATGGGATAGAACTTCATCTGTGTCCAACCACATTGTGTTCTACCTCAATATTCATCATCAATTTATCGAAGCTGGTCATCATATTGATGATACTACTATCATCAATGCTCTCCTCCTTTCACTCCCTCACACTCCTACCTGGGACGTCGTTAAGCAACATTTATTGTATAAAGGTGATGACCTTACCCTGGATCATGTTGCAACAGAGCTATCCTCTGTTCATAATTGAATCATTCAGAAAGCTCTTGCTGATGGTGTTGACAAGAAAATGAAGATGCTTGCACTTGTAGCTACATAGCCAGGATCTTCAAATAAAAGAGGTGGTGGAAATAGCAGTGGTAGCAAAGGTGGTGGAAAGAAAAGAAATGATGAATCAAAAAAGGATTGGGCTAAGTGCTTGGCTAAACCTGAGGACACCTGCAACAAGTGTGGCTGAAAGGGACATTGGAGTTCCAATTGTCCTAACAAATCACAAAAAACTGAAGAGTCTGCTCACCTCACTGTAGACGACTTGAAATCTCCTAGCTCTCATGAAGTCAGTAAAGTTTTTATGGCCACAACTCACTTTTGCAATGATCATCCTAGTATCCTTCTCGACTCCACTGTGACTTGCCATATGTTTTGTGATCACAAACTCTTCTCTTTATTTGAAGACTTGAATGATGATTATGTCTCCACTGGTGGTTCCAACTGAGTATCTTGTTAAATTCTGAGATGGAATAGAGAGGGAATAGACATGGAAGGGTCGGAAAGGGTTGGGAATGATCTATACGGAGGCAGAGGCAGAGGCAGAGGTGCGTGATCAGAAGGAGTTGGGAATGGACCTTGGCTTCAGCTTATGTGCTGTGCTGTTCCACTGCTGGTGGTCCAATTTAGGAATACGAGAGAAGGGACTTAGAGAAAACTCGAGAGGACAAATAGTTTAAAGTTGGAATAATCAGGAATGTCAAACTAAGTCGATTATCAGACTGGAGAATATATGAACAGTAATCTGCTACTTATATACCTATGGAAAATGTCGGAAAGTGATAAACAAGAAAGTAGAATAAACAGAAAACTATGCAACATGACAGGCATGTGATGAAGACAACAAGGAGATAATGAAGTTACATGACATAGGATGAAAAGTGAGCATATAGAGGGAAATGGGTGGTGACATATGAAGTATGAATGAAGTCATAAAAGGCAGGTGTAATATAAAAGGAAATGTGAAGGTGAAGCAGAAACCATCAGTATTAAGTGGAAGGATATAGAAAGGAATAAGAACTAATAATCAATGGAATAAGAAGTGAAAAGAATCGGAAGGGAGATAAGCAGAAGCATGTGGGAGTATTTGGAAACAAATAATATACAAAGAGGTGATGAGATATAAAGCGGTAGAAATAGAAATGGAATAATTCGGAAGCAGTCAGTATTAGTCAGGTTTGTCCAGAAACATATGAGTTGTAACAGTATTCCCCCCTTAAGGCCAAGCCTTCGAGGCCAATGGAATCAATCGCATGGGAAATAATGCACCCCCAGATATATATAAGGTGAACTTCAAAATTTTCACTCTTAACCTCTAACCAACATGTCGAGCCCCCCACCTTTGCAGACCCAACAATCTAAAACCCCTGCCAGCAGTGTGGCAGAATGGCAGTGGCAACTCACCGAAGTGAAAAAGCTGTGAGAAGAGGCGCAGAGGAAAACAGAGGAGGAAAGGTTGAGAATGGAGGAGGAGGAGCGTCAGGAAGAAGAGGAGTTGGCGAGGATCGAGGAGGAAGAATGCTTAGAACAGGAGTGTGTGGAGCATGAGAGGATTGAGTGGGAGGAATGTGAGAAGGAGGAGTGGGAGCAGGAAATGGCAGAGAGGTGTTGGCTAGAGGAGGAGAAGGAGCAGGCAGCTGTGAGGGTGAAGGAGAAGGGTAAGAGCCAGGCCCAGCCTCAAGACGAGTCAATGGGTGGTTCTTCAAGGACAGCATTGGAAGAGTTGAGTTGGAAGCAGGCGTGGGAGGAGGATGAGAGTGAAGACAAGGAGGAAGAACCCGTGGCCATTAAGAAACCGCATAAGAAGAGGGGGCCAACCATTACGATACAACCTCGGCCAGTGATGGACAGCGAGAGGAAATGTCAGAGATGTCACAACTTTGGGTTGGATTGCATTGTCGCCTCACCAAAAGGGTGAGTATTTCCCATTTGTTTGATTGCACCAACAACCGATCCTTTCCTAGCAATGTAACAACTCGGTCCTGTGGGCCGTGCTTCGAACAGAAGAAGAAATGTCAGCCAATGATGAAGCCGCTGAACCAACCACTTATCAACATCAACGAAGGCATAATGAAAGCGCTGATCAGCACTGTCGACAACTTGGTCGCAATCGCCGACCAGTCATATTTCTGCTTGGAGAGGACCCTGGACCTCATGGACAAATATATGTTGTGGAAAATGGGACAATCGGCAGGGAGCTTGAGTGGGAAGACGCTGGAGGATGACGAGGAAGAGGCTGGGAAGGATGGCGACAAGATGGAGGAGGACTAGGATGTCGGGGCCGCTCTCCTCTGCATTTCTTGGAACTGTTACGCATATTTTGGACATTGACTATACCGCTGTGAAATAAATTTTTAGTTGTTTTTCTTGGGAATTTTGGTGTGAATTTAAAAAAATGGAAAATAATCGGAAGGAAGCGGTAAGGGAACTTGGTGAAATTTTGAGAAAGTGAAAATGAAAATGGAGTGGAAAATATTGGAATGGAAGCAGAATGATGCGGAGAGAGGTGGAAAAAAGGGACTATGTAAGTAGAAAGGAAATAGAGAGATAGGGAGACAGAGAGTGAGAGAGACAGAGTATAAGGAAAAATTGGGATAGAGCGGAGATGTTTTGGACATGAATGGAAAATAGCAGGATATAGTGGAAGAGGGAAATTATGAGATACTGAGAGGTGCAAGAGACAGAGACTTAGAGTAAACAAGAGAGGAAACGGAATTAGTCAGAGATGCAGTGGAAATGGAAGGGTATACTACTAGAGAGAGAGAGAGAGAGAGAGAAATGAGACTTTTGTACATAAGAGAGAAAATAGAAATAGT
>KQ962016.1:256790-278305 GCA_001563735.1 Leucoagaricus sp. SymC.cos
GGTTTATGGGGATAGGCTGCATAGAAGTCAGAAACAAGCTCGGGAGCATGTTCAAGCTCAGTAGCAGGAAGCCAGGAGGACTTGTCCTCAGTGTTTTCATAACCCAACCATATGACCTTGTAAAGAAGCTTGCATGCTCGGCACTGATCAATTTTGGAATCGACAACACAAGCAATTTTGAACTCGGGCTCTCCATCAATGACGACAGGAGCTGAAGGCAGAGCAGAACAGGTCGGGAACGGATTGGGAGTGGATGGTTCAAGCATGGAGACATGGAATACAGGGTAGACAGTGCACATGGACTCAGGAAGTTGGAGGGTAAAGGAATGGGAGCCAAGTTGCACGATGATTTCATATGGACCAAGATACTTTTCTGAAAGCTTTTTAGAGGGACGGGTGGTGTGGAAATACTTAGCTTTCACAAAGACTTTTTGACTGACTTGGAAATTGGGAGCAGGCAGGTGGTGTGTGTCGGCAGACCATTGATAATACTGTTGTGCTTCAGCAATTTCCAATTTGAGGGTGGCTTGAAGGTCGTTGAGGTCAACTGCAAATTGACGGGCTTGAGCGGAAGCAAGGTCGTGTTCAGGATACACTGTAATGTTCAGGTGGTACCCTTTGTTAGCAAAAAATGGAGAGACACTGGTGGTGGCATTGGGTGCATTGTTAAATACAAACTCTGCAAGTGGAAGGAGTTCAGCCCAGTTGTCCTGTTGGTAATTACAATAGACTCAGAGATATTGTTCCAGAGTCTGGTTAGTACATTCCGTCTGACCGTCACCTTCTGGGTGATAACTGGAGATAAAATGCAACTTCATATCCAATGCTTCACCAAGCGATTGGAAGAAGTGCAAGATGAATTCAGAACCTCGGTCAGAGGTAACATGAGTGGGAACTCCATGCTTTGAGAAGACATAAAGAACAAACAGGTGGGCCAGATCAGCGGAAGTAATAGTGTCATGAGTAGGGATGAAAATACCTTGCTTAGAAAGTTGATTGATGACTATGAGAATAGAATCGAAGCTGGAAGAAGTGGGCAACTTCTTGATGAAGTCCATAGAAATAGAATCCCATAGCTGATCAGGAATCAGCAATTGCTTGAGGTTTCCATAGGGGCGATGATGCTGGGACTTAGAATGCATGCAGGTGACACAAGACTTACAAAATTCCTTGACATTGGTGCAGATTTCGGGCCAAGTGTACTCTCGACATATGAGCTCAAGAGTCTTGTTTTGACTGAAATGCCCTGCAAGCACATGGTCATGCTTGTATTGCATAATGCAGAGGCAGAGGTTGTTGGAATCGGGGACATAAATCCTGTTGTCAAGGTGAAGAAAACCAGCAGAATTGACTGACCAGCAGCCTTCAGGATTAGAAAGGTGTTTAGTAGCAATAGTATCAGAGGGAAAAGCAGAAATAATGTTGGAATGCAGCCTTTCTAAGTCAATTATAGTGGCTGCACAAAGGGATGGTGAATGAAGATAAGTGGCACATACTGAGGCAGAGAGTTGTTCTTGGGTGAAGACTGGTCGGAAGTTGTGCAGGTTGACCAAAGCATAGCCAGTATTCCCCCCTTTCAGGTAGACATCCCAATGTCTAGTCAGGGTATCAAGCTTAGTACCGAGTTTACCTGGGCAGAATCTAATGACGAGGTGGAATTGGGAAAGATATTCACTCCAGCAGGCCTGTCGGCGGGTTAGAACTTTAGTGGTGCAAAAATACTCAAGGTTTTTATGATTGGTAATGACATTGATTGGGATCGACACGCCCTTGAGATAATGTCGCCAGATGCAGAAAGCTTCGAAGATCGCTAGGAGTTCTTTATCATGAGTGTCATAGTTAGATTCAGTGGTACTGAAGGTGCAGGAATGGAAGGCAATAGAGTGTACTTCACTGTCCTTGGCAATAATTGAAAGGATTGCAGCGAGGGCATAGTTGGAGGCATCGGTTTTGACTATGATCTGAGCATCGGGAACCCAATGGGTAAGAATAGGAGCTGTAGTAAAAGCCTGTTTCAAGGATTCAAATGCCAATTGGCACTGTTTATCCCACTGCCATTTAATAGCTTTACAGGTTAGGTGGGTCAGTGGAATAACAATGTCAGAATAGTTGTAAATGAATCAGCAGTAGAAATTCGAGAAACCAAGGAATAATTGAATGTCTTTTACCTTTTTTGGAGGCAGCCAGTCTTGGATGACCTTGATCTTGTCCTCTGACATTTTCAAACTATCAGGAGAAAGGATGTATCCCAAATATTCAACAGACTTGGAGTGGAACTCACATTTATCAGTGCAGGCATACAAGCCATGTTTTCGGAGCCACTTGAGGACCTCGCGAACATGTTTCCGATGCTCAGCGGGGTTATTGGAATAGATGAGGATGTCATCAAGATAGACAGTAACGCAGACATCAAGGAGGTCGGAGAAGATGTTGTTCATGAAACGCTGAAATGTAGCAGGTGCATTAGTGAGACCAAAGGGCATAACCAACCATTCAAAGGAGCTGTAGTGAGTCTGAAAAGCAGTTTTCCACTCATTGCCTTTGGCGATGCGGATGAGATGGTAGGCATGTCGGAGATCTATCTTGGTGTACAAGCAGGCTTTGTGGGGAGTATCCAAGAGGTCAGAAATGAGAGGGAGTGGGTAACAATCCTTTTTAGTAATGTGGTTGAGGCTGTGGAAATTGATGCAGAGATGTAGGGAACCATCCTTTTTCTGAACAAAAAGAACAGGAGCACCATGAGGAGAAGAAGTGGGGCGAATGAAGCCGATACAAAGGTGTTTGTCAATAAATTCTTGGAGGGTAGCGAGTTTGGTTTGGGAAAGGGAATACATTGGACCGATGGGAGGCTGAGAGCCTTCCTCAATGTTGATCTTCAAGTCATAGGGTTGGTGAGGGGTGAGGGTATCAGCCTGAGCCTTGCTGAAGACATCGGCGAATTTGTGATATTTGGTGGGCACATTGGAAAGGTCTACTGGTGCGTCGGAAACTTGAGAGGCACCAGTGGTAGCAGAGATGGTGGAGAGGCCAAGACAGAAATTACAAGAACCAGGGAGATGGGAAGCACAAAGGAATGCAGCGGCATTGATGAAGGAGATAGAAGGCCGAGAAATGTCGGCGGTGGAGGATGGTGAATCCAGAGTGGAAATAGGTGGAGATGGAGTGTCAACAGATAAGTGAACCAGGGTGTTGGCTGACGCAGTCTGAGGGGAAACAGAGAAAGAAGGGATGGTGTCAGGCAGTAGCGGTCGGAATGATATACTGCTTGAGGCCCAGTCAATCAACGGATTGTAGCAGGTAAGCTAGTTGTGTCCAAGTACCACAGTGCAAGACGAGTCCAGCCAAGTAACATAAAGGTCAAGATTCATAGATTCACCAGTGGGGAAAACAGTGGAAAGATACACTAGTTCTGTAATATAAGTGTTTGAGGTTCCGTCAAATAGCTTTAACTCGACCAGCAGGATAGGGGAAGTAGGAGCAGAAAACGTGCAGACAAAATTGGAATCAATAAAACAATGGGTGGAACCGCTATCGACGAGAGCACGAGCAGAAGGAGAAAGTTGTCCATTAGAAAGTGAAGGAAAAATAAGAGGAACAGAAAGGGAATTCAGATTTGAAAGAGCAGATGTGTTGAGGCGGAAACTCTCTGGTGCACAGATGAGTTCAATGTGACCCTCATCCTGTGCAGAGTCTTGAGAGCTGCTCCTTATTTTTCCGAACCCTTAGCAGGAGTGGAAGTGGAAGTTGAGGCGGGGAGTTCTGCCTTGCAGCCGCGAGCCTTTTGATTGGCCTCCTTGCATTTGCAGGTCTTGACCTGGTGACCAAAGATACTACAGTAACTGCAGAGGTTCTTCTTGATGTGGTGTTGTTTCTCTGCTTCTGTCAATTTTCTGTCCTTGCCCAAGATGTTGGAGAGGTCCTTTTTGGGAGCAGAAGGTCAGTTGGAAGAGGAGAAAGATGTGGACAGAGCAGGAGTGGAGGACTTTGTGGGCGATTGTTGTCGGGAAGGCTGAGGATTGTTCTTGTTGTTGCTATACGTTGGGCCCAAGGCAGATGATGATTGTTGCTTGTTGTGGAAATGGGGAGTAGATGAAGAAGGACGATTGTTGGAAGATTGTTGGCATTGGGAAGATGAATTGTCTGCAGGATTCTTGCAGTTTTGAGTGGAAGAGGTCGGATTCTCAGCCATGTGGGCATGGGCGCATTCATGTTCGCATTCTCAGTGACGGTCGTCATAGACGGTGGTGACATGCATCATTTCTTGGAAGCCACAAGGCTTACCCTGCTCCCGCATGCTGATTTGGTCTTGTAGGCAGTTGGGGAGACCTTTGTAATACCAGTGGGCAAATACGGAATCATCCCAGTCAAGTTGAGTGGAGTACTACATAAAATCGATGTTGTAGGTAGCAATTTTATCTCCATGTTTCATGCAGAGACTTTTGAGGTTTTCTGCCACCTCTCCGACCTGGTTAGCCAGGCCGAAGTGCGAGCAGAGTTCCTTGGAGAATTCGGGCCAGAAGTTAGCCCAGGAATGATGGATTCCAAGGTCCTCCTGTTGGAGAGAAATCTGGAACCAGGATGATGCAACTCCCAAGAGATAGGTCAAGGCGAAGTTGACCTTGTTGGCATTGCTGGGAAAAGAGTGGAAGTTGGTGCAGAAATAGAGACTGCATTGGAAGAGGAAGTTTTCGAGTTTCAGGGGATCTTCCCCAGTGAAGGCTTTGGGGACTCAAGCTTTGTTGGTGGTTGTAGGAGGTGGGGCAGAAGGCCTGACAGATTTAGCTAGGGCCTCTATCGCCACTGCAAGCCAATTGGCTGTGGAGCGGGGAGCCCGGAAGGAGAAGTCATTGTCGTTATTTTCTGGTTCATCAAACCAGTTTTTGGGATCATTGTTGGGATCGGGGTCACCACCAGGGCCATCCTCGGGGTCTGGGTCATCACCAGCTGGAGGATTTGGGTGGTCGTCATCAAAGTCAGGATGGGGAGTGTTGGTAGAAGTGCTGGATGGAGTAGAGGAACTTGAGAGATCATGATGAGATTGAGGGTTGCCAGAGGGCAAACCTCTGGGAAACTGCAGAGTACGATGGAGTGTGGTAGAAGAAGAACCACACTGAGGGGTGGTGTTAGAAGGACCTGCACAATGAGTATACAAAGGAACACAAGGAGAGGGGTAGGTACAAGCACAAGTGTTTGTCATGGCAAAGGTGTGGTAGTGACAGCGAAACAATCAGTCTGATAATACTGTTAAATTCCGAGATGGAATAGAGAGGGAATAGACACAGAAGGGTTGGAAAGGGTCAGGAATGATCTACACAGAGGCAGAGGCAGAGGCAGAGGCATGTGATCAGAAGGAGTCGGGAATAGACCTTGGTTTCAGCTTATGTGCTGCGCCATTCCACTGCCAGTGGTTCAATTTAGGAATACGAGAGAAGGGACTTAGAGAAAACTTGAGAGGACAAATAGTTTAAAGTCAGAATAATCAGGAATGTCAAACTAAGTTGATTATCAGACTAGAGAATACATGAACAGTAATCTGCTACTTATATACCTATGGAAAACATCAGAAAGTGATAAACAAGAAAGTAGAATAAACAGAAAACTATGCGACATGACGGGCATGTGATGGAGACAACAAGGAGATAATGAAGTTACATGACATAGGATGAAAAGCAAGCATATAGAGGGAAATGGGCAGTGATATATAAAGTATGAATGAAGTCATAAAAGGTAGGCATAATATAAAAGGAAATGTGAAGGCAAAGCGGAAACCATCGGTATTGAGCAGAAGGATATAGAAAGGAATAAGAACTAATAATTGACGGAATAAGAAGTGAAAGGAATCGGAAGGGAGACAAGTGGAAGCATGCAGGAGTATTCGGAAACAAATAATATACAAAGAGGTGGTGAGGTATAAAGCAGTAGAAATAGAAACGGAATAATTCGGAAGCAGTCAGTATTAGTCAGGTTTGTCCAGAAACATACAAGTTGTAACATATCTGCTCAAGGCCATGGTACCATTTGCTTTCAATCTTGTGTCGACCCCAACTTCCTGTCTGACATTATTCTTAGCAATGTCCTCTATGTGCCTGACTTGGGTACTAACCTCATTAGTCTTAGGACTCTGCAATGTGCAGGTGCAAAGATTCATGGGCTGGACAATGGGCTAGCAGTATCTCTAAATGGAGAAGATGTTATTCATGCAACTCTTATGAGATTAACAGGTACTCTTTATAAGGTCTATTATGAAGGAATTGTGAAACAGCACTGTGCTCACCTTGCAAAGCAAAACTCTATGTGGCTCTGGCATCGATGTATGGGACACTTGAGCCTCTTGACTATCTTATCTATGGAACAGATGAAATTAGTTTGAGGCCTCAAAGTTCACTTGCTGAAAGACTACGATTATCTTTGTGCTGGTTGCGCACATGGAAAATCTCATTGTTTACCACTTCCAAATGCAAGCACTTCCCGCTATGAGAAGATGGAATTAGTTGTTATGGATCTGACTGGACTGATGAATGTTCCTATCTGGAATGAATACGTTTATGTGCTTGTCATGGTTGAAGTAAGCTGCTGTTATCCCATCGCACGCCTCTTGAAATCAAAAGAGGACATTGGAACTGCTGTTCATGACATCATTGCTATGTTGGAAAGACAATTGGAAATCAAACTCCACTGTATTTGAAGTAACAATAGCACCAAATTTGTCAACTCCACTATAGAAAAGTTCTGTTCAGTTAATGGCATCATTCACAAAACGAGCAACCCTTACTGACCTGAACAGAATGGTATTACTGAATGTGCCATTGCCATCTTTCTGGAGATGATGAGATATATGTTACATGCATCAGAAATCAACTTATGCTATTGGAGAGAGGTCTTCATGTATGCTGTTTATATTCGATCCCTCACCACTACATCAGGACTCAAGAGGATGGTCCTCTATGAAGTCTGGACTGGTCATAAACCAGACATTTCCCATCTCCACATTTTTGGTTCCCTTGGATGGGCACTCATCCAAAGGAAGTCTGACATGGCAAGCTCGAATCAAGGGCAGTAAAAGTCCAAATGTTAGGTTGGTGGACTGATGAAATAAAAGGTTGGTATTTGGAAGATCTTGAAAACGGCAAGCTTATTACCTCGTGTGATGTCCAGTTCAATGAGGATAAGACCCCAAGTGAACTCACATCCATCGATCTTCCAAAATCATCCCCTGATGAAATCGATCAGCTCATGGATAAAGCCATACATAAATCTGACTCTGAAGTTGAGTCTTCACCCACTGAGTCCACTAGTGGACAATTTTTGAGTCTCCTTTCTTCAATTTTGCCTCAGTATGATCCCACCAATCCTCCCTCTATTCCAAAGAAGCCTAACAAGTAGGAGAATTTTCCCCATTGTGATCCCTCAAGTCGTGTGTGCAAACCTACTCAACATTATATCCAAGACAAGTCAACACATTTTGCCTTTCTTACCATTAATGGAGAACCCAATTCCTACTAAGAAATGGTTAAATCTTCAAACATTGAAGGATGGAAGAAGGCCATCAAGACCGAATATGATCAACTTGAGGAAAAAGGAGTTTTTGAATGGATAGATGACTTGCCTGAGGGAAAGAAGGCAGTTGGCAGCCATATTGTTTACCATGAGAAGTTTGATGGTCACAGTAACCATGTGAAATTTAAAGCTCACATTGTCACTTGTGGTTTCTCACAAGTCCCTGGTGAAGACTACACTGAGACCTTTTTCTCTGTCACGAAATTCACTACTCTTTGAGTTTTCCTCTTCTTGGCCACTTTCTTAGACTTCAATATTCATCAAGTCGACATCATGGGCACGTACCTTCAAGGGGACCTTGACGAAGACATCTATATGGAGGTGCCAAAAGGTGTAGAAGATCTACATGCCGAGGGATAATACTGGAAGCTGAAGAAAGCATTATATGGATTGAAGCAAGCTGGATGACAGTGGAAGAGGTAACTACATAAAGTTCTTACAGACCTAAGATTTATTTGGGCATTTGCTGATGATTGTCTATATATTCTGTGTCAAAATGAGCAGATCATGCTCATTGTTTTGGTATATGTGGATGACATGGCGGTTGCTAGACTGAATTTTTGTGAGATAATTTCATTTAAGAATCATCTCACTAATTATTTCGAAATTACCGACATTGGAGAACTCAAGTATATCCTCAGTATTCAAGTTACTCAAGACCACCCTAGTCGCAAGATCTACTTAGACCAATCTGCATATGTTCAGAGGCTCATTGCAAGGTTTGGCATGCAAAACTGTCACCTGATCTTGACTCCACTCACTGTCAATCACGGCCTCTCTGTCACTCAATCTCCCACAATGCCTGATGATCAATGTACTTACAATGAATATGCTAAAGGTATCAATTACCTCTCACTCATTGGCTCGCTACTTTTCACAACTCAAACTTGACCCAACATCCAGTTCGCTGTCAGCCTCATTGTGCAATTCACAGAAAATCCAGGCATTCCACATTTGGCAGCTGCCAAATATGTCCTTCACTATCTCAAAGGCATGGCTGATTTTCAACTCACAATTGGACAATGAGAAGAAGGAAATTTTGACTTAGTAGGCTGGAGTGACTCCAACTGGGCTCAAGATCTGGACACGAGGAAATCTATGAGCGGTTTCGTATTTAATATCGTGGGAGGATCTATTTCCTAGTCATCCAAGAAACAGAGTGTCATTGCCACGTCATCCATTGAAGCCGAGTATATCGCATCCACCAATGCCACGAAAGAGGCCATATGGCTTCATACCCTCCTCAAGGAACTCAATTTCCCACAAACTGAAGCCACGACTATTCATGCTGATAATCAAGGTTGCATTGTGCTCACTGGAAATCTGGTCTCGCACTCTCATGCTAAACACATCGACATATGACACCATTTCATTTGTGAATGTGTGGAATGAGGGGACATCAAGTTACGCTATGTTCCTACAAAGACTATACTAGCGGATGTATTCACAAAAGCTTTACCTCGTGAAGCCTTCGTAAATTTTCGCGAATGCTTAGGGGTGCTCCCATGTATCTCGTCGAGTGGGAGTGATGAGAATTGACGTCGAGACACACTGACGTTGTATGGAGCTCACTAGGAGCATCCGAATCCAAGTTTCCATTTTATTATCTCATTCTGTTTTGTTTCTCCTTTATGTCTCAAACTTACCCCTAATCGTCGTACTCTCTATATATAATGTATAGTAGTGCCTAGTTATAATCTAATCTTTCTGTCTACGTGCACTCGTCACATATATCCTCATATTGTCTGTCCCCTTTTGTCCCCTGTGTGAAAACCTCGCTTGTCATTCTATCACCAAAGAAAGCTCAGGACTGACTATCCAGCCCATCTTCTAAGACTTCAGAGGTGCTCCGCATAAGGATACACCCCTCTATATGATGCATTCATTTTCTGAGAAGCCTCGAGAACTCTCATCAGAGTTCATGTAATTAGTTCATTGATAAAGGTTAATTCCTCCATTTACTCAAATTGAAGAACAGTAAAAACATGGCCATAGTGTTGGCACTGTCATGTTTCTATTTTTTCCTATTTTTTCAAGTAGCTCAAGGCTCTAAATCTGAAGAGAGATCGTGGCATTGAGCGGTGAACTCTCACTCTGGTGTTCCATCCAATCAGGAGCCTGGGAAACGTTACCATAACTGGGCGCTATCCGGATAGCGCTATCTGTCACCTGTATGATTGACCAGCCATAATAATAAATCGTTTAATTCTCAAAACACGAACCCCACTCAGCACCTGATAAGTTCTGAAACAGTATTTTAGATATCAATAACCACCGATTGCACGAGAATCTACTTAATAATGTACAAGATCAAGAAAGACTATGTTCGCGTACAAATCTCTCAGGAATACTTCTCGATCAAATATCTACTATACGGGCCAAGTTCAAGATACACCTTGTTCTCCCCGCTTCCTAGTACATACCGCTTCCTGCCCACTGCATTCAACTTTTTTCCTTTTCTCAAATCAAGGTATATGTGGTGTAGAATGTCGAAGGGGCTGCGATGGGGACGCTGTATGATCTTGGAGCGCCACTCTTTGGGTATCTAACTCAAGAGTCAGTAATTCTGAGAAAAAAGACTTGGTCAATGGACATACACGCTGAAAGAATGTTTTAACATCAAAAGCCGATGCCACCAAAAAAGGTTGACCAATTCCAAACCTCCAGTTGATGGATGAGAGGTGTGTCAGGACCGGTACCTTTGGATCCATGAATCCAGAAAAACTGAACATGCATCCCGTCGCCATATAAAAAAGGTCATGACCAAGTGATTCCAAGAATGATCTATCACTAGGTGGCCAAGACAGAGCAGCGTCGAATTTACCTACAGATCAAGAGTTACTGAATCTGTATGTGGAGACTGAGAACAACACTTACTGGTGCTTTCATAGCGTGAAAGCTGATTCAAGGTCTCGACGGTCGCTATAAAACACCGCTGGTTAACATCAGATGCGCCAATGTGAAATTTTGGTGTTGATCTTTTGATATCTCGAAGGAATTCGCCAAAGGATGCATGGTAAAATGAGAGTCGAAGAGGCATACCAGAGACAGACTTCGAGACCTCGAGGACCGAGTAGAGATTGTTAAGTGCGGCGTAGATGTCGAGTAGTCGGAGTTGGAGAATCGAAGAGTAGAGTAGGACCAAGTTATCTGTTTCCTATACCAATCTTAAGCGAATGCATAAGAGCGTGAGAGTGTTAGGAAGGACAGATTGAGGGATCTGTGACATTATGAGTGTGTATAAGGCGTCGAGATGGACAAAAGGGTTGTCGGAGTCTTGCAAGCGGGTCTTGCCAAGGTCTAGTACCGCCTTTAATCGATCGTCTAGGCCAGGTCGGTTCGTTCCATCACCACTGATGTATCTGATTGCATTTGAGGCGTAGGCAAACAAGCCCGCTGATTGATCGACAAGGTGGTCAACAGCTTCTTCAGGAGGCCAAATTATCAACGTAGGGAACATATATTTCGCTCGAATCATCCTGAAGGCGTCTTCGAGGTATAGACGAATATCTTTGTTTGCATCGGTCGAAACGGGAAGTAGGAGTCTCAAAGTAAATCTGTTGGCCAAATTGGAAGAGAAGGCAGTCTCGATATGAGGTTCTCGACGACTAAATACCGCCCACAGGAAAGGGGTGGATTGTTGAACGACGGAGTGGAGAATGGTTCGAATGATAATACTCTGAGTGTCCACTTTGTCCGCCTCATCAAGCCCGTCAAGAATGATTGAATGGTTGGAAAAGATCCTTTGATCACGAGCACGTAGCTTCGCAATTGGGTCAACCACGAGCTCTTGAAATTGATTAGGGAAGGATTTCTCGAGGACAAAAGGATCGTGCGCGATGGTGTCAGTCATGAGGTTTCTGTAGTCCTGGGAGCGAAGGGCGAGTTGGTAGCAGATGGTGGGTATAAGGGCACCAGAGCGATTCCATCGGTTCAAACGAGAGAAAAAAAATGTCGCAGCAACCTTGCTTTTGCCAATTTTCTGGACGTAAGACTGGGCAAGAGCCGACTTGCCTACACCTGCGGGACCATAAAGCCACAATACCCGGGCATTCTGGGTCGACTCCCATTCCCCCTTTCCCCACGAAGTGATTTCCCGGAGATACTCCTCTCGTGTTCCCTCACAACATGGCTACTTCAGCTCGCTGCATTCTGAGGAGTCATGAATGGCTTGTCGAATCGCTGCATGCTCCAGTCTTTCGAAGCCACCTATGTTGTCTATGTGAATAGTCATATCTTCAATGTGAGGGAAGCTGCTTACTGATACCAGAGGCTGTGGGGTGAATGTGGCTGATTTGGCGCTGATCGATATATGTCGGGTGGTCGATGTGGGATTGGTCCAGGAAAGTACCACTATGGACGTTGGTGGTCTGGCTTTTCTTGAAGAATGGCATTGTGGGGGGAAGAAGTCGGCGAGAAGGAAAGCTGTGGGATTAGACGCTGGACTGGGCAGGGCATTGAAGCCAGGAGGCCGCATGGTACCTCCTCGCAGAACGACGTTCTGCCAGCGCCTACGCAGTCACATGATGCATATACTCATTCCACCAACCCCAAGCTCTTCCTCTCCAGTCCGTGTCTATGAACCAGGCACTTATACACCTCTATGACCGAGAACACCCACCTGCTCATCAATCTCCTGCCAAAAGGAACGCCTATGTCAGCAATATCAATGCCGAACACTGAGTTGGCGCGTCTCCTGGCGTTTTTGTCGCCTACATTTTTGAATCCTCTTGGTCCACTAATTTCGTTCACGCTTGGATCCTTGTTCCTGATCTTTCCTCCAAATCTCCGCGTGTCCGGCGTCCAACGTCAACCATTGAGTCCGCTGAGTATCCTCGCTCGCACTCCGGTGTAACGTTCTAAGTTCACCCTTTGACCTTGGCCTCCATCTACCCATGATTTAAGTCAGCCGGAGATCTGCCTATTCAACTACACGTATGAAAACCGTTCAATGATTACTGCCCACACTATCTCTCGCTAAAGCGACTGGGAAAGTCCTTTGCTCCCTGGGTCATACGGCGTTGGGCTCGAACAACACTACAATTATGGGCGAAATTAAGTGCACGTAATTGAGTTTATGCTGCAGGACCAAAATCTGACTAATTGCTTTTTCTTGGTATAGATGCGCAAGAGCCCAGTCCTGCTTATCTCTGTGTACTGGCGCCCCCCGTCCTGATCTTCACCCGTCTTCATTCCCTCTTGGAACACAGGTTATAATTCCATTGCTACTCTTGGCGCTCAATGCTCGATAACCGCCCATTACTCCAAAATACATCTTCACTTTTTTTTCAAACACTTTTTCGCCTGACGGCATTGCGCCGCCGCAGCACCTTGATACCCCTCACGGGCTGCTTATAGTGCGTTCGTGGGCGGATCGGGTCGCTTGCTGTGTTAGCAGATCGAGTCGAGCTTTTGACGCTCTCTCCTTGTGCGCCAATCATGCGTAAGCCCAGCTCAGCGTATATCTTCTCATATTCTCCAGACCTCATATTTTTATCAAGGTACAATCCCGCAATCCACTGGTTACTTGAAAGCTGGCCCGTCGGAGCTAGTGGTCGGTATCGAGGGGAGAATGGCTACCCCATGGGCTACCAAATCGCTTCGAAGCCGTGGCGTTTCGAGACAATATATTTGAGCGCCCTGAGACCGAAGGTGTGCAGCTAACTTGCCACCACTCGTCCTGTTCTGATGTTCATCTCAACACTTGGTAGACACCACATGAAAAGAAAGTTATCGGCCAGCTTGCATTTTGTGTTCGATCAGAACGCCTCTTATCAACTAGCTCCGACTCCTAGCCATATCTACTTCTGCTGCAAATTTGTTAATGTTAGCTCAACACGTATCACTCGTTTCCTACAAACAAGGGCGGCCCGGGAGGGCGGTCCAGGGGATTGAGGTGTTGGGAACTGCCGCTATTTTCATAAGACATGAGTCATGTGGCGAACGAGTCTTTTGGAAGGGGGATAAAATGTGATCTATGATAAAACGACGAGATATGACTACACTGAGAAAGAGAGCGAACGCCGAAGAGGTGAGCACAGACAGAACTAGCGAGATACAGCGACTGGGTGACAAGGAAATACTTGTCTGAGGTCCCTGAGGCCGATATTCCCTCAAAAGACGAGTAGAGATTGGGACAACTATCCCGTTTCAGGCCGGAAGGGATGGAGTGCAAGCGCTAAGTGGCGCTTGCAAAGAAGTGGGTCAATACCTTAGCGCCCATGACCAATCCAACTTTGTCCTCTTAGTTTTCAAAGGTAGGTATGTCACACTTCGAGGGGTACTGCATCTAACAGTAGCTTCAGGCCACCGTGAAAAATGCGTGTGTCTGTGTTTGTGTCTGCGCACTGACACTGGGTGATCGTCAAGTTCACTCTTACTTCCAAGGGCATGAACATGATTCTTCAATCAGCATCGACAGACGAAATCAACGCCACGGTACAATCATCCTCAAAGTGATACAACTCAACAACGCGGCTGCAACAATTCTAGTCAACATTTCCAAGGTTCAAGCAGACGAAGTCGGTGATGGTACAACGGCGGCCGCGATTTTGGTGTTGTGATTGCCAAGGGAGCAGAGAAGCTCATTGCGCGCCGAGTATTCGTCTACGTATGGTTATTGCGGGCCGCCGTATCGCGAACGCTGCTACATTGAAAGCGTTAGAGACAAACGCCGTTGATGATTCGTATGTGCTATTTCTCTTTTTAACTGAAAACCTGGGGCTGAGATTCAGTGCAGGTCGGATCCTCAGAATCTCGCGTTAACACTGCATGGACGACACTATTGTCAAAAACCTTCTCCCAAGGTAAGGACTACTTTTCCAGCCTCGCTGTCGATGCCGTACTACGACTGTAGATCCGGCAATTGACCTGTCGATACAAAGGCGATTCTGATGTGTATTTCAGGGCTCCATAGATCTCCAGCACATTCAAATCGTCGAACAAGTCGGAGGCAAGCTCACTGATTCAAATCTAGACGAAGGTACGTCACACCTGGCCTCCTTCTTTACTTTTTTGTTCAACAACTTTCCCTAGGCTTCACAAAACTATTGCTGTGAACTCACCAAAACGGGTGGAAAACTGCGAAATTCCGATAGTACACAGGTGTCTCTGGACTTTGGTCGAGTTTTTCGTCATCGATTACGGAGCAGCCACGGACACCGACAAAGTAAAAGATTTCGGTGCCCGTTTCAAAGTCGACGGCAAGGGCGAGCTGGCAGAACTTAAACGCGCAGAACGCGTATGTCCCCTCACCCTCAGTCTACAACGCCAGCCTCCAGTACTCATTCACAATTTTCACAACTAGGAAAAAATGAAAGCCAAAGTTGAAGCTATCACTTTGCATGGCATCAACATCTTCAACCGTCAACTCATCTACAACTACCCCGAATCCCTTCTCCCCGAAAAAGGAATCATGGTGATTGAGCATGCCGATTTCGAGGGTGTTGAACGTCTTTCTCTAGCGGACGGTAGCGAAATCGCTTCAACATTCGATCATCCCGAACTCGTCAAGCTAGGGAACTGTGAATTGATTGAAGAGGTCATGATCGGAGAAGACAAGGTCTAATCCTACATCATTTTTCTAAATGATACCGAGAACTAACCTTACCTTCAGCTAATCAAATTCTCCGGTGTCGCAGCCGGTGAAGCATGCACAGTCGTCCTGCGAGGATCCACAAACCAAATGGTAGACGAAGCCGAACGTTCCCTGCATGACGCTCTCTCCGTTCTCTCCCAAACGGTAAAAGAAACACGAACAGTTCTAGGTGGTGGATGTTCAGAGATGTTGATGAGTTGTGCTGTTGAAGAAGCTGCTAGAAGTGTTAAAGGTAAACATGCGATTGCTACGGGAGCGTTTGGGAGGGCTTTGAGACAGATTCCGGTTATTTTGGCTGGTAATGCCGGGTTGGATTCGAGTGATTTGGTGGTGGGGTTAAGAGTGGCGCATTACGATAGACAGGCGGATGCTGGTCTTGGTAAGACTTGATTTATTCCACGACCAATATATGGAGCGATGACTGACGAGACGCATGTCTTTCTCAGATGAGGACGCTCGGTGTGACAGAGAGCTAAGCTCAAATGACAAGTGGTTTTGAGTGCAAGTGAACTGCGGAGATGATCATTCGGTATGCTTCTGTAATCTACTCGATAGTGAAACAAGTCTTGGCTTACGCTTACGCGTTCTATGTAGGGTGGATGATGTTCTGAGAGCCCTACCTCGTAAACGTGAAGCTGTTTAGAGGTTTACACTTTAAATTGTACATCGGCGTTTATCAGATCGCAAGAATACATTCCATATAATCTGTGATTTTTCTCGATTCTGAGCTGGAGTTCCAAAATACCCATGACTAACTTGAACTCAAGCAACTGTCATTATTATTAACGACAAATTTGGAATTGGGCTCTATCGCATGGCCCTTTGACTACATCCCTCCTTAAGTAAAGTGTGTAAGACAAATAAATTATTGTTATTCAAGGCATGAAAGCTGATTCAAGCTGTAGCCCTAAGATCCTGAAAGGAAAGATGAGATCGTAACGGTGGGGTGGAATCAATGGTTAGGAACAGTATTGCTAATGCTCCAGCGGCCGACGATCTACAAACTTTTCGTTCATAACGTTCATAACTCGTCGTTCGTGCGCTCTCAGACCAACCCTCTGGAGGACCCTTTGTCACGATTCCCGTACTAATTGTTCACAGACTGCTGGCACCCGTCAACCAAAACAATTGTCGTTGTCAAAAAAAACTAATGAACCGACCTTTTGGCGCTGAATGATGGAAAAAAGCTTCGCGCGGTCGACTTTAATCTTAGTCCTACCTGCTTTGGCTGTGGCAAACTTGGCGAGTTCTGCATCCATAGGTGGACGGTCGTCTTTTAGGCTCAAACTGGTAAGAAACTGCCTCGCGTCAGACGCGGTTGGACGTCTCTTAGGGTTATACTTCCAACACTCCTCCCCGAGTGCCATTAGTGGCCCCTGATCAACATTACTTATGTGAACACTATCTGGTTCTGGTTCCAACGGTGTGATAGCACAGCCGGTTCTCAGGAACGCGAGCATTAAGGAATAAGGCTTGTAATTCTTGAATGGCGGTTCGCAGGTTACGACCTGTATCCCATTGGCATCAGATGAGCAAGATAGATATGGACGGAGTTGAATAAATCCTCGTCACCTCGTAACAGATGCAGCCAAAAGACCACATATCACTTTCTCGAGTAGGGGGCTGTATTGTACCATCTCGAGAAAATAGTTCCGGAGCCATCCAATGAAAACTTCCGGCAAGATCTCCCTTGGTTGTTCGGCCCATATTGGTGTTGGCTATGGTAGAAACGCCGAAATCAGAAATCAATGCCCGTTTGGACTGAGAGATAAGGATGTTGCTCTGTGTAAAAATGACTTAGAACTGGGTGAGTTCTTTGGATGGACTGGACGGCTTGCCGCTTTGAGATCTGCATGGACAATGTCCAGCTCATGTAGATGCTCCACACCCGCAGCAATATCAGCGACCTCGAAGCATAACTTCTGTGAGTGTGAGTTACTCGAGTATTGATGTTGAACTTACCAGAGATGTTTGTGGGGCATCCGGGAATTTTCTCAAGTAGTTCATAAGGTCTCCGTGTTCCATCCATGGTGACACGATGCAGATCCTTGGTTTTGCCTCGTTAGAAAAAAATGCGCCATACAGTGGAAGAACATATGGGTGAGAGGCATTGGCTAGTAGAACTAGTTCTCCGGCGTGCGCCTACAGGAGTTAGCCACGCAAACGTTCGCAATCATTTCACGACTCAAAGAATCTTTGGTGATGGGAACTCACTCGTAGGGCTTGAGGATCTGCGCCGTTGGCGTAAATTTTAACCGCCTTAACGCAAACCACTTGACTTTGAAATGTTCCCTTGTAGATGCTACCATAACCACCTTCATTGATTGGCTCCCACAACCGACATTCCACCCCAGTTAATTCCATACGTTTTGGAAATACTTGGGCAGTTTTGGCTAGTTTTGAAAGAAGGTACAAAACGTGCCTTCTCTCGACGTTTGACTGGAGAACGTGACTGTCAAGTACCTAGGTACGAATTTAGATATAGATATTTCCTTTTAAAAAAAGTGCACTGCAGGACATACCTCCGCCAAAAAATCAGCCACGACCTGCGCATCAGTATTCTGAAGCCCGGAAATAAAACCAGACCTCATAATACCTCTTGCAATGTCTGAGACAAAACCGTTGATATACTGTTTTTCTACCTCACTCCTTAGCTCTCGTAGTGTTTTCTCAAGTTCCTCCTTCTCAGTTCTATCCCACGTTGTATGATTGTTTGGAGAGTATAGTATGAGCTCTTGTGATGTGGAACTTGAGCAAAAGTTTTGAGGGAAGATATAAAGCAAAGGCCAGACTTACTTGTATCCAGAACATGGATAAATTTCTTGGTTCTATTAAATAGAAATATTTTATCCTCTACAGAAACTGCATTATATTCTTGAGGATAGATAGCACGGCCCTCGTTCTCTAGTCTGGTCCACTGTTGCTCTGCAAGCGATTATAGTCAGATGATCTATTGTTCTGCCAAAAACACAAACTTGCCATGCATATTGAATGCTGAAATATAATTCGACCTCAAGTCCCGACAATTGCCGCCAAAGACGTAGACAAAGCTGCCAACTGAAGCAGCGGCCTGGTCACCACTTGTGATAGAAATGTCAGGCGTACTTTGAATCTTTGACCAAACGCGTGTCTTTAGGTGGAACGACCAAGTATCCTTGAGAGTTGAATATTTATAGAGGTCTTCTTGTCCACCAAACCTGCTCCAGGATGAAGTATCGTAAATATCAAAAGGTGGACAAGAAGCTGTATAACTGACATGATGAGCTGGTCATAAAATGGGACCATGAAATGGCGCAGCCGCTTGACAGGATGCTCCGGTGTAGAAGGTTGCACTATCTCCCATGTTGGCTGAGTAAATACTGTTCAACAGTTGATTCGTTAGAAGCCGTACTTTGAAGGTGCGAGAATTTAACTGACGTGTACTGAGATCAAAGGACCATAAGCAGTTTGCGCTGGTATATCGAATATTGCCAAACGATCCTCCAAAGATGTAAAAAGTCGTGCCAACAACGGCGGCGGCATGATAGACACGGGCTTGAGGGGCTTTTCCGGCCGGGACAATCTTTGTCCATTCCAGGGAGTCTAGATAACAGTGACCGCGGTACCGAACGCGAGAAAGAGCTAGTAAGCCGTGAAGAATGTCTTGCAGGGTAAACAAAGCGCTTACCGAGATTGAGCATGAAGAAGCCATCATCCCTATTACTCGCGCTGGTCATACCGCCGTGAAGGAGAAGTACTTTACCCATAGTGGCCGTGACATGGCCACTTCGAGGACTTGGTACATCACCCTGACACTGGAGTGAACTGAAGGTATTCTCTGTGGTTGAATAACGGTATAGGTCATTGTGAAACCGTTTATTCCAATCTGTTGCTCCTCCAAAGAAATAGAGATCTCCGTGGGAGCTCGCAGATATCGAGAACCCCATTCTATTGAACGGAAGTGTCACCGTGGAGTCTGCAGGTACTGTGTTCGGAGCACCGGTATTCGATGACTCCGCGTGGGTGCCAAGTAGAGATTGAGCAGTTGTGGGTGAGAGGAATGTAGGGTGGCGAACAGACCACGCATCAGCAGAAATGGGAGGAATGGGGACGGGGGTATCAGTGAGGTCTCCAAGCGCGAGCTTTGCGAGATTGGCGAGCACTCGGGACTCGGAGAGGTCGGACGGAGTCTCTGAGGTTGACTTTCTGGCCCCAACCTTGTTCCAACTCGGCATTTTGGGTAGTGAACAGTCACAGAGTGGCTGGTGTTTCTTTGATATGTAATAGTGAATGTTGGTGTGCAACTGGGGGCGAGTCGGAGAGTAGAGCTAACAAAGAGAACGGCGGATGTCATACCAGTAACCACATCAACTGTCCTAGAGGGCTAATTTAGATAATATATATTATTTGTCCTTCAAGGGTCTAAGCTCAGTCAGACATGGGATAGTTTTTGTTGGAGCTGAAGACAAACACAAGCTAACCCCCCATGTTCCCACGCAAGATGTCTTCTCATGCTGATCAGTTGGTTCCCCGGGAAGAGGCGGCAAGGTGCCACAAGCAGATGCTGTTGACAGCCTCCTGTCGTCACTGGTAGATGTAGCTCATTAGTTCCCATCTAGAAGCTTGAGGCTGATGCTCAACCGACAGGCTATGAGACAAACGTATACTTACAGTTTATCACAGATTCATGACCAGTTAGTGAGTAGGATGAAGCTGTAAAGCCCTCTCGTGGGCCAGCGGCTCATTATGGGATACTAATCAGGGATCCAATTAGGGGTGCCAGTGGGAATGTATAAGTCACAAAGTCATGTGTGGCATTTCATCTCCAAACAATAGACTCGGGACTCGAGAACCCAGCGTCATCACTCCAACGGTATTGAGGAAGCTATTAATCAAGCGCATCCGAAAAACATAAAAAACAGGGTATACGTGTACTTCGGTGCCAGAGGGCTTGAGCCAAGTCGGGACTACGGGACCTCGTCACGCGTCGCAGCCGCTATTTGCAGATTGCTTACATCTGTATGCGCTCGCAGTATTTGGCAAACACAACTGACGTCCAACGTCCGATGCCTCCCATCACAACGGGGGCAATTCTTATGTGCTGGGTACTCGTTCAAGGCCAGTGCATAAGCGTGGTTGATCAGCGTTTGTCGAGCTGGTCATCGAAAAGGGACGTCAGTAAAACAACCTCAGAAATACATCGTCATGCGTTGGAATAAGTATTGATATATTGATACATGAGAATATGTAGTGGGTGTTGAACACATGCCAATGTAGGAGTTTAAACTCATACATAGAAATACCTGCCATGTGCCCAATACATGGCACCTTCTCGAATGCGTGAGAGCATATTCTTGGACCGGTACGGAGGTTATGATCAGGGCACAGGGGATACTGTCATGTCCTTAATTGTAACAATTGGGGTCGGCACCGTGACATAACAATTTGCTCCATAAGTTAACAATGGCGACCACAGCCACCGTGACCGGTAACAATGACAGGGATGAGGAGCGCTGGGAGCCCGCCAGTGAGGGTCTGAGTGATCTCTAGATAGTGGAGATCTAAGAGATAGTGATGGAGATAATCACTTTCATATCTATCTCAACACGCGGAGCATGAGCGAGAGTTTGGTAAGATCCGGAAGAACCGTGACATTTTGGTTAACCCTCTAACAATTCACCTACTTTTCGCCGTGACATCCCAGTATTTAACAATAAAAATAGGGTACCGTGACGTGACGAATTGTTACAATTAAGGACATGACAGTACTTGGGCTCCGCAACTCATTGGACCATATCAGGGGTGACGCCAAATTCGTTATATTGACCACAGCTACCATTAAATGACAGATAGATACATATCGTAGATCACAACGGCACCATGGATATCACCTTCAACAGCCCATCCAAAGGCAGGGGGTGAACATTTAGGTGGTGCGACGTCAAAAATCCGACTATATGCTTTCAGAGGAACCAACTACAAGGAAAGGGCGGAGACATACCATGAAAATGAGCAAAAGCGATGATCAACCTCCTGCCAGGACCAACAAGTGCTGGGATGGTCTGTATGCATGTTACCTGAAAGGCGTTCAACAGTTCATCTCCAATGCAGAACGGTTCGAACGAAGAGTGCTTACTAGGTTACTACGAGTACATATCTTGAACGTTCGGGGTGTTCCAAGATGCAATACACGTAACACGCCGGTGAGAAATGTAGTAGCACACCAATAGCAACAGTCAAAAGGGGATTAGCGGCGCATATAAGCACTCAATACAACTCACATTGGTGACATTTGTCCTTCATTCTTGTTCTCAGCATTCGCAAAAACTCTGCGCTGTTAAGTAAGTCGTATTTCAGTGATGCCTCACAAGGGTTGCAATGG
>KQ962016.1:285077-307610 GCA_001563735.1 Leucoagaricus sp. SymC.cos
AAGTGTGATGCCAGATTTTCTCCATGTCGTCCCAGTTGGTGACAATACCGTGTTCGATGGGATATTTGAGGGTGAGGATACCACGTTTAGATTGAGCTTCATCACTGGCGTTGATGATAGATAAGTTGATTAGCCCCTGTTGGTATTTTTGATGTACGTACCCGACGTAGGAATCTTTTTGACCCATACCGACCATTACGCCTTGATGACGGGGACGACCGACGATGGATCTGTAGCATATTTGTGAGATGATGGTGGGAGTGGTGAGAGTGTACGTACGGGAATACGGCACGAGGCGCATCATCACCTGAGGGAACGTGAATGATGCTGGGTTACGTATGCTTAGAAGATTTGCATACCAGCGACTGCAGAGAGGTATGTTAGTATGAGGATTGGCAGGAGAGGATATACGCACAGCCAGCCTTGCACATGCCAGAGCCATTGTAATTGGTATTTTTGATGTACATACCCGACGTAGGAATCTTTTTGACCCATACCGACCATTACACCTTGATGACGGGGACGACCGACGATAGATCTGTAGCATATTTGTGAGATGATGGTGTGAGTGGTGGGAATGTACGTACGGGAATACGGCACGAGGCGCATCATCACCTGAGGGAACGTGAATGATGCTAGGTTACGTATGCTTAAAAGATTTGCATACCAGCAACTGCAGAGAGGTATGTTAGTATGAGGATAGGCAGGAGAGGATATACGCACAGCCAGCCTTGCACATGCCAGAGCCATTGTCAACGACCTAGTGAACGAACGCATGCTGGTGAGCTTCGGAGGGAGATTTCCGGAAAGAATGTGAGACGTACGAGGGCGGCGACTTCTTCCTCCATAGTTGGTGTTCAGAAGAGAGACTGGACCGTTGGATTGATGAACTCGTCAGTGAAACGATACAAGAAGGAGAGTGATATACCTTGGGGGTTGAGAGCGGTAGCAGTGAACAAGAGACAGCGGAACGGAGAACGATATCCGAAGGTTACGTATGCTTAAAAGATTTGCATACCAGCAACTGCAGAGAGGTATGTTAGTATGAGGATAGGCAGGAGAGGATATACGCACAGCCAGCCTTGCACATGCCAGAGCCATTGTCAACGACCTAGCGAACGAACGCGTGCTGATGAGCTTCGGAGGGAGATTTCCAGAAGGAATGTGAGACGTACGAGGGCAGCGACTTCTTCCTCCATAGTTGGTGTTCAGAAGAGAGACTGGACCGTTGGATTGATGAACTCGTCAGTGAAACAAGAAGGAGAGTGATATACCTTGGGGGCTGAGAGCGGTAGCAGTGAACAAGAGACAGCGGAACGGAGAACGATATCCGATATCGTTGAGGGCAGGTCAGGCGCGTGGGGCTGCCTTTTATGTACAAATCCTGACCGCGGAGTCGGAACCTCCAAGGCAGTGCGGACCAGCCGGAGTGGCACAGCCGTAGTAGCTCCGTCAATTAATTGAGGTAGTGCCTTCCAAAGGGGGATAGCCCCGTATGAATAGTCGACAAAATTAAGCGCCTAGTTCTTTTCAGGACGCCGCCCACGTCGACGATGGACGGCCTCTTTGAGCCTCTCGCAAGCACACTCGGCGCCAGCGTAGACCAAATCAAAGTATGCCCAACCTCTCTGCAACGTAGTCCTACAAGCTAACCTATCTACTAACAGCTCATATTCTGCCTGCTCGTCGCGTACCCGCTCGGCAGTCTTTTCGTCCGCGTCCCCTCTTCAAAACCTGCCCTCAGACATCTCTTCAGCATCTCTGTGGCTGTTCTTTTCTTTTTCCCTGTTCTCAAAATCTATTCGGCGTTTTTCCAGCTGTTGGCTAGCATTCTTGCCACGTATTATATTGCCAAATATGATACGAGTAAGAAGATGCCTTGGCGCGTGTTCTTGTGCGTAGTTTTTCTTACGCTTCGTCGACTACGTAGCTGATGCTTGGTGCCTTTAAGCATTGTCATGGGACACCTGACGGTCAAGTACGTCTCTTTTTTCATTGTATTTCTGCTCTTTTTCGACCCTTGACTGTCTACCAGTCACATCATCCGCGCGCTCAACAACCAAAGTTACGAAACCGTCGAAGTCACCGGTCCTCAAATGGTCCTCACAATGAAACTCACCACATTCGCATGGAACGTCTACGACGGCCGTCGTCCCACCGAGGTTCGTCACTTACCCCCCTACACCACACATTCCCAAATTCGTCCAACTCACCTTCACATCCACAGGACCTCGACAAATGGCAACTCCAAAAACGTATCACCTCCTACCCCTCCCTTCTCTCCCTCCTCGGTTACTCCTTCTACTTCCCCGGAATCCTCGTCGGCCCCTACCTCGACTTTGCAGAATACACGGACCTAGTCAACGAAACAGTTTTCAAACAACCTTCTATCAAATCTCAACATAATTCCGGGAGGATGCTTCCCCCCGGTAGAAAACGTGCTGCATATACGAGGATGATCATGGGCTTGGCTTACTTAGGTGCTTTTGTGTTTTTGGGCGGTACGTATAACTTTAGTGCGGCCCTTAAACCCGAGTTCGCAGAGATGTCGTTTGTTAAGAGGTGTGTATTCTCTATGAATCGGACGGCCCGGTGTTGACTCGTGTGCATGCGATCAGGTTCCTCCTCTTCCAGATCTACGGACCCTTCGAACGTTCCAAATACTACGCCATCTGGACATTAACCGAAGGCGCAAGCATCCTCACCGGTCTCGGTTTCACCGGTTTCTCCTCCACCACCTCAAAACCACAATGGAACGGAGCAGCCAACGTCATCGTCTCCCAAATCGAATTCCCATCAAACTTCAAAGTTCTCCTCGATTCATGGAATATGAAAACAAACGTCTGGCTCCGTGAATGCGTTTATAAACGTGTTGCTCCAAAGGGTAAAAAACCTGGGAATAGTGTTACTGCTATTACTTTCTTTACTAGTGCTTTATGGGTACGTCTTATCCCCCCCCTCCCATACCCAATCTCACGCTCCTACTCCTTGTTAGCACGGGATCGCATCAGGATACTACCTAACATTCTTTATGGGCGCCTTAATAACAACCTCCGCCCGTCTCGCCCGTCAATCCCTCCGTCCCCTCTTCCTCCCTCCCTCCCCCTACTCCACAACCTTGAACAAAACCATCTACGATATAGTAGGAACCATAACTTCATTAACTATCCTCAATTACGCAGCATCACCGTTCATTCTTTCTACTTGGAAAGATTCGATTAAGGTTTTGAGTGTGTTGGGGTGGTATGGACATGTGGTTGTCGTTGGTGGGTTGGGGTGGTTTTATGTGGGCGGAGGTGTGAAGATGTGTAGGTCGTTGCAAAAACGGTGTGGAGTTTTGCCTAATGCTGCTGGGAAGGAGAATGGGAAGGTTAATGGTGCGAGTGGAGTTGCTACGCCGGTGGCGGAGAAGAATTTTACGGTCCCCCCTACACTTGATAAATTCGTTCCTCCGCCTCAGTAAAGTGACGGTTTTCTTGATCCTGATACAGCGACTATACCTCCACTTGCTTTCTTTTCCTGATCTTTCTAGAGACGGAGTTGGTATCGTGCTAGCTAGGTTTCTATAGGCTATCCTCTCTTCTAGGTTCTATGATGATATCTTTTCTACACTTGTCACCACGGGAGTGCCGCCCCCACGTGACAGCCCAACTTCGATGCACTCAAGCGCCAAACACCTGACCTTGCCAACCTCCTGCTCAAGCTGCTGCTGCGCTGGGAAACACACTTTTACCGAACCTCTGGGAATGCCCTTCCAGCTAACGAGCCGCTTATCAGCAGAGAAATGCCCTCTTAATCCTCGCCCTCTGAGCGGGCACTCTCCCAGCCGCCTGAAAATCCTTTTGGCAATTGGTCCCTTGAATGCAGTGGCGAGTCAGGATCTGAATTTCTGCGCGTGCTGCACCCAGGTCTGACTGCAACTTGAATATTCGTTACGAGTCCCCCTTTGGAGGGGGGCGCTTGTTGTTACATGTTATTTCCTTGGCCATCCCCCGTTACGATGGCGCGCCGGTTTTTTATGATACCCCTTATCTCGAACTTGCCCCTCAAAAATAGTTTCTTGATGATATGCTTGAGTCCATCATACGAGTGATTGGCCGCCTCATCCCAGCTTTCTCAGCTCCGCTCTTAACCATCAATTCCAGGGCTTATGGATAGCGGCTGATGTGATATAGTTTGCCCGATTTTTCTGAGGTATATATATCTGTTCTGACTATCTGTCCTTTTGCATCTGACATATTTTCATGTACGCTGGCTTCGCGGATGACGAAAGCATCAGTTGTGTTGTTGCGGACTCTTAGACTATGGATCAAAAAAACGCCTCTTTGGACATTTCTTACACAATTTGATGGCGACAGACCCAATGAAAAGTCATACATCATAGAGACAGTCCCTAACGTTGAGCCCGAGTTCTCTCATGACCTCACTTGAGCCTCACAGGACCTGCACACCGAACATTCCGAGTGGAGTCCGGAACTACGGAGATGTGTTTCGGGAGACGAGAAGATCCTTCGAATGAAAGCCTCAACGTATGTTCCCTACGCCTAAGTAACTTTATTTGAAATTTCTCCTGAAAAAATCATAGATCATTGAAGGAAGCTGTAGCGATCGCCATGCCGTATCCAAGTCGAGCTCGATATCCCTACATCTTAATTCCCCGACCGACACCCTAGAATCATACAGGTCTTTCTCTTTGACCAGCTCATTTAAGTCGTTTGACGCTTAACATCTGGCACCATCGCGTCAGGCACGAGAGAGCTCTCTCTTGCCACAGTCATCAGTGCTGCCGCAAATGGTTGCCCAACGAGGGCGATAATACCGTAAATCACTCGGCGTCGAAATTTTGGAATCAAATGGATCGTATACGAGTGAGATTTTGGATATGACGAGGCTGTCGCGGGGGGTCGTTAATGTGGGTACGAAAGATGGGAGTGTTGGCAAAAGAGCCTCTTTGTGTGCTTGGAATTGCACGCTATTGTATGTATTTCATTGCATAAGATAGTACCATGAGTGATGCCAAAACGTGTACTACTGTCAGTTGCGGAAGGTTAGAATTACAGTTGAACTAGCCGATGATCCTAAAACACTCAGAGAAAGCGTATAAACCTAGTGCCTCGTTGGTCACCCTGAAACAAGCACAACTCGATTTGCCTAATTCTGAGGTCTGACCAGAGCATAAAAAATGCACGCACCGATACTTATTAGCAAGACTTAGGGGGGGATTACCAGATCTGTTCATCCTCGGACGTTTGAGATATTTGACAGCGAGGACTGGGATGATAGAATAATAGCACGCGACCTGCCAAATTGCTGACCCTTACATTTTTAATCGGGCCTTCTTTGATTTTTCAGATTTCTACCGTTGAAGCAGATTTCTCAGCCGGGCCAACACGACACGTTTGACTCCTGCTGCGATCCGGAAGCTCCTCACCGCAGCCAGACTTGACTGCACAGAATCGCCTTACTCTGGATTCATCGCCCTCTGTTATCCACCATGATCCGCCGTATTTGAAGCTTTGAAGCTTTGAAGGCTCGCACTCTTAGGGCAGCCGAATAATGTCTCACTTTCGCTGAGCTGCTTATAATAAATACTCATTAGGTTATTTTTCTACAATGAGCACTATACAAAATTAAGTACTAAATATTTACGGCTGTATCAGCATTACTTGATCACAGTTAGCTCGAGGACGCCTTGGCAGGCACGGGGAATGTTGGTTCAACTATTCATTCGCCATAATCGTCTTCATTAAACCGACCGGAGGTGCTTAATGAAATACAGGACAAAAAATAAATTTTGCCAACGGACAGTTCGATCTTGTCGTTCTCGAGATCCTTGAACTAAAACCGTAGATCAATGGTTAGCGAAGAGATAATTTTCCGGCGCGAAACTTACGCTTAAGTCACGTGTTCTACTCGAGCTCAATCTCGTGAATTTTCTCTCACTCCTTGAAGTAACTCGTCGAGCCCTTCTTCACTGCGGAAAGATTCTGGCAGATGTATCCAGCTCTGATGAGACATGTTCAGGGATCATTATACTAGCACGGTACTCAGTTGCCAGTAACAGGCATCCGCAATCGAACATGCCTGTGCTCGAGCGATCAGACATTATTGATGTTGTGGCATCAAAGGTGAGATTTCTTTCATTTTTGCATCAAATATCCAATACCTCATGTTGAGTATTTTGATCCAAAGGCTGTCAATTTCATTGTTAATGCTCAGACGGACCCAAGAAACACCAGAACACAAAGCAATGACATGAACGTTGGAGCACGGCCCGAAGATGAGTGATTTGTTGTCAATACCCATGCTCTTCATAATGCCCACCTTGTCCAGAACACATTGCCCCGGAAGCTTATCCAACCAGTTCCAAAATACAATGAAGAAACTTGCCTCAAAATGCACAGTGATTGGGCAGGTGCACTGAGGATATCGGGTGCTGCAAAGAGACAAGCCACTAAGGAGAAAACAGCAGCAAGTCGTGCCAAGGCCAGAGCTGATAAAGCTGCCTCAGCCGCAAGAGAGATTGCAGGCGGCACGCAATAGTAAAGATGTCTTATATTTAATTCAAATTAGTTGACTGTCTTTTGATCATGAAGTCATCATCAGGTCCAAGAAATTTTCTAACTCTTAGAATAACATCAAAATGAAGTCGGAGAGAGGTTTATTGCATCATCAGATAGCTTCGATAGAATCTACTGTTTATCAAATTCAAGCTGCCGTCATCTCGTAACGATCTTTTTATACTCAGACTCCCTGAGGGTTGCGTGACCGTTAGGGCCGGATGGGTGTGTACACGTGAGAGAGACCCCAACCGCTTGATTACATCAATCTAATGTCAATTTTAACCAATGCCCTCCTCGCCAACCATGTAGAGTGTGTTTCCATCTGCAAAAGTTCATTCTCCATGTCCATAAATACATCGAATCCAAAGATAGACAAGAACATGCCCTTCCACATAATTTTTTGCCTGACAGCTTGATGGCTTCTGAACGTCCTGGCGAGTGAGGCAGACAGCGAAGGGAGCCAGGTGACGGTGTCTCACGTTGGTCGACTGTTAATGTAAGTACACGGCCCAAGGGGGCTATGCGTTAATCCTGCTCCAAGGTGTCTGGGACAAGAACCAAACCGATGATCATTTAAGGGACTCATTCTAGAACTTAGCTACCGCCGTTTCCCGCCAGGAGCAGATATAGACACCATTGCATATGTATTAGAACTCGATGGGGAAAATATCAATACTGTAGTAATTATAGCAAGGGTTGGACCAGGCTGGACCGGAACGGCATTTAATGACTTCTTGTCTCTCGGAAAACAGGTTTTCGGACATTCAAATGGCAGCTATAATTAAAGAAGTTTGAGAAGCCACCCAATAGAACTCTGGAAAATTCGCGAATTGATTGGGACGTATTTGAGATGGCTTGGCAAAGCTGTGTATGAACCTCTCGTTTTCTAATATCCATTATGATCTAGATTGCACTCATCGGCATTCTGAAGCAAGGAAGTATTGAAACCGCTCGGATACTGTAGCTCATTTCAGCAGGTTGTGTCATTCCCATTTTGCCTATCCAATTAAGGCCCCATGGTTATCCGTGGGAAATTCCTAGGCACTTGCGATTGTGGAGACAGCGACTAACAGATGTAAGTATATCTGCAAAGGGTTTATTCGAGAAGCAAGCTGGTGAATACAACATAGATGAAGCCGTCTTTATTTGGGGTTATTTTCATATGGAAGTAAAGCGGAATCTGACTGACTCCTCGCCTCTCGGGCAGACGAGCGGCAAACACTTCATAGTGGAAACTAGAATCTTGGAGGCTGGGGCTCGTATCTGATGAAAGGGGTCAGAGATTAATGTTCGGGAAAAATGTCACGCATGACTGACAGTTCCTCCAAATATGTAATTTCTTTATCGGTCAAGGTCTTTCCAGCGACGATTGCCTCTCTGAGTCTTTGAGGCTAAAAACGCAACTGTGAGCCTTCAAGGGTTCTTGTAATGTTTATATTAACTCACAGTATTGGCGCCAACAATAGGACTGGATACTTTAGTAAGGCTCCAAATGAGAGCAACTTGAGACATCGTCCAGGACTGCTTTTGCGCAAGTTCTTGAACCCGTTTGATTATTTTCAGGTCCGAGTCCCTACGTTTCTTTTCGAAGGGTGAACCGTTTACAAATTTTGAACGTGGAGTCTCTGTTCCAATGGGACGTGCCAAATGGCCGTCCATGAGAGGAGAATACCCAATGATACCGATACCCTTGTAGTTGCAATAGGAGAACAGCTCCAGTTCCTGTGCAAATCTCATGATGAGTCCCAGATCATAGAAAGATGAGTAATTAAAAGCTCACTTCCGTTCGATAGAGGAGGGAGTGCTCCACTTGTACGCAAGCGAATTGAGTCCATCCATTGAGTTGTGCGACGTTATTCATCTCGATGAATTGCCATGCGCGAACATTGGACGCTCCGAGGTAGCGCGCTTTCCCAGCCTTAACGAGGTCGTGGAGAGCCAGCATCGTTTCCTCCATTGGCGTCTCCGGATCGAACCGGTGAACCATCAGGACGTCGATGAAGGTGGTGCCCAGTCTCTGCAAAGAGTCTTCGACCTGGTTGAAGATTGCCGTGCGTGAAAGACCACCATGGTTGACATAATCGCGATCATATTTGAGTTCCGGACGGAAGAAACTAGTGACAGTGGATGGTTCTTCGTGATCGACGAGGAATCCAATCTTGGTGATGATAACGAGGTTGTTCCTTGGGATGTTGTACTAATAATCATGAGCGCCATCCGGAATACGAATAAAAGGGAGACAGACTTGTTTGATAAACTCGCCTATGAGGGATTCGGACTCGCCATTGCTTTGGGATCACGTTAGAATCGGGCTCCAGCAATAAGGGAGATCCTTGCACCTATACATATTGGCCGTATCCCAGGTTGTTACCCCAGCGTCCCAGGCCGCCTTGAGGAGAGGAAATGCCTGTGGAACTCATATATTAGGTGCATATTCGTGGTAGAGCAAAAGGAAGCCATGCTTGTGCCTCTGGAACAGACCATGGCTAGTGGAATTGACTGATTAGTATTGCATACCGAGCTTGACGTTGTTTAAAGACGAACACTCCACTTCAAATTGCCTATCCCCATGCCGCCAAGCTGGTAGACGGAAATTATAAACAGGGAACGCGAAGAACATACTGAACACTTACGATAGGAACGGAGACGCGGAGGCCAGACTTTCCGAGACGAACATAGTGTGCTTTTACGGACATATCGACTGGGGAGGAGGATTGGGAGAATTCCTTTGATTTCTTTTTCTGGGGACGAAATCGCATCGATGAGTGGACGTCTTTGCTTCCCCATAGAGTTTTCGACTGACCAGGGGAAATACCAGCCAAGGAGAACACCTTTTAGAGTTGCGAACGTGTTTAAATTCGTTCTCAAAGAGCCCTATTTAGCTACCTCGTTGTATCTCCGTGATCACCCTTCGGAGAACTGAAATTTTATGGGATGATGAGGGGTTCGTCATGAGGGTTCGCGATGTGAAAAATCGACCACATAAGGCTTCGAAATTCATTACAATAAGGGACTCTACTGTACTCAATTTGGCAGTCATGGGTCAAGCCCCTGAACACACCGAAATCGGCGTGACATCACGGCAAATTTGGGCGGGTGCCGAAAGGACCCTGAATAGCGCCTATAGAGGCTGTGTTCAAAATCGGTGATTTTGGGGTCTGGATGTCCGAACCAAAACCTCCCAAAACCCACCAGCGGGTGTCCGAACCAGCGTCTAGCCTCTGCCAGAGGCCGTCGAGATGTCCGAATCAGGAAACAGCTTTCAAAAAAATATAGAAAAAATCACTAAAAATCACATTTGTGGTTTTTCATGTTTTCACGTTGATATAGCACTAGTTTACAAAGATCCTGTACACTTATTTCTTCCTTTGGAGAAAAACTCGCATCGCTGCCGAAAATTGTGATATGCCCGCCTTCAAGTCTTTGAGCTGTCCAGTATCTCCACAAGATATGACAATATTTATTTCATCCTCTTCATTCAGCTTGTCCTTGAGTATAACAATAAATTCCTGAGGAAGAATGTGTGCAAAAGCCTTTGTCTGACATAGCATGGTCAGCAATTCTACTGAGTGGAAAATGCCGTGTATGACTGGGCTGAAAACTTGTATGCTGATTCAAGATGCAGCAGAAATATTGGATAAGGATGTGACCGATGCATGTCTTGTGTTCTTGCCTGCAGTCTCACAGAGTCTGGCAGCTCCAAATGGAAAAAGCTGCCAAAAATATGAGAACAATACCACAGAAAACATGATGACTAGTTTGTATTATCACCCCATGTGATCTCCATCATCCCAGCACTGCCTGTCCTGGCTCCCGACTGGTGCTTACCTTGGTGCAGAAAGCCCCTCTGGATGTCCGAACTTGGCTCCAGCTTCCACCTGCAGCAGCAGGTGCCTGTCTGAACTTTGACACAGCTTTCCTGGGATTTTGGGCCTCTAGATGTCCAAACCTGGACACAGCCTCTGTAGGCACTATTCAGAGTCCTGTGCCAAAACCCTTTGGCCCCAAAATAAGACTAACTTCGAAGTGTGGATATCTAGCCCAATCATTTCAAGGGTAGTTCAAGATACTTTTCTGGCACCAGGCTCATCCGTGGTCCCTGCCTGTATTCTGACTTCTCTGGAATTACATTTAGATAATGCTGAGATGGACTGTCAATGGGTATATCTGGATTAAAAAGGATAAGTTCTGGAGTGTTTTTACAAAGCAGATAACATCTGTGGATGGGGATTTACTGCTATTATTGACCAGATAAGTTCACACATGGAACATTCTTCCTCTCTGTTGGTTATTGGTACTATATAATGTAGTCAACTACTATAATATCCTGTTTTTTTTTTTTTTTTTAAATCAACAATTTATTACATGGTACTCAATTGCAGTCCATGCCTAACTACAAACAAACACTAGCTAGGAAAATCCATATCTACAGAAAATAAAACTATGATAAAACTCAAGATGAGTGAGAGCAAAAAAATATTGAAACTACTGAAAATATAAAAGAGATGGTAGTACTATCAATGAAAAGGACAATGAAAAACAAGAGATGAAAATCTATAGTCAATCAAAGTCACTTACCAGCATATGAGACAGAGCAACTAGAACAGGTGGAAGTAGAGACATGAAGATGCTAAAGTGTAACTCAGTATGTCAGCATATAATGTCCTGTTGTATCATGTTTATTGATTCATATTATGACTGTTGAGACTCAATAGTAGTTATAGTACTGATATCTAAGGTCAAACATTAAACAAATATAAAATAAATAGTATTGAGCAATTGACTACTGAGGTCCTGCATATTGACACTATTGAAGAAAATCATAGAGAAATCGATGGACTCCTTGGCTGGAGGCATTGTACAGAAAGATCATGATTCCATCAGTTAAAAAACAAATTATATTAGGAGCTTTGGTCTACTAATATGAATTCCAAATATAAGAGAGAGAGACCTATTTATTTACTGAAATTTTTGGCTCACTATGCCTGCTAAAGTGAACACTATTATTATAGTATCCCTTCTTATCCACTTACCTCTATCTCTCTCACAAGCATGCCATTCCCTTAATCCTGAAAATATATCTCAGATATTTAGCTAGATTAATTTTGACTATGTTATTATTAGTCAGTGTTCCTCTTTGCATTTAAACATAGAGATTACTCAACAAGTTCAACCCATAGGTAGAGGAACTACTAGACTAGCTGTAGCTTCAAGGTTAAATTACTTGCTTGATACTTAGAAAATAATGCTGACATGGCCCAAAAGATTAGTGAAAAATCAAAATTTGCAGGTTAGCATTATTGAGATAGGCAACTTCTACCAGAACAACCCTTTGATTGACATTCCACATATGTCTGTTCAGTGGTTAATGATATAGGCCTTATCATTGACTCCACTACAAGAGAGTATGGAAACTTCATTTGGTAATTCTGCTTACAATTAGAATTTCATTACAGTTTCTCAGCTGGGAGCTGCTAACAAATCTATTGCAGCAATCAGGTTTGTGACTCCATAAATATTTAGAAAGCATGGTTGACTTAATCCCTCTAGAGGAAAGATTCTTGATAGTACAAGTGCCCTGAATTTTCTTGCTTAGACCCATATATCTAGACTGGAGTATGATTCCTGGCAGTTGTTTGTCTCAGGAAGTACATGGAGTTGGGAGGGTTTATTGCCATACTTTAAGAAGGCTAACACAGTATTTTTGAATTAAACAAATCTATTTCTGCAAGTGACTAGAGAAAAAAATCTGTTCAATAAACACTTTGAAAGATTCAATGGACTTATTCAAGTCAGTTGCTTATTCAAACAGTGCTTAAATTTGTTAAAATAATCTACTAGGCTTCATTTAATGACATGTATACTAATCTTGTCACAATCTACATTGATGGTGTCAATGTGATTGGTATTCCGAAAAAGTTCAGCTGAATAAGCTGCTGCTATTTCAGTCAAGCACTTCATTGTGCTTGACTCATTCTTCTTTTTTTGGGCCAGGTTTATTACCTCAGTCCATCTCTTCTGGTATTGGCATTTTGTCAGCATCTCTCTTGGCATTGAGTTGAGTTTACTCCTCCGCCTTCTTCTCTCTTTCCACAGAGTTGTAGCATTGCTCCTCTGTTCTTTTGCTAGATGGTCATGGTCATTCCATGGCTTTTGCAACCCCGTGCTGGCTTTCTATGAGGGAACCCCATGCCCTCTCACTGCTTATCGTCAAGTGCAATGGGTGACTGTACACTCCCACGCTGGTGGCAAGTCCATGCATGCACTATCTTGATGCTGCTGGGTTGAACCCCTTCAGATCGAATATTATCTAGTACCTCTGTTCAGTCAGTGACTGGAGGGTGGGAAGTATTGGAGCTGAGCTGTGATGGACAGTCTCTCTGGTAGCTAAGGCTGATAGATATGTAGTTAGAGTTTGGTGACTATTTGTATTTATCTTAGTACCCCAGCTCTTCTGGGGGGCAGACTGCTATCGCGCACTGGCTTATAAATTTTTGAGTTAAAAAAAAAAAAAAAAAAAAGTAATTGGTATTAGGATCAATCCTAATTCTATATGTTAGCTATTATTTTATTTCATTCTTCCATCTTATTAAATACATCCCAGGACAATGGCAATACCACTGGCTTAAGCAACAGTTGCTCATCTATCAATTGAACCATGGGTATTTATTCTTATACTGTATCTAGATACTATTGTCACTCTGTGCAGCATGCTAATTTCTATGTATTGATGAGTACTCAAGTATGGACAGTGCTACATAGTGTCCTGATATCTTTTCTTGTACTTAAGCACTAACTCTTCTCAGGTGACTAAAATACTTCTGGATATAGACAAAACTACCAATCAAATAGTAGTTACAGGCATACAATTTGTATCTTCATCAAAGAGTTACACTGTAAATGCAAAATAAGAAGTTATTTTGGTAGCTAGGGTTTATCAATCACCTTAGCTTTTAGAGTTTTCTTGTGAGTCTTTCATTTTGATATCTATTCTTTTTGCCTTATCTTGCAGATAGGCATTAGAAATATGAAAATTCTGAAAAAGCTTGAAATTAAAACCTTGATTGATCTACCCTTTGTGGGTGAGAATCTTCAGGCATGTTAACAATACTTCATTACAACCAAATATAAATTGAACCTTTTAGGATTATCTTATATCAGAGGTGCAATACTTGCTCAAGCCAGGGATGATGACATTCAGTATGGTCTTATGCTTCCAATATGATGTTATAGTCTTTTATTGAAGCTGTTTCAGATGAGCTGTGTAACAATGTGACTTTCATGACTGAATAAGCTAGTATTTAGTAAGTGAGTTTCTCTATCTTACTACTATATAATTTACTATTAGTTCCCAGCAACCAGTCACATGGAAGACTTCTTGCAGCTTCAAACTTGATTTTGGTCTTTGTTCCTTTTCCAGCATTCATTGATTAGCTAAGAATTCATTCAATCTTAAACATTTTTGATCAGTCAGTATCTCAGTTAGACATGTCTCCTCTGCAAAGCAAGCAATATAGTATTCAGTGCAGATGGATTAAAGAAGGCTCTGTTCTGCAGATCAAGTTGATTTTGTTTAGCAACACTTTTTTCATGCTAGCTATGAATCAAAGTTATATTACGATTATTGCTGGACAACTAGTTTGTTATTCATTGTTTGTTAACTTTCTGAGAATGCTGATGCCCTAATCTTGCTTTCACAGCATCACTTAAATCATGGCAGTATCACAAGTGTCTCTTTTTCTAGTTATGCCCACCTAACCTGAGCTTCACATAGCACATTAACACAAGCATGCCACTGATGCCACCAGTGATCAATTCTGGCTGGCTCAACAATAATTTTGGTGAGTGCTATCTACTGAAGCATATATTTTAGAGCTGATGCCTTGCTATAGACATCTCAATCAGTATAGAGGGCATCAAACTCTCAACACTCATTGGGAGCACCTGTTCTGTTTCTTCTATAATCCAAGAGAAAACAGATCTGGCTTCAGATATCCAAAGTGATGCTTCCTTGATCAAGTATGTATGCACATCATTTTTGGGGCAAATAATCTCAAGCTAGTGTGTTACAGCTACTTTAGGCAAACTGTTAGTATGAGTATCTGGATAAAATATTAGTCAAAGCCTAGGTTTACAAAGGATAACCTTTGCAGAGTTTCAACTACCCAATGGGTCAGTTCCACCACTCATTGTCTAGTGTAATGTACTCACTGTGAACAAGAACTAATGCTATAACATCAAAGAAGCTAAGGTGGCTCTTGGATTAGATGTATGAACACATCTATTTCTTATAGCATCATATTTGTAACAGGCATTGTAGACACATAACTTAAAGTCTATGGAATAACAAACTTGAGAGTGTGTGATGCCAGCATCATCCCAATGGGTGTTGGAACATATCTGCAGTCTACTATATATGCTATTACAGAGAAGATGAACAATTTTCTACTCTTTATAACCCAAAAATACTAAAAATCAATAGTTAGCAGATATGATAAAACAACAGCACTGAGATACAGATAATCTCATTCAGTTATAGAGTTGGTTTTCCTTGTAAAATATATCTTGCTTTTTATTCAAGATCGTCTTTGGTAATCCACCTATTGCTCTAATTATTTTAGGTGTTCTTGACTTTACTTTTATTTTCAATTTATGTGCTATATGACCTTTCTAAGACCTTGTTGGATGATCATGAGATTTAAGTTGAAGCATAAAATATATGTGATTTAGTAAAAAAAATAAAATGTAAGTAGAAATAAATATGAAAGTATTTAAGTATAGCAAGCCTCTGAACCTTCCAATAGGTTTCAAGACACTCTCTTGGGATAAGGTGAGATCTAGGGCTACTGCTACTACTCTTGGAAGTGAACTGTATCATAAAACTTAGTGAGATAGTGCTAGAATATATATAGGATAGTCTAATGGCAATTTCTATAACAGAGAGTGTGTAAGTGCTAGAAGGAGGCATAGAAAAAGTTGACAAAGCTTTAGGATTATGATTAGCATTATTTCTCCTGAATTTCTGGCTAGCCAATTATATAGGTGACAGATAGCACTATCTATATAGTATTCAATTATAGTAATATTTTTTAGACTTCTGATTGGTTGAGATATCAGAGTAGGAGTCTATTATTCAACATCATGGCCTCTCTCTTTAGATTTAGCACTTTGAGCTGCTTAAAAATAACAGAGACAAGTAGAAATATAACAGCATCAAAATTATAGCTATTTTTTGACTGTTCTCTAATTTGAGTAAGCAGAAGAATTGACCTTCATCAACAAACTGAGTATATAGACTCTGATAAGAGTTCTCAAAGCTTCTCAGAAAATAAATATATTAATTAGAAGAATATATGCTTATACAATACACTTTGAAGCCTTAGAAGATAAGCTAGATAATCAGCTCTAAACTTTAATTAATGACAGAATCTAATCTTCAGGCCTTATCCAGCCTGTCTATGCTCTATAACAATATGCAAAAGACACTCTAGCAGAGAGATTAGGCTAGAAAGGCATACTAACACACTAAACTGTGAAGTGAGAAGCTGCTAGGTGGATAGAAACCTGCTTTAGGGGTTTAATAAGGTATCTTGGCCTGTGTACTAATCAGCATATAAGACTGCTAATATTGGCATAAAGAGTTTATTGCTGAGGTTAAACATAAGAAGAGATAAGAAGTTCTAAAATTAATTGAGAGCTACTAGTCTTGATAATCATAAAATAATAATATCAAACTCTAACAAAAGAGAGTGAGAAAAAGAAAGATAGTGTCTACTGAGATATGTATAGCAGTATCTTGTTGCTAGTTGTTAATATGATTAGAGTTTTTTTTTTTTTTTTTTAAACTCAAAAATTTATATACCAGTGCATGATAGCAGTCCAGTCCCCAGTTAGTAGCTGAGGGTACTGTTACAGGTATATAGCTAAAAACAACTACAAAATGCATAACAGGTCAAAACTACATAAAAGTCCATTATGATCAGCATCCCACAAATGTATACTACCTACTAAATTCGGATCACAGCCTATGTTGATATTTCAGTTTCAGCGGTGACAGCCAAGTATGTGCCTACTCTTGCACTCAGCCTCTGCTGTCTTCTGGGAAATCTCCTAGAACACCTCCTGCAAGTCTGAGGGGGCCAACTTTTCAGCCAACTATGCCCAGTCAAAGTGGTAGCACCAGAACAAGTCTGAGAGGGCCAACTTTTCAGCCAACTATGCCCAGTCAAAGTGGTAGCACCAGAACAGGCACTGTCAGTCAGAAGCGCTGTGATCTCCTTTACAGTTCACACAATGCCTGGCATGTGGGCATAGGGCTCCCATGGGGGTCAGTTCCTGGGGCAGCTTTGCAGAGGGGTTACCCCTACAACAGGAAGCGTAGTTACAGTGACCAGCCTTAGTATGAGGACCAGTGCACAGAGGGCATCAGGGGGCCTGAGAGTGACAGGCACAAGTGGAGTGTCCCCAGCACCAGCAACACTGACACAAAGGGACACCAGAGTGGGAGCGGGCTGTATGCATAAAGAATGAGGCCAGGCTGAACTGAAAAGAAGAACCAATCAAGCGCTTAGCAGTAGTACCTGACTGGGAGTTGAGCATGTCAAACTACACAGTGGCAGTATCAGCATGTTAGGAATTGTGCATAACCCAAGGGCTATTTGCAAGAGTGAAAAGACTAGCCATGTGGGACCTCCCCATGACTGCCCAAACATTGTCAGCAGTGACCTGCTGGCCATCTGCCTTAAAGAAGAGGATGTCCATGACTTTGAGATAGGATTGCAAATGTGGAAGAGCTACCTCAACCCCACCCTCAGTGAGGGAGAGGAGGTGAATATCTGCCTTAAAGAAGAGGATGTCCATGACTTTGAGATAGGATTGCGAATGTGGAAGAGCTACCTCAACCCCACCCTCAGTGAGGGAGAGGAGGTGAGAGACACCAGCCTTCACCAGGTCTATTTCACTCTGAGAAGCAATATGAGAAGTGAGGAGGGAAATCCCTCCATACACAAAGTAGCATAAGTTGACCTGAAGGTCACTCTTACTGAGAGAATAATTGGCAGTGCCCACCAGAGCTGGGAACTGTGAGGAGGAGGGGAGGGAGTCAATCTTGACAAGAACCTGCTGCTGGGAGGGACCAGGAACAATAGACTTGATCTTCTGCTTAGGAGCAGCAGGTGGGACAGAAGCCTGATGCATAAGAGGGACCAGGAACAATAGACTTGATCTTCTGCTTAAGAGCAGCAGGTGGGACAGAAGCCTGATGCATTGCGATAATACACTCAGAAGGGAGGTTAGGGACCATCTTGGCCAAATTGACCAAAGATGTCACATTGCAAACAGTGTCAGTGTAACTATGCTTAACACTAAAGAGGGGAGCAGGATGCTTGGCAGACCAAGTGGGCTGAGGAGAAGGAGCAGGCTTGGAAGCTGGGAGAGGACAGGCAGTGGCCTCAGAAGGAGGATCACACACTGGAGCAGAGGAGGGAGGAGCCACTGAGTCAGCCATTCTATAGATTGGAGGAGGATGCTGCAGAGCATCATGAGGAAGCAGGTCATGCAAGGCTGAAGCCAAGGTGGGTGCATCAGAAGAGTCATTGAAGGGCAGAATATGCCCTTGAGCAGCAAATATATGCCCTGCTATAACAGACAGAGCACATGCAAAGCACATAAGATTCCATGGGTCAGACCAAGGCTGGCTAGCCAGGACCACAAGCAAGTTATTGAGGGAGGTGACCCTATCCACCAAACCAGTAGAAGGGCCAGCAGACAGCCAGGAAGCAGCAGACAGAGGGTGGAGACAAGGAGCAAAGGCACTTGCTCCTGGAGAGAGACTACCAGTAACTGGGAAAGGAGAGACCAGGGGAGCAGGAGTAGATGAGCATGACATAGAGAGTGTTAGGCAGGTGGGAGGGGGCATGAGCTCAGCAACAACTGAGCTATACTTTTTCTTGCCTTTGCCCTTATGAGGGACAGGTGTAACAGGATTGGGTGGCCCAGCAGGGAGGACCAATACATGAGGAGTAGAGAGGCTTGCCATCTCAGCATCACCCCCCCTGTAATAGAGTAAGGCTTGACATCTCAGCCTCTGACTCAACTTCAATGTTCTCATCCCAAGGAAAATTCTTCAAACTGCATATATATACTGACTTATCATCAGACATAGCAAATACAGGAGCATAGCCAACACCTAGATGATGGTGGTGTATGGAAAAGAAGGGATGAATATGATTAGAGTTGAAGGTAGTCAAAATAAGCTCTATACTATAGCTGCTCAGATATTAGGTACTGTCAGCTGTATGGTCGATTGGTTTGTGTGCAGTCAGATGTAGGCTTAATTCCTGCTAGTTGTGCACTTAATGCAGTCCTAGGTTCGAACCTGGCCTAGGTCAGGTGTACCAGTATGCAAAGTGTGATTGCTTAGCAATAATCTGGGTGACACTGAAATAAAGGGGCATAGTCTGGATGAGGGCCTGGGTGGTTTTGGTTTGATGTGGTTGCTAGCACCCTCCGAGGTTTAAGCCAGCTTCCAGTACCTGCTAGGGAGGGCTCTTTGAAGGGTAAACTGACTTATCAGCTGTGTCTTGCATTGTGCACTAACAGTCACACTGTAATAGTATAGTATATGTGTGTGCTCCATCCAAGTCTGATATACCAGCTAATGGTGGGGTGCCCCCTTGGTGAAGGAGCTTAATCGGAGACATATCGCTGGCCTTACCCAAAATAGGACATGATATGTAAGTGAGGGAATTGGGGTAAAAACAATCTGACCTATGTGAGACTACATGCTTTGGGACAGGACACCCTCCACCCATTTGGATCTGGTACGTCCAGTTGAACTCCATAGTTTGGGTCGTTAGTAGGCATAACCCAATCTCTGGATCAAGGCAACACTGATATGACCTTGGGATCAATCCAGTAGCAGCACCTGCGAGGCATAGAGCCCAGACAGTTATAACTATGGTAATCAGGCCTGTAGGGGCATAATGTAACTGGCTGCTGGGTAACGGGAAGGGGTGGTTCCTGGACTGTAGCTGTATGACTGGATAACACCACATGGGCTCGAGAGGACTAAATCCTATGCCAGTCAGCCTGGTACAGTTAAAATAATCAGGTTCTGGCTTAAGTTGATTCCATGTCACACCAAGGGTGTAAGAGGCCCCCTAGATAGGACAAACCACCATCATCAATATTGTGGGAGTAGCCACTCAGCTATGTGTGTGATACAGTGTTTTGAGGCACTTGGACATGCTTGGTGGTGTGGACCTATGGTGTGGATCATGCTTTCATGTGGTTTGATTGTGTTTTCTTTCATTTCCTCTTTTGGTTGTGTTTTTAATATTTCACCATGTTGTGTATTTGGACAGTATTTCACCATACTTAGGCACTAGTTGCACCACCAAACATATCTCCTTTCTATCTCTCAACCCTTAGGCTCCAGTAGTATAAATACTTGTCTGTAATTTGTAATTAATCATCTAATTTCACTCTCTCGTTCTCATTGAAAACTACACTTGAAAGAAATCTTAAAGCATTATCTCGTTATCTCATCTCAACTTCATCCCCTACCCCTCAACCACTTTCCCCTTCAAACTCGCTACCTTCTCCCACAAATTGGAGCCCACTGCGAGGGGATAGTCATCATTGACCTCTATCCACTCAGCCCAACAACCCTATTCCCATCATGTCTGAAGACACTCAGTCAGAAGACAAACTCTATGTTTTAAAGACTAGAAAAGGAACCTACTTGAGAGAAAAGTCATTAATGCCTTTGCGACTTCCATGGCCAACGAAAGCAACAAAGAAAGTAAAGACACCAAAGAACGCCCTGGACAAACACGAAACATTATGAGGACATGCATGAAAGGAACTATTCAGTCAACAAAGCATTAGTTTTTCATCTATCAATACAACATCAATGATGTCACCTACTACACCAACAGGGATTGTAGGGATACCAGTTTCTGGCACCAAGCGAGCCTCTGATTTTGATTCAAAGAATCCCAAGGACTTGAGGGAATTTTTGGAGGAATTTGAGGAGTTGGCAGAAAGGAATGGGTTGACAGTGAAAGAGAAGGCGAAGATGGTGGTTAAGTATGTTGATAAAGAGACAAAGACATTCTGGAAAAGGTTGGAGGGGTATAATCAGGATTATGGAACATTGAAGAAGAGAATCATGAAAGCCTACTCAAAAACATTACTCGATGACAAGCTGACAGTTGCCCACCTAGTCAAGCTCATCAAGCAGTCAACCAAAGAAGATGTGGAAGATGAAGAAGATCTTGATACTTACTACCACAAATTTTGGATCATCACAGCTGATCTGGTCGAAGCGAATGTTATCAATGACAAGCAAAGGGATGAATACTTTTGGAAGAGTATTCCCTGTGATCTTTGCTATGCCATTGGTGATCATCTAGAAGCTTGAGACAAAAATTATGAAAGCTCGGAGGTGCCAGAGATGGAGAAGGCAGTGGAAGCTGGGAGGTTTATGTTGAGGAAGGCAGCAGCAAGGGGGGGATTTGTGTGGATGACAAGGAAAGAAAAGAAGGGGAGGAAGGTGGAGTTGAGTAGTGATGGAGAGCTGGAGTTGGGAGATGACTCAGAGGAAAGTGAAGGGGAGAGACCGAAAAAGAAATCTGAGGGTGAAGTTAGAACGAGGAAGGTCAGATTTGAAGAGGGAGGGAAAAAGGATGTTCGAGATCAGGTGGAGGAACTTACATGGAAACTTCTTCAACTAGATGTAAAGGACAACCAATAGAAGAGGGAGGGAAAAAGGATGTTTGAGATCAGGTGGAGGAACTTATGTGGAAACTTCTTCAACTAGATGTGAAGGACGACCAATATGCCCTGAACTCTTTGTTATTGCACCCGCTCTCACTGACAAGCTACCACCACCACCTCAATTCAGCATAAACACAGCAGCAGTTATGAACACAGCTGCCATGTCACCACAATCCTTCTCCAACCACTCACATACACACATGATGGCACCTCGTGACCCATCATGTCATTTCTGCAAGAGGGTTGACTACTGCATGAGGACATGCCCTGAAGCAGCAGAGTATGTGAGACAGGGATGGGTCATTCTCCAGTCGAATGGGTACTATGCTTATCCTGACAGAAGCTGCATCAGACGACACCCAGGAGGCCTCAAGGCGGCTGTGGACCTTAAATGTGCACAAAACAATACCACAACAGTGCCCACTACCCCATCTATCACCCCACATCACCCATCAACTGTTTCTCATGATCATCCACCTCACATGTCTACTGCACCAGCTGTGCCATCTATACCATCTGCATTCATGTCATATATTGAAGCTGTTGATATTGAGGATGAGGAGTTCATTTGGAGTGCTATGACAGAGTTGGCAGGAGTTTTGGATGAGGAGAAGGCAGATGGTTTTGCTACAACAAGGACTCAGGGAAGGAAGGTGGTGGATAAGCAAGCTGGAGGGGAAAAAGTGGAAGTCAGTCAGAAGGCAGTGGAAAAGAAAGCAGTTAACACTCACCAACCAGCATATCGACTCGAACTGAAGATCACAGATCCTGAAGCACTATGACATGTCCTTAAACAAATTCTTGATGTTGAAGTTCCAAATCTCAAAGTTTGGGATCTACTTGCGCTTAGTGGCAATCTTTGGAAGCAAATAATCGAGAATACACATACCCAGAAGTCTCCAACAGTGGGTGTGGCCTTGGTGTCAGTGCCAGATATGCCGCTGGAGTTTGCTATGCTGCTTTGAGAGGTAGAAGTTGTGGTGATGGGAAGGCATTGTGAGCTGGGATTGTTGGATAAAGGTTCAGAGATTGTGATTGTGTGGGAGGACCTGTGTGAGGAGTTGGGGTTAGAAATCAATAAGAAGCAGAAGATGACGATGCAGACAGCAAATGGAGGAAGGGAAGAAATGGTGGGGTGTGTTGAGTATTTGGAGTTGGAAGTTGGAGGAGTGAAAACTTATGCTCATGC
>KQ962017.1:13808-34915 GCA_001563735.1 Leucoagaricus sp. SymC.cos
GGTAAGCTGGCCTGGGAAATGTCTCAGGCGACCACGACTGTTGTATTGCGCATCTGCCACTGGTTTTGGAGTTTACACGTTGTCGTCCAGGCTGGGATTCCTGGGAAGACACTAAATTAAGTTCCACCGGCAACCTTGACTAGCTTGACTAGTCGTGCTATTAATACCCCCGTTTGTTTCTCCTTCGACAGCTGTGGTGGGCTTTGTTTCGTTTGAAAAGAGGGGATGCCTGTCCGAATCTCAATCAGTGTCCTGGTGTGTGGTTATCAGATCTGTGGATTGTGTCGTCACTGGTGATTGGAACAGACTTATAGAGATCGCCACTATACGATGAAATGCAGAAAAAGCTGAGGGGATGGTCGTGGTACACATACGTGTGTGCGATTGCAGAGGTGCCACCGGCTTGGTGTGTATTGCCTTCTCAAGATCACAAAAAGACAACAGAACGGTGACGGACGCTGAACGTTGCACGATCATGGCGAACGATCAAAATTGCGTAAGTATTGAATAGCACATCACGAAGGAGCCGACACCAACGACACAGACGACACGGTGCCGAACACCAGTATGTCGCCACCAACATCACAAAAACGACGCATTCAGAATCTGACTCCGGGAGACTAACACCACAATATCGACCTACTTGAAGCGCCATTGATCAATATTCAATCCTCAGTCATTCCTCAAATTGAACCACTTGAACACGTCCCACATACCATCCGTCCTTTCCAACGCCTTCCAAAATCTCTGACGCCATCCAATGCTATCATGGTGGCTCTACCCTCTCGACATACTTTGAACACGATGTAATCGAGCTTGCCTACCTCAGAGAGCGCGTCGCAGAAACGACTATACAAATCAAGGAGCCGATACGATTCTTAGCCTGTATCCGGCGTCGTTGCAATGCGCTACAAGCCCCAATTTCCGCTCTACCACCCGAGGTCCTTTCCCTGATTTTTCGGGATGTAGTCGCTCCTGCGGGCCTCACGAACATCAACACTTTTCGTGACACCTAGGATCCGGAATACCTGGCCAATCAATCTGCAATTGTACTGAGCTCTGTCTCTTCATACTGGCGAAAAGTAGCTTTGTCCACGCCAGAGCTCTGGACGTCGTGTGCTTGGAGCATCTTACCCCGGAAAGAGACTTCTCATACTGCTCCTCTGATCTACATGACAAATGTTAGAATTTTCTATGCTTCCTTGGGTTTCCCTCGCCTCACAATGCCTGAAGAGTGCGATTACGAGAAGATCTCTCGTGTTCTGTTTGCCCCCGAAACCTTACATAAAATCAAAACTCTACGAATCCGGTGCCCACCGGTTGGATGGATCCCCTTGTTTTCTCGACTTCTTAATATCAACGCACTTTGTATTATTCTGGATTATCCTGATCTCCAAGGGGTCTCATTGGACTTGCAGGCCCACTCGCTGTGAAGGTTGTGCCTCAAGGGGAGGCACTGGGCGTCAGTCAGTGTACCCTGGTCTCTTGAATGGTTGTCATTGCACGGGACACCCGAACGAATTGACTTCGATTTACTTAAGCAGTGTCCAAACCTGGTTTACTTGAGTGCTGACGGCACCAATTTCAACGACCTGGACGTCCCGGTACCATCATTTGATATTCCTCTCACTTTCAATCATCTCTCTTCTTTCAGCTGGTCTGTCGATAACGGCATCAACGGCGGCTCTGCTCTTGAAAACCTTACACTCCCTGCCTTAGAAAGGCTTGATCTTATTTCTCAGGAAACTGCTGAAACAGATCCTGTCATTTCCTTCGTTCAAAACACTCGAAGACACTGGTATCTCTCTTGGATTGAGCCAACTTACGAATTGGGATTTCTTCTGCTTCATGCCTCGTCTCCAGTCCCTCAGAGTGAAAGACGGAAATGTAACGATTATGATTGACTGTATTCAGGCCTTAGCACCTCCGGAGACAACGTCAACTACCGACCATTTGCCTGTAGCGAGCTTGGAAGAGCTGTCCATTGGAGGAGTGTTTTACCTCAAGGAGGGTGTGAAGGAGCTGATTCCTACTGCTCTGGAGATGTTGCAAATGAGGAAGGCCGGTGGGAGTTTTGAGTTCCGGGTGGACATATCCGGACTCAGTGATCATCATGACGACCTTTGGCCGAAGAAAATGCGGAATGAAATGAGAGAATACCTTGATTGTCATCTGAAGGTGAAAGGGAGCGGGACTGGTTGTAGTCTGTTGATGGCTCAGATTAGGACGAGGTACTATAGGTTTCTGGCCTTTTCGACAAATGAAATTATGTATATAGTGTAGCATGGCAATTGATCCAATAAACGTGGCTTTCACTATTCGCCCATTGGTCAATTTTCGTCAGCCTTTATCCATGCACATGCATGGATGCAGCAATATGGTATTTCTGTGATTGATACCTATGACGCAATAGTCCCAACATCATTGACGCGAGGCCGCCGACCCTAAAGAGGGGGCCGTTTTCGTTGAACTACTAAGTCCAGATTTCTCGCCTTTGCCAAAGCAGCAGCTCTACCTAGAGATATCCTTTCTATCTTTGACATGCCACCCCTCAACGTAGCTGGTCTTGGTGATGGATCCTTTCCCCTCCCACCCTTTGAAAGCGATGAAGCCGAGCTTTTGTACCTCGACGAGCGCGCCGCAGAGACGGCTGCACGGATCAGAGACTCGATGCAACTCTTAGCGCGTATCCATTGTCGTTGCAATGAACTAAAAGCCCCAGTCTATCCACCCCCGCCCGAGCTTCTTTCCCTCGTATCAAAAAACACATGTTCCCCAGACATCTTGAAGGTCGACGTGTTTCGTGACACCTGGGACCCATACCTCCTGACCAATCGCCCTGCTATGGTGATGAGTTCCATCTCTTCACTCTGGCGTCAGATGGCCTTGGCCACTCCAGAACTTTGGACATCGTTCGCGCTGGGAGTCTCGCCGTTCAAAAACCACACTCACGTTCCCCTCCTCCGGCTTTACATGACGAGAGCGAGGACTCTCCATGTTTTCGTGGATTCCGCCCGGTATACGACACGGAGACCAGTGAGATATCTAACATTGCTCTCGCTCCGGCGAATGTGCATAAAACTGACACTTTGCGAATACGACACCCACCGATCAAATGGGTCTTCTTCCATTCACAACTGCGACAATTGCGCGCTCTTTGTATGATCGCTGACAATTCCAATGTCGAGACCATTTCATTGGACTTCCAGGCGCAACTCCTACGCAGATTACACCTTCAGGGATCCCAGGTGATATCAGTCGAAGTGCCTCAATGTCTCCAATTCTTGTCGCTTTCCGATACACCTTGTCAAATCTCCATCGCGCTGCTGAGGCAGTGCCTCAACCTAATCGAGTGCACCTCCGACGGCGAATCTCGAGGGGTTGAAAACGTTTTCCCCTTTTCTCTTTGACACTCCTTATGTCTTCAACAATCTCTTTTCCCTCGGTACGGCCTACGAAAACCTCACTTTCCCTGCCTTAGAAAGGTTTCGTCTGATCTCCACGGACAATGTTGAAAGGGATACGGTTATTGGCTTCATTCAAGAATATTTGAAAACTCTGGTGTTCCTTGCGTTAGAGAAGTTTATAGAGTGGGACTATGGCGCCTTCAGATGATTGTTCCAGAAACCCATGTCACGGCTCGAGACCTCACAGTGATCGATGTAAACACGGCAAGTCTCATTTATTGCACTCGAGCACTGACTCCTACGGGAGAGGCATTGGCTGATGGTTGCATACCTCTGCAAGATTTAAAGGAGCTCTTCCTCCCCGGAGAAGACTTGAATGAATACGACGACGTGGAGGGGCCGACACCCCTGATTTTGGAGATGTTACAAAGGAGAGGGGTAAGAGAGCGCTTTGATTTCTGGGTGGAAATCAGTACTGACCATCGCCGTCATTTTGGCCGCTGGAGGTGGAAAATCAATGCAGATTGTATCTTGCTGGCCATCAGACGGTGAGAATAACGGAGGGATTGCGCAGTTTGGTCTAGCAAGCTGTTAAGTTATATGATAGTTATACACCATACTTGGATATTTCGTGGTTACATCAGTAATTGACAAGGAACGTGATATAGTAGCAGGAAAAAATGGACTTGTTGAGAGACAACGCAGCCTGAAGGTAGAAGGCCATGAAAGAGCTCCGTCTTGATATAGATAACTGGCCCCCACCATCGCGCAGACCCGCTGTCATGATTCTGGATTTACGCGACCGTCGGACTGTCCTGTTAGATTTACGAGCCCATGCCTTCCGCAGTTCCACCTCGGACGTAGTAATTGGGAGTCAGCCAGCGTATTGTCCGAAGTAGTCGACTTCATGTTATTAAAGCAGTGTCAATTCTAATTTCTCGTTGAATGTAGCGCTCAGGTTGACGGCTCCAACATTGATGGCCAAGAAATCACAAGTACTATTTCCCTGCATTAGGATACCTACAGTATCTCGTCCCTGATCATCTCTCACCTTCCGTTTATTATCCAGAACAGCATCTTGTGCCCCGAAAACCTCACTCTCCCAGCCTTCAAAATGCTTGTCCCAACTTTCCAAAAAAAACCTGTCGGCTGGCACAAACTTGAATGCACTGTCTTGATGCAGAAAGATTTGGAGCATCTGGTATCTGACGGATCGGCCTATTCACAGAATGGATTATTTACCTGGAACACGCGCCTCCAGATTCTCGAATATACGGGTTAGAATGTGAAGAACTTCGTTACATGTATCTGCTGCTGAGCGTTGGCTGAACGCATACTTAGCGCATACTTTTGATACTAACAGATTTGAAGGAGATATGATACCTTGTGGGGATGATTTCTTAGATCAGGGATGTAGAGAAGCTGACGTTTAACTTAGAGCCTGGCGAGGGTCAAATGATGTTTTGCCAGCCGGACGCGTTATAGTATACCTTCCGTCATACAAGAGTCCCTCAGATCAAGGCTTGGCCTACAGCTCGGCCCTCGAGTGGAAGGTATTGATTCCTCAACAGAGACAACGCTGCAGGCTTGACTTGGGCTGTTGAGTTCGCCATTTGGTTTGTAGAGTCATTCTTTTTTTCACTCAAGTAGGATCTTTCTTTGGCGACTGCTTTAGAATCAGACCCTTCGTATTTTCATAAGGCATCCTCTTTCCTTTGATATATGCAATGTGAAAGTCCGCTCTCCTGGATTTGGGGTTCGGCGGGGTCACTAGAAGCCAAGAAGGGGTCCCACTTCAAAATGGCATGAACACTGTCGTGACTTCTGGCATCACACGTTCTCTGAGCATCTCGAACCTGGGCGTTAAGGGTGCCTTTTCTCTCAACCGTTGTCTTGTGTCACGCTATAAAACTCTGGCTGGCCTCTGGTGGGTGCATCACTCTTTTCAAATCTCGCTGGCCTCTGCTGTGTTTCTCAATAAAAAAACGCTTCGCGATGCCCTCCACCCTCTTTTATTTATCAGTCGTTTTTTCCACACTCGTTTCTCTGACCGCTAAGGCTGCCTTCACGTCCAAGATTTATGGTGTAAACCTTGGCTCTTGGTGTGTCCAGCCTCACCACGCATGTCCAATTGCTAAGATGTCTTTAGGCTCCTAATTGAACCATGGATGCTCCCGCAGGGTACGGTTTGCGTCATTCTTTTGATACACCGTGCATGCATTTGACCTAGAAGTGCAGAATGGGGAGGAGAGTCTTGTTCCGACTGCTCGCAGTGTATTGCATCAGAATTGTAAGTTGCCCGCTATCTCCCTGGGTGTATGTTGATTTCTCAACCACTTTTAGCGCGTTTGCCAAAGCCTACCCCGATACGGTTGATGATCAGTTCAATGATCACTGGTTCGTCAAAACTTCTCCAAAGCTCTATTTCACCGAGCTGAGGCCTTTTCAGGAACACCTGGTTCAATCAACAGGACGTGAATGATCTCGTTGACACTGGAATCAACACTGTTAGAATTCCGGTGGGTATATCATGCGCATTGCCAGTAGACCGGCAACAACTAACCCCTCTATAAGCTCGGATACTGGATTGTTGAAGATTTGGTTGACCGCTCCACAGAGTTCTATCCACGCGGTGGCTTGAAGCAACTTGTTTGTGCCTTGAATTTCATTTGACTAACCAACAAATTGACGGCCATCTATAGCGACGCGGCCTAAAGCAACTCAAAGACGCCGGAATTGTCGCCATCCTTGATCACCATGCTTTGCCAGGTGTTCAGTCTCCCCAACAAATGTTCACCGGAAGATGCACAACTGACGTTCAATTCTATGTATGTCCTTTCACTGATCATGAATGGAGTCAGCCTGAGAGCCCCACACTTACAATTTACTCTCTCGCGATATCATAGACCCCCTACAACTATCATCGCGCCTTAATCTGGACTGCCGTTATGACAACTCTGTCTCATATCGACCCTAACTTTGGCTCGGTTACTGCCATTGAAGCGGTCAATGAACCAATCATGAATGCCAATCAGACTCCCGGATATGGAGACTGTAAGTGAGCAAACGTTCTTCCAAAACTCATGGTTAAAATGACATCATTCTCAGTCCAGAAGCATTTCATTCAAGTTGTTCGAGCAACCGAGCTTGCTCTTGGTGTACACGTAGACGATATGAAATACAAGTCTCCCAAGCACTCAATATCCGTGAACTTGAATCTCACAGTCTCGATTCAGACGATCGTTTCAGGCAATGATTTCCATGACGAAGTCCTCTCTGTCCTGAACGACGCCATACCAATCATCATGAGGATTGCTGACCAGTTCAGCCTGGCCCTGGACGCGGATTCCGATGCAGAGCCACTTACCACAAAGTGAGTGTTGCTATCCTGGCCTCGACTGGCGATTAAATAGTGCATTGTTAGCTTCATGGACGTCAATTGGCAGTATAACAACCGTAGCAACCCTGCTGATGCGGCAATAGGGCCTCAAATCTATGACAATCACCTTTACTATTCGTAAGTATTGAAGTCATCAAACTAAGCAACTTCTAAATGAAATTTGCTTTGATTAGTTTCGGAGTATGGTAAATCAAGATCCTGGAGACACGAGAAGCTCATGGTTTATTTCAGGGTGTTGCTGATCCCAATCCTGATGCCTACATGACACACCTTTGCAGTATGTTTGATGGTCTTCCTCTGAAGTGACTGCCTTTAACTCCTTTCTCTCAGACCTCGATCGTATTCAAAAGGATGCTGAACTTGGCAATAGCCCTTTGTTCATTGGTGGTCAGTAACGATAGCACTCTTACTCTTTGATATTGTCGACTTGGGAAACAGAATGGGGCCTACCGACACAATTCAATGCAACAGACGAGTTCCTTTTCAAGTGGGCTGATGCTCAAAAGCTTCAATACAGCAAGGGGGCTGGGTGGATTGTAGGTCCTCAGTTCTCTCATGATTCATTCCCACTCTAATATTGCTCTATCTCAGTTCTGGAAATTTAAAATTGAAAAATCAGACAAGGCAGGGGATTTGGCCAGACAGTGGTAAGATAAATTTTGTGCATCAATGCGTCGATTGGACAGAGCTGATTTTACCTCGTTTAAGGTCGTACTTAGAGGGTGTACGCCGAAGATACTTCACCAAGGACCCTTCCCGCTTGCACGATCCCAATGTCTGTGACCCCTATACCAATAGTTCCTCCGTAGCTCTCTAGTATCTTGAGCCCGCCTTCTTTTCCACACACTTCTACTGTCTCCCGTAGGAGTATGGACATTTCATTAACGACTTTGTTACGAAACCTTTGCTGTCAAGCGATGAGTCCGCCTCAATCAATGTAGTCGTTGGATTTGCAGACACGCCTTACCCAGTCTATCTGTTGGGAGATAAGCCACCGGAGGGGTTGCACCTTCATAGGCTGGACAATTGCTCAGGTATGCAAATCATTCCGGGACCTGACGTTATCCCGCACACCTTGTTGTCCCATCAGACACTGAGGACGATTCTCGGTAGTGGCCACATTTGCAGAGCAACGGCCTGGCCATCCGAGTCATACTGAGCTCCGTCTCGTCGCATAGGCGTCAGGTAGCCTTAACCACACCAGAAATATGGTCTTCGTTTGGGTCCAAGATTCGCGAGAGAATATTGGACTAGGCTCGCGCTTCCCTCCAACTCCACATGATGAGAGCCGATGCTCTCAATATCACGCTGGAGTTACCAATACCCAGAAACAAAGGCACCGCAAGTGTTGCCTTAGACCCCACCCCCATTTCTCGCATCCTCTTTAACCCCGAAAATGTGTATAAAGTCATTAATCTTCGACTGCAGTTTCCTCCATTGGAATGGATTCCACTACTTTCCCAACTCCCAAAACTTCATGTGTTGCATGCGATATTGCCTGCTTATTTTGGACCTCCCGTTACTTTTCTATATCATTGCCCTCGCATCTGCTGTGTAGGTTGCATCTCAGCGGAAAACAACTTGGGACAGTCCAAGTCAATCAATGCCTCCAACACCCGACTCTCTCTAATACACGTCATCTCGTGGGCATCGCCTTGCTCCAACAGTGTTCCAACTTACTCGACCGCTCAAATGGGTGCCACAACAGCGACAAAAACTCGATAGTAGAGGAAAATCTGCTCGACGCACCACAAGTGTATCGAAATCTAGCTTCCTTTACTTGGGTCATCGAGAGGGACATCAATGACGGCTCTGCTACTCGTAACATCTTTTTACCAGCTTTGCGGAGACTTCATCTCATTTCTTCAGTTCGCGCTGAAGGGGACAATGTCATTGCATTCATTCACAAGCACTCGAAGTTTCTGGAATGGTCGACGTACAATGAACGTTACTTCGAAATATTGTTCAATCAAGATATGCCTCGACTACAATCGATCACAGTGACTGAAGTCCCTTCAACAAACCTGGTCTCCTGCATGCATGCTCTGATACCTAGAGAAGTGGAGGTATTAGCGCGCCACATGTCTGTTACAATTTTGAGGTTTCTAACCCTTCGCACCGGGGAAGAGGCTGATGATGGTTGTGGGTTGGAGGAATTAGCACCCCTCACTCTGGAAATGTTGCGGAAAAAGAGATCAGGAGAACGTTTCCCATTCCACGTTAATATTCCTGACGCTAGGGAATCTTTCTTCCAGGATGTTTGGACAGAGGAGATGCGGAAGGATCTCAAGGAGTACGTTATCGATCATCAGGTAAAGGTGGCGCTAGATTCAGCGGTCCCAGTTATCATTCGTTGAATCGAACATCGACAGCACGAGCGACACTCCATAGAGCTGAGTCACACTTGGACTCTGGTATGGCATTCTATGAAAGTTAACTTGACATCAGTTGCGATTGTTTACTCGTACAGGCCTCTCCGGCCAGCGGCAGTGCATACTCTTCGTCCCTTGATTCATAGCCGAGGATTGTTGGCTGGAAAGGTGGTGGGTAGTAATAAAGAGACAAGGTAGCACGTATGGTGACGTCACCGAGGCAGTAGTATCAGTGAGCTTGGCAAGCTATTAACCCATAACATACACGCAGTTGATGTCACAACCGATGACCCCTTCAACTATTGGCACATCTTGGCTTTCTTGATACTCGGGAAATTGTTGATGCATCATTTTCAGGAGGCTCAAGTCCACAGACATTAAATATTAGGATTTCACTTGTTCGAGTCCTGTACTAAGGGCCTCATCATTGTTTGTTTCCTGATTGTTTGAAATTCTGGTTCAGTGTGCCGGGTGTGCCATACTGGATTGAGATCTTCTACGAGCCTACCAGATGGGAATTTTCGTGAGCCACAGAGATTCAAGTGTACGTACTTAATTTAGTATTGCTATTGATACTTAGCAATACACTGGTCTCTCACGGTTTAGTAAGTCCTCGAGCATTTTCAGAATTTGGTCATCCCTTCGTGCGTCTCGACTCTAAAACGCAGGGCCACAGGAACAGCTTGATCTACGGAGGCCATGTCTGACTCCGATTACGGCAACCACGGTGACTATGACGACGCTGACGAGTACGGGGATTACTATAATGAATATGACTCTGGCAACGACTTTGTAGCCCATGATGAGGAGTCACCACATGCTTCGCCTGGTTCCTCCTATGATCATGATGATTCATATAGAGATGAGGTTGAGGAGTCATGTGATGAGGAGAGTAGCGGCGAGGAGCTTAGCTTTGACAAGCGCAAAATCGATTCTGAAGGTGAATGGTCCCCGTCTGATGAGCTCGAAGGCCCGCTAAGTGGCTCAGACTTCGAAGACGAAGACGATTTGTGGGATACCGACGAAGAAGAATCCTTTGGTGAACGGGAAGGACGGATACCAGCTCATAAAGACAATGACTCTGATTCTTCGGACGATACTTGGTTTCAATCAACCCCTGTGTCTGGTGGTGAGCAATCAAATCAGGCTGTTGCAGGGTCTCCAGCAGCAACCCGAGGAAACGAGATATTAGAAAATCCAAATGCACCCACTACTAGTAGCAGTCCCTCACGAAGAGAAGTGTGGAAGTTGATTGAGAGCGTTTTGAACTACAAAGAGGGGCTTAGAAAGCTTGTAAGAGCTAAGGGAGCGAGGGCGCAAACATTGCTTGACACTTTGCAAAAGGTGCGAAGACAGACATGCTCTCCGCTCGAGCGTACTCAATCAGCACGAGCATTTAGGTGCTAGACGATGGAAGCATTCCTAACGTTTTGAGACGCAAAGTGCCCAGAGTATTATCGCGCTTGTGTGCAAGATCCCAGATCTATCCCTCCTGCTTATCCCTTGTCGACGTCAACTATGAGCGCAATCCCGTGACATCTGGTTCCTTTGGCGATATATGGAAAGGATATTATCAGGGGAAAGCCGTCTGTCTGAAGGTGCCAAAAATATACCAGCGGGATAATCATGCCACCCAAAGTTTTATTAAGGTATTGACCCCTTCAAGTTGTACAATACTTCTTTTCTGATTCATCACTCATACAGGCCTATGCAAGAGAAGCAATTCTTTGGTGTTATATCTCGCACCCCAACCTTCTTCCATTTTATGGAATTTACCTCCTAGAAGAGTCCATTGGTTGTGTTTGCTTGGTTTCTCCTTGGATGGAGAACGGAAACATCACTGAATATCTGAGAAATAAACCCGAAATTCCTCGACGACCGTTGGTGGGTAATTAGTTCTTGTTTGAACGCTGTTCTTTTGCTCATAGGGTTTTTTTTTCACAGGTACAAGAGACATTGGAAGGACTGGTGTTTTTACACAAGAATAAGGTGGTTCACGGAGATATCAAAGGAGTAAGCTAGTAGTAGCATTATCCATGGGTACCACAACAAGCCTCTGACTCCGCTTTCCCATCAGGGAAATATTCTTATACAGGAAAATGGTTCTGCATGCCTGGCAGATTTCGGGCTTTCTTGTGTTGTTGATGAGGAGATCCTGCAGTGGACTTCATCTCAAACTACTGCCAGGATTGGTACTCTGAGGTGGCAGGCGCCCGAGCTTGTTGATGAAAGTACACAGACACCAACATTCAAAAGTGACATCTATTCTATGGCCTCTACTATGTATGAGGTGAACCTTCCCTACTAATATGCTATTGGTGTTAAATCTCAACATAGCTTATCAAAAAAAACAGGTCTTGACTGGACATACACCATATTATGAATGTTACCGAGACTTTACTGTTGTGGGAATGCTGGTGAAAGGCATCACACCCAAGAAACCTTCACCAATGGAAATGGAGACTCTGGAGTTGACGGATCTCATTTGGCAATTAATGACCAACTGCTGGAGCAGGGTTCCCGATGAACGACCGACTGTGGAAGAAGTCATAGGACAACTCCAGCACATTCCTCCCAATCTTGTGACCATTCAACGCACAGCGCTGCTGGCTCACTCGCAAGTTGATAAGATCGAGTCCACATTCAAAGTCCCAACAGGGTCTTTTAGATCGAGCATGCGCAGGCAGGAGGCAAGATATACCGAGGTGGAAGTGGAAACTCTGAAGAAATACATTCCACCGTCTCCTACAGAACTGGCTGGTGGTAAAGGTGTTGCTTTTGCCATTTCAGAGCAAGATAATCTGTTCAAGGGGGAATCTCAGGGAGTTGGTTCCAGTGCATGATTATAAAATATCAGTAAAATTGTTCTATACACAGATGTGAATGATCGAAGCAAGCAGGGATACCGAAGAGCTATATACATATGCTATGTGGCTAGAATAAAAAGGTTGAGTGAGCCGCTTCAGTGCAATTTCTTCATATTATGGCATTACTCGGATTTTGGCACTGGCATCTGAATATGATTGACCTGTATCTGGCGTCTCAGGTAGCCTTAGATCCTTAAGGCATGAGGTCATCACTGAAATTTGAAATGCAGCGCCTGCGTCGACCGAAACCTACTTCCGAGAGACAATCCAAGCAGCTGGAGCGAATCTTTGTCTTAGCTGAATTTTCCATGCTTTGCTTCATCAATCCTCCGCTCGCTCCTCGCCCCAAACATATATCCATATACGGTGCCTTTTGACCCGTAAACATCCACGAAGATGGGACTTTACGACAGTGAGATCCTAAGGGTGTTGCTTTTGCCATTTCAGAGCAAGATAATCTGTTCAAGGGGGAATCTCAGGGAGTTGGTTCCAGTGCATGATTATAAAATATCAGTAAAATTGTTCTATACACAGATGTGAATGATCGAAGCAAGCAGGGATACCGAAGAGCTATATACATATGCTATGTGGCTAGAATAAAAAGGTTGAGTGAGCCGCTTCAGTGCAATTTCTTCATATTATGGCATTACTCGGATTTTGGCACTGGCATCTGAATATGATTGACCTGTATCTGGCGTCTCAGGTAGCCTTAGATCCTTAAGGCATGAGGTCATCACCGAAATTTGAAATGCAGCACCTGCGTCGACCGAAACCTACTTCCGAGAGACAACCCAAGCAGCTGGAGTGAATCCTTGTCTTAGCTGAATTTTCCATGCTTTGCTTCATCAATCCTCCGCTCGCTCCTCGCCCCAAACATATATCCATATACGGTGCCTTTTGACCCGTAAACATCCACGAAGATGGGACTTTACGACAGTGAGATCCTCCGCGGGATCGGATACTATCATTTTTCCACCTGAACATTGTCTTGTCTTATCGCGTTACGACCCCCGCTCCACCACTTGTTTTAAATTCGTATTCGTTATGCAGGTTGCACATTCAGGGAAAGCACTGGGCTTCATTCAAAATAATCTTGGGACACGACGTGTCAAGCGGACGTTGAGTTGCTACAGCAGCGTCCTAATTTAGTCACCTGCTCAGATAGTAGTAGCGATGACAATGGCGATGACGATTTCCCAGGTATATCACAAGCTTTCTTCGTTCACCTGGGCCGTTGAAAAAGGCATCAGTGACGGCTCTGCTCTCCGAAGCACCACTCTTCCGGTCTTAGAAAGACTGCATCTGATTCCCTCCAAGGAACTTGCTGAAGGACCTAGTGTAGTGACGTTCATCTACTAAATGCACTCGAACACCCTCGTATCGCTTGAATGCGAGCGGCTCATTGGATGGCGCGACGAAAGCTACTGGGGAATACTGTTTCAGCACGAAATGCCTCGGCTGAAATCAGTCACGGTAACCGGAATTGATTCTTTGGGCCTGGTCACTTGTTTGAAGGTTTTCATACCTCAAGACCCGGAAATGATACAGGAGAGAATGCCCATTGCAAATTTGCAGTATTTATATTTTGGTCATGCGTATGATCTTGCGGATTATGATGATTTGGACGATTTGGTGCCGCTGGCACTGGAAATGTTGCACAAGAGAAGAGCAGGAGACTGTTTCCAACTACACCTGGATATCCCTGATCCAGAGTATGATTGTGAAGACGTTTGGACAGAGGGGTTGCAAAAGCAACTGAAAAAGTACATCTCCGGACATTAGGTAACGGCATCGTCAGATTCAGCAGTCCCAGGCTGGTCATTATCTGTGGATGATAAAGCGAAAGGAAAAGCGAAAGCGTTGTTCCATTGACCCCCTTAATCTCGGCTAGTGCATGTATGATTCTAACTCTAGGAGGGACATTCAATTGCAAAGAAAATACGATGATGATCCGATTCTACCAGCACTGAATGTTGTGGTCGAGGAGCTATTGAGGAATAGCAAGCCTCGAACTGAATCCTGTACCGCGAACGACAAGGCAATATCAACGTTCATCCTCGGTGACCGACGTCGGGAGGTAGGCCTCTTGACCTGCCACTCGCGCTACCAGAATAGTGATGACCTGAACCCTCCCTTCCATCGCTGGGAGCATATGGGGGATATTGGTATTGCCTTGGGGGTGGCTGGTGAGAATAGCTGTAGCCATGTTGAGGGGCTTGTGCTGGGGGAACAAGGTCCGAGTGCTCCGTCCTTGGAGGATATTGATATGCGGAAGCAGGGGGAGGTGGCGCCGGTGCGGATTGATAGACACCTCGATCGGTCTGGACATAGCCTTGTGAGGGGACCACTGGTTGGGGGGACATAGGGGATTGATAATGCTTGGGATTGAATGAGCTGTGTAGGTTTAGCGATAGCGGCGGATTCGCAAGCATCGCATCAAGAAGTAGGCTGATAGAGAATGAGTGAAAGTGGAGCGACAAGCATGGATGACCTACTCATTTTCTTCTTGAATTTTCTGGATTTTCGCGTTTGCAACTTCGAGGTCCCGTAAATACGCTTCTCTGACCTAATGCTCCGTTCAAGAAATCGATTTTATGAGAAGAATTCAGGAGACGCACTGCATTCACTCTCTCAAATCTTTCTCGCATCATTTGATACCTTTTATCCATAACCACGAAAGCCAGCGGTAGACTTAGCACAGAGAAGGGCAAAGAGAAGATGAAAGGGACAAAGAGACTGAGTCCCCTCACTTTTCTTTATAGCGTGTGCTCCTATGCGCAGAGTGAGTCTATTCAATTTGGTTAGCCGGCGGAAACGAGGATTATTCAAGTCATAGAAGAAGAGTTTCTTTGACTTGAAGTCTATTGGACACACCTTGCCCGGTCTCTCTTCCCTGTCTCCTCGTTCTGTTAGGGTGGGCTTCATTTGATTCGTACGGGACGTAGATGCGGAAATGTCCATGAGAGCGGGGAGAACGAAATTTCAGGAAGTGCAGGCCTCAAGCTCAAGGCGAAGGGATGATTGAAGACTTGGGAGGTGCGTCGTAGCAAGATTCGCGTAGCGTGTCACACTTGTCACATGTGGTCTAGCGCTCCTTGGAAGTTGGCTCATTCGGAGGGTCGCCTTCAGTTTCATCCCTCTCAGCAGCAGCGGTTAATTCAACAGGGGAATATTACAGCGCCAGTATCATTTCTATTTTACAACAACTCTATCTCTATTTGACGGCTACGATCCCGAGCGAATGCTTGTAACTGCCTGACTCCCTGGTTCAGGATTACACCAGGCGAAGGCAGAACGATCTTGAACGGTGCGCCAATACCGTCCTCTCGCTTCTCCAGAACTTCTTTCAACAATTGCATAGCGGTTTTGTTTATAGATGAAATATGTAATAACTCCAAAACTGGAAGATTTTTCACCTGTCCAGGAGGTGGATTCAATCCTTGCAACAAATGTGAAGCGAAAGTTTCGAAACAATTAATCAAAAGAAGCTCCCGGATTGAGCCAGGTAAGGAAAGAGAAAGTTGCAGCATATTTTCGCGGCTGCATGACCATTGGGTCAGCTCTAAGATTTGGAGTGTCGACGATGAATGATCGAAGAATTCCTTGAGAGCATTGATCAAGACTGATGGAATGGTGCCTCTGATCACGGGAGATGAGAGTCGGAGTCTTTTAAGGACAGGCAACTGAATAAAGTGGAAGAGCAAGACGTTGCTCCGTCCGTGGGTTACTGGCCATGTGAGATCACGAAGATGAGGGAATGTGATGGGCGAGTCAAGGATATTCCTCGCTGCGTCGCCTTCGTCTCTGGTGTTATCATCAGCATCAAACTGACATTCCACGACGTTGACACATTGACGCAACACTCCAATGCAAATATCAACGCATGTCCTAGATAACTGCAAAGTCGTTATCGTATCCGCAGACGGGAGGGTGATATGATGCCACATGTCGCTTATAGTGAAGCAACGAAGGGATGGCAGCTTTGGCAGCGTGATACTCGTCCAGTTGGCTTTGGATGTAAAACCTGCCAGTGTCAGGACTTCAAGATTCTTCAACTTCTCTTCTGAAAGAAGGTTCATCCAGGCAATGGGAGAATCGTGAAGGCGGAGAACTCTGATTTTCTCCGCATTCCCCGGCTTCTTGAAGACGAGGTTGGCTATGGGAAAGACGAGGGTAGGGTTCTTACCCCACGAGAGGAGTTCTTCCTCAAAAAAGCGGAGGTAAAGGGAAACAGGGACTATCCCCACGTTCCGAAAACAAAGCTCGAGGAGCGAGGCAATACGCTCGGCTTTGTTCGCGTGAACATCCACAAGGGCAGTGGACCAAAGGTCAGGTGTCGACCATGCAATTTGTCGCCAAAGCGAGCAAATACCTCCGAGACGGAGTAAAGGAAGGATGTTGATCTGGCGTTGATATCCAACAGATGCCACCGCGTTGGTTGCGTTCCAACTGGAGCGACAGACATGCCGAAAGATCAGGGAAATAGTTTCGGGTGGCAGTATTTTGGTCGTAGCCTGGAGCTCGTTCAGTCTCCGACCGAGAGAAGCCTTTTCCTCGCATAGACGACGAATGTGATCATCAATACGCGAAAACTCTTGTTTGATGAAATCAATTTCTTCGTGAGGGGATTGGGTAGGCGCAGGAGGAATTGGAGCCGTAGACTTGGGGTTAAGGCCGCACTGGGAACAAATGTTGTCCATGTCGTTTGTGGTACACGATGAAGGTGGGATGATGATGGTGATTCAGAGCTAGATATTCAACACCTCATTCTAGGTGTCACTCTAATTTGATCACCGCTCAGCTCGGAACAAACGCCCAATCAAACTTCGTGGCCATTCTTAACTCAGGGACCTTCATAGGGAAATGGAGCGGGTGCCCTGAACTGTAACTTTGCGCTCCCCACCGAGAGAGTGTCCTCGGTAACAATTGCCAGGCGTGTCAATAATCTTTAGGCAGGAGGAGTGCGGTATGATCGATTGATTATTCCGGAATGCATCCATTTTGAAAGAGAACTCTTTGAGCGGTGTTTTCGAGGGAACTTGCGCGATGGCGTCAAAAGTGATGATGGCACGGACTTAGCACAATTTTGCACGTCAGACTTCTGGGCTTTGGGAGAGAGGCCAAGCCACAACAGGGAAGTGACAGGGAAGTTACCCAAGGATTGTTCTTTGGGGCTTCCAACTGAAAGGAATCCTTGGACCGCCGCAACTGCGATGGGCCGACTCGCACAAAAGTCGAGTATCGTAGACGAAAGATTAATATCAGTATCCAAGGGGCATAGATTTCACATTTCCTGATGTATATCGATGATTGACCTATGGAGCTCTTGACGCCCGAAACAAAGGCCAGAGTAACCACGATCAAGAACCTTGGGGTAGACGGACATAAGCCTGCCAGTCATCAAAAGCTTGGGACGATATGTACTCTAAAGTACTAGTCTTTGGCAATGATGAATAGAAAAGGCGAGGTCGACAGTGGAGAAATGTCATAGTCCTGGGATTTCCTGAACCCGTGTGAAAAACAAGTTCTTGCAGAGACGAGGGTGGGTAAACATGAGGCCCAGACGTTAATACTTGATCTCGTGAATGATGATTTTTGGGCGGACAAGGTGTTTGACAGCTGGAAATTTTTTAATAATGAATCTTGATTAAGTATATGGTCCTGTGCCAAATGAGATATCGATTCAGCTTGAGATCCTCCCTGAAGGAAGCCAAACGGGCTGTAGTTTCTAATATTCGCCACCTTGCTTCAGCAAGCTTTCCAGACTCGATTGTGTTAGCCTGAACCTAAAACCCCATGCCTTCCACGCGTATTGTCCACAGTCCACCTCTCGTTATGGTCGACCCATATCTATTACGACATGACGTCATTGGGCACAATACTAACAGGGTTTTTACCCCTATTGGTATTCATTCGTCCGTAACTCATTTCCTCAACATGGACCTTCTGAACGATTAAACAAGATGTCATTTATACTCTCTAGTGGACACGCGTGGTGTCAATCCCTATACCCCAATCCCCAACACAACGTTTTTCCTCTTGATCATACGACTCCTCCGGACTCGCTTAAGCAAGGAAAGTGCTTCGGACCCCACGCGCATCTATTACGTACCTTAAAAACGCCACAAGAAAAAAACAGTGAGAAGACATGTTATGTTGTTACACTCCTGTTCGCTTAGCTATATACCCACAAAAAGGAGCTGATAAATCATAAACGCAATGAATATGTTCCAAATGTATTCAGGAAAGTCGATTTCAAAGCCCCAAAGCTTCTTTTCACCCACGTTTTCGTCGCATGATTCAGAGGCGGTCTGCATATGATGTTGTCGGCGGTCGACAACGACATGTCAAAACCACGCGGATATTTTGCTACTAAGCTATGATTTAAGGGTGGGAAGTGTGATGGTGGTGGTGGTGCTGCGGTGTAATGCCATGGCTGTGGTGGTGGCTGAGAAGCTGAAGTTTGAGATTGCTTAGATTAACTATATATCTATTACGTACCTTAAAAACGCCACAAGAAAAAAAACAGTGAGAAGACATGTTATGTTGTTACACTCCAGTTCGCTTAGCTATATACCCACAAAAAGGAGCTGATAAATCATAAACGCAATGAATATGTTCCAAATGTATTCAGGAAAGTCGATTTCAAAGCCCCAAAGCTTCTTTTCACCCACGTTTTCGTCGCATGATTCAGAGGCGGTCTGCATATGATGTTGTCAGCGGTCGACAACGACATGTCAAAACCACGCGGATATTTTGCTACTAAGCTATGATTTAAGGGTGGGGAATGTGATGGTGGCGGTGGTGCTGCGGTGTAATGCCACGACTGTGGTGGTGGCTGAGAAGCTGAAGTTTGAGATTGCTTAGATTAACTATGGGACTTAGCGCGTCATTTAAGGATTGGTGCTAGGATGGTGATTATCTTAATGTCCAAGTCGTTGGCGGTATTAACACTCTAAGACGATCATTGGTGCATGGTTCCGCTTGGCTTGTGAGATTAATCGAGTGTTGGAGCTGCGGTGTAGTGGCTGTTCGTCGCGTGCGGTACGTGTGCTCAGTACTCAGTAGACTTGAACTCACGCGACTTGACCCGTTGGTCTTTGAGGATGTGACGCTGAGATAAATCGGTGCGACGGTGAGCCGAGTTTCCGTCTCGATCAAGTCGGTCAGTCGTAGGTCCCAGGAAAAAGTCGATTAGATCTCACCAAAATTACGAGAGAATGCCTCTGGGTTGCGAATCGGACCATTCCAGCAACCCTTGTATTCTACGACACTCACCGATTGAATTTAAGGCTGCCAGCCGAGGATGCTGCAAAGCGTTACTATGACTATACAGTACACGACGTTTTTCTCGAGGTTGCGAAGCAACTTGTGCGTGTTGATAGGGTCTAGAATCACTTTGACATCCCAAGAGTTTAATTGATGGTCTTTTTGACATGACACGACACGATGAGTCTGTTCTAGGGTTTTGTCATGTATGTAGATTTTCGAGTATGGTATGTCATATTAGTAGAGGTGGAGACCGTCTTAGGCTTTCCTGACAGAAAGGCGGTACTATTACTTACTCATGAATTGTAACGACGAGCCTTCTGTCTTCCGGTTATACATGTGAACCGTGACTGACATCCCAAGAGTTTAATTGACGGTCTTTTTGACATGACACGACACGATGAGTCTGTTCTAAGGTCTTGTCATGTATGTAGATTTTCGAGTATGGTATGTCATATTAGTAGAGGAGACCGTCTTAGGCTTTCCTGACAGAAAGGCAGTACTATTACTTACTCATGAATTGTAACGACGAGCCTTCTGTCTTCCGGTTATACAAGTGAACCGTGATGGTCCCCTCATCATTATACCCGCTGTCGGGTATTCGAACGATCATTGTGACCTTTACCAGAAAAGGTGGGCGAACTCCGAGTCCGAGCTACCGAGGACTTGAAACGCCGATAAGGAACACTCCGGCCGGACAAGGTACGTATGATCCCGTTCTCTCTCACCACTGTGGGTTCGTAAAGTTTCACATATACATATATACATGTATACATACGTACATTCATGAGGAGATGAGGGTGGCCGAGAAACCCACAGTGGAGGACGTTAAAAAACTTAGTGATGATGATGAAATCATAAAATCAGAGCGCGGTATATGGATCGAAGCGATGCAGTGAGATTGACTTATGTACGAGATTGAGATGAGATTTTTCACAGTACGTGTATGGCGGTAAACGCAAATTTTGTGTCTTCGGTGATCTGAGCTGAGACTCGACGAGTAATTATGGTTTATTTATGGAGGACTATTTTTGGGTGTCATTTGCGAACGTGTGTTGGAGGGAGTGTTGGGAGTGTGAGATTTGCTTTAATGAAGGAAGGATATTGATACTCGATAAGGTGCTGCGGAATGGATAGCTTATCTATGGCACTTCCATTCGCTTTCGCATTGCAGGATCTGTCTCTTTCGAGTAAGATTACACTAGCCTCTCATACGCCAATGGAAATTTAACTATGTGTGTGAATTATAATAACATTTTGTGTCTTCGGTGATCTGAGCTGAGACTCAACGAGTAATTATGGTTTATTTATGGAGGACTATTTTTGGGTGTCGTTTGCGAACGTGTGTTGGAGGGAGTGTTGGGGGTGTGAGATTTTGCTTTAATGAAGGAAGGATATTGGTATTCGATAAGGTGCTGCGGAATAAATAGCTTATCTATGGCACTTCCATTCGCTTTCACATTGTACGATCTGTCTCTTTCGAGTAAGATTACACTGGCCTCTCATACGCCAATGGAAATTTAACTATGTGTGTGAATTATAATAACCGTCTTGCACAGCTGATCAAAAGATTTCAAGATTGCTAATATGTACAAGGTACCCCAATGGCATCGAGGACAAGCCGTCAAAAGGCCATCAATAGGTACGGCAAGACCCAAAGAAGTTGGGAAGATGTGAGAAGAACACCTCTTAAGAGCTAAGTAACTAAGAATAATCTTAATTTATGATCACAAGGTGAACTGGAAGCAGTTGGGCCCTGAATTCGAACAAGTTCTTCCTGGCGATTGCCAGT
>KQ962017.1:59416-79689 GCA_001563735.1 Leucoagaricus sp. SymC.cos
TGAAGAAAATAGATACTATGGGCTACTACTGTTCATGGATCCTATCATGAGTAAACTACCCAGAGTTATAACATTACCTCCTTTTCAGAGTTCATATCCTCATAAATAAATAACTAATAGAAAAGTCCTTCTAAGATATGAATATAATGACAGAAGAGATATCTGACAGGAGTAACAGTTGTTCTTTGTAATAGAAGAGGTATCTCTCATAGATTCCAAATATATAGCAAGAAGAGATATTGATAAGAGTACTCTACTTTGTCTGTTATCCAAGGACTAGAAATCTTGTGAGGTCTTTTTTAATTCAAGTGATGGTATTATGGATACTTATCAATAGTATTCTCTTAGCAAGAAGGGTGAGTACCTATCTAAAGAGAGATGACAGTCTTATTGATTATATTCTTCATACTGTCATACTCAATAGAAGTAAACTATGTAGTTCTATTTCTGAAAGCAAAAAGGAGGGAAGTCCTCTTTTGATCATCTTAGGCTTCTGTCTGTAAGTCAGCCATTACTTATATTTAGAATCTCTATATAGTCCTTGGCTTGAGCCAAGATAGATCTCTCTCAGATGAGGCACTACTATTAATGGGTCAGAATAGACTTACCTATCTAGCAATTAGGATCAACTGATAGATATCTAGCTTTGCTTGTCTAGACTTCCTGCTTGATGAGTTCTGGAATAGAGTTCCACAATACACAAGCAGTTGATTAACATGGGTTAGTCTGACTAACCAAGTCAGAAATGACTTTTTCACATTTCTCAAGTCTAAGCAATATGACTCAAGTCATAGAAGACATAGATAATAACTGAAAAGGATAGAAACTTGCAGATTTCTATCTTTGTTGGGTACTTTTATAGAGCTACAGCTAATCTACCTGTATATGGTAATTACTATATCTAGTAGACAAATTTTTTGTTATAAAAAGCATAGTTAGTTAAATGTTTAAGGCATTTCTGACTTTCTAGTACTATATCTACTGGTAAATACATTTACAATTAATGACTTGGAGACAAAGTAATGCAGAATATCACAAGGGTCTGTCTACTAAGGAGCTACTTAGTAAGACTATCATAGAGAGGAGAGAGAAAGAGACAAAATTGTAAGTCATTACTGTTAAAGATAGTTTTGCTTTTTATCACAAGCAATCAAAAACTACTTAATATAATCAAATGAAATAGAAGTCAAAGCATAAGAAGCAGTCTGGATTATAAGGTGTTGTAAAGATTGTGATAGTCATAAAGGTTGTAAGAGTAGAAGTAAAATCTGTTTATAGATCTTCTTCAAGAAAAGCATATTCTAACTCAGAAGTGTCTGAGTTAGGGATTAGCATCTTGGGATCTATTGATGCTGAGGATGTTATATCAGCTGAGACTTCAGTAGTAGAAGTCAACATAGTCTGTGAAGTGTTAGAAGTTGTAGTCAATAAGGTAGTAGCTATAGAGGGGCTCTTTGAGATAGAGAGAAGTAAGACATATCTGAGTTCAGTTCTGTCACAAGGTCTAGTGAGAGTCAGATGAGCTCATGCAAGGTTTTCTGCTATAGAAATATTCTGTCCTTGGGAGTACATTCTATTAAGGACATTAGTGCAAAGCTTGTGAGCTAGTGGCTTGTCAGAGAGTATCAAGTATAGATGCATCCATTCTTCTGGACACTCTTCTTAATCTTTGTCTAAGGTCCATCTGTTTTTGACAGTGGAGTTAGTATCACTTGGAATAGTACAAACATATTCTCTATTAAGATAACATTGCTTAAATTGAGGGGAATGATAAGCTCTGGTTAGGATGTTGTTAAGATAAGTAGCCAATAGCATAGTGGGTGGAAATAATGTGAGATTGCACACTGATATGCCATCAGATAAATAGGCAGGGGAGAATTCCTAATAATAGAAGTCAGGCCATTCTATCAATGTTAGGATAATATCTCTAATATTAACAGATGGTGAATTGAATGCAGTATATGTCATAACCAATGAAGAAGAGAGCATTATCAGGACTGCCTTTGTAGATAACAATATGCTAGATATTATAGTATACTTGGGAGTTAGTATATTGATCCAAGAATTTGGTGACAATATTTACCCAATACTCATTGTTACTTTTTCTATACTTTCTTAGTATGTAGAATCAGTTAGGAGTGATAAAGTATGTGGAGCTAGTAATTTTGAGTGAGTCTGTGTCATGTTTTTGAAGAAAGGTGTAGAGTGTCTAGATATCTTCAATCAAGACAAGTTCCAGTAATCCTTTAGCAGGGATATCATTAGAGTTGTAGTCATCTATTTCTATATCTTTGTCTTCAATAGATTCATCAATAGGATCTTCCTGTATTTTAACAGTACCAGGAGCAGGGGGTGTGCATTTGCCAGTAGATAGTGGAATGGGGTATGGGTCAGTATGTATATAGGACTGGGTAACTTGGACAATATGGTTGACAATAAATTATTCTCTAATACTGTTATATTTATAGAGATATTGTATGAGGATGTACTGGAGAGAGTGGGCCTTTGGAACTAAGTGTACAGTTTGAACATAGCAGAGTATAGCAGCAATCCTTTCTACAAAATCCTGGGTGTCTGCTTCTTAATGCCCTTCTGCACACAATTTAATAGCATTTCTTTCTAAGTCAGCAAGGATAGTGACAAGGCTATGAACAGAATTGGTGAAGAGTTTCAACTGTTCTTTTAAAACAGTGAGAGAGTCAATGATATGAGTTAGATTATTGTAGAGGTATAAGAGATCCCTCAAGACTTGGTTATGTGGCTCTACTATTTCTAGGTCTATATACTCTACTTCAGATGTAGCAGCCCTTTCAGTAGATTTAAAGGCTAGAGGTAGGAACTTGGCTGTGGGATGTTTGGCTACTTGGAGTGTAGTAGGTAAGGGGGCTTCTAGTCTCCTCAAGATCATAGAGAGAGTGAGTACAGTTGGGTAAAGCATTAGGATAGATAACATTGCAATCTACAAAGTAATTGTATTTGATAGTGATGATAGAGGTGGTGACAACAATGATGAGGATGATAGCTATGGATATAGAGATAGCAATATAAACCTTGCAAGGAGTAACTAGTGTTGGAGTGTTTACCAGGTTATGTTGACTAGGTCTGTGGTTTTGGTGTAGCTTTTATAGAATTTTTGTGTTTCATCTTCCTCTTTATTTAGGTTTACTCTAAGGACCTATCATGATATTCCTAGATTGCCTTCTCTGCATTTGACAAGTAGAACTTGGATAACTACTAATCTTCTTCATTGTTATATCCTTTCTCGTGGACTAGATGTTAGATACCTCTACCTTATTTCTGATAATCCTAGATTTTCTCAACTTCTCACTCTTCCTCAGCATTGATGAGATTGGGTGGCAGTAGTACAGACTTCTTTTGGACTTCAAACTTGGGATTCCTTTCTGATGATAAGAGGACCTCATTGAAGACATCATGAATAATCCACTGAGATAGTAGCTTGAGTTAGTATACTCTATTCCTGAGACAGAAAAAGGTCTATATCTCTGAAAGTCTAGCTTTTTGCTAGGATAATTAGTTGTAATATTGGAGGCTTCCAACTACACACTATCACTGACTTGATAGAATTGGGCCTCTTTTCTTTTCTTGTTATATATGACTGCTATGCTCTTCTAGTTCTGTTCTATGCTTTCTGCTGTTGATTCCTTTGCTTTTACCAGATCTGCTACAAAGTCTTCAACTGCCAGTGCTGATAATGATGCCAACATGAGTCTCTTCCACAGGTGTCTTCTATAGTTCAAGAAGAATGGAGAGTGATGTGTTGCTGAGTGTTGCTTATTATTATAATAGAATTCTGCTGCTACAAGCTATAATGTCCAATTGTTCTACTTATAGGATATATATTTCTGTAAGAAGTTCTTGACTTCTTGATTGATCTATTCTGTCTGTCTGTTAGTTTGTGGATAATAAGCTGTTGACAGAGCTTATTTAATCCTAAGAGCTTTATATAGACCTTCTATAAATTTTGATGTGAACTGTAGTTCTTGATTACTGACAATCTTTCTTGATAATCTATACAGCTTCCAGATCTGGTCCTAATATAAGATAGCAAGTTGTTCTGCCATCAATGAAGTAGTGGTGGATATTACACATATCATCTTGGTAAAACAGTCAATAATAACAAGAATAGTATTGTATCTCTCCAAGAGGGGCAGTAGACTAATTAGATCTACAAAAATTTCTTCTCAAGGGTGTGTGGAAACTGGTAGGGGATGTAGGGGTATCTCTATAGATCTGTGTCCACTAGCACATATCACAACCATAGACAAACTATTTCACATCTTGTCATATGCCAAGTCACCAAAAGTCTCTTGACAAAACTTCCAGTATTTGATGTTGGCCTGAATATCCCACATCTGGTGCATCATGGAATTTTCTAATAATTCTAAACTGTAGGTCATCTCCTGATAGGACATAAATCCTTCCCTAGTAGTAGATCAATCTATCTACTTGAGAGAATCTTTTCAACAGATTCTCCAAACTCCTGAGTATCTTAGTTTCTATAGTGGTGCAGTCTTGGATTTGTTGTTCTATATCCATACTAATGAAGATCTTGAAATATGCTTCTCAGAGTAGGATTAGGGAGGCAGTTGTGTCTTTTTTTATTGTTACCTGACATACAAAGTTTTTGAGAAGTATAACTATCTTGTCTTCTTCTTGCCAATCAGGCTTGTCATAGCGAGAGAGAATATCAGCTTTGGTGTTGGTTTTACTAGGTATGTGGTAAATCACAAAGTCATAGTCTTATTGCTTGAGACACTATCACATCTGCCTACTATTGAGTTTTTGCAGCTCTCTGAAGTACTTCAGATTCTCATGGTCTATCCATACTTCAAATATTTCTTGGGCATCCAGGAGGTATTATTGCCATATCCACAGTGCTTCTATAATAGCTAATAGTTTCTTGTCATAGATTTCATAGTTTCTTTCAGCTAGACTCATAGCTCATGACATGAATGCAATTGGATACTATTTGTGATCCTGTTTTTGAGATAGGATGGCACCTATGGCATATCTTGACACATCTGTTTCCACTCTGAACTTTTCATCTAGTCAGAGAAGAGTTAAGACTAGTTCTTCTGTGATACACTGTTTCAGGATATTAAATACCTTTTGTTCATTGCTGCTTCACTTTCATTCCATCTTTCCTTTCAATACATTGAGGGGGCCTGCAATATTGCTAAATTCTTCAATAAATCTCCTATAGAGGTTCATGAATCCTAGGAAGCTTTTCATCTCTTTGACATTAAAGGGGGTGTTCCAATTTCATATGGCTTCAATCTTCTATTATTCTATTTCTACCTCCCTATTTCCCACTTTGACTCCCAAGATAGGTACTTTGGTAACTCTGAACTTGTATTTGGACCATTTGAAATACAGGTTATGTTTAGCTACAATCTTCAAGAATCTCAATGTCCTTTTCTGAAGTTCAGCTTCTGACTGGGCTGGGATTACAAAGTTGTCCATATAGTTTGTTAAGGTACTATCATGGATCATTTCTCAAAAGATAGTAGTCATCATATATGAGAATGTGGCAGGAGAATTGTATAAGCCAAAGAATATAACTATGAGTTTGAAGAGGCCATGATTGGTTAGAAAGGCTGCTTTTCATTTATCTCTCTCTTTAATGTGAACATTATTATAGCTCCAAATAATGTCAAATTTGTTAAATAATTTGGTATTTTTGAGCCTGTCAACTACTTTGCTAATCAGAGAAATAGATGTCTTGTCTTTGACTATGTACTAGTTGATCTTTCTGTAGTCTTATACTAATTGTTTTGAACTGTCTTTCTTTGGGATAAAGAAACATAGTGCTACATATTGTGACTTTGAGATCTGTATTCTTTCTGACTTCAAATTTTCATTAATAAACACATTGAGCTCTTTTTTCTCCTTTAGAGTCATGGAGTATATTTTAGCTCTGAGCTCAAGGGGTGCATTGTCTATGATTTTGATTTCATGGTCTCATTAAGTGTAATCAGAAAGTTAGTCAAAATTGATCTTGTTGAACAAGTAGGTATATTTCTTCATGTAAGTTAGTAAGTCTGCTACTGTGGTTAGGTCTAATTGCTTTTCCTTATCTTTGTCAATTTTTTGGCCTTGGAGCTTTTAAATATGTGGTTTGATACAAATATCACAATGGGGAATATTACAACTAGGTGGACATCTTATAAACCTAACAATACTATTTTTCTAGTCAATTTTAGAATTAGCCAGTCATGTCCTAGAAAGATATCTGCAGAGTCTAGTGTTGTGGCTACTGCTTCAATCTGCTTCTTGTGTCCTTGAGTGTCAAGGGTGATATCAGCCTAATGTGTAATTGGTTTGTGCCCACTAGGACTTTTATCTGTATTGAAGACTTTGAAAGATTTAGTGACTAGTTTTAATAGTATCTCTAACTCCTTGATCTTTTCTTCTAATATACATGTGTGGGTGTAGCTGGAATTGATAAGAGCCTTGACTATTACCTGTTAGTTTACTGTGAGGGTTGTGAGAAGTTTACACTATGAGTTTCATTATTGGGAAATAATGAATGTGAAATAGAAACTCTATGTTTATAGGCTTGAAAGTCTATACATCTTACTTTGAGCTTTCTGGAAAACTCTTCTCTTTAGGTTTTTTCTCCTTCTCTGGTATCTCCATCACTGTTCTAATATCTGATTTGTTATATCATAGTACTCTGCAATATCTTGAGATATGCCTGAACTTGCCACAATTGTAGCACTAAATATTTTTGGTTAGAGCATGTATGTTTTTTGGTTTTAGACATTTGGCTGCTATGTGGCCAAACTTATCACAGCTGTAACACTTGGGGTTGTTCTTGTCCTCATACTGAGATATCATTTGACTGATCTCTATTAGCTGCTCTTGTTCTCCATAGGTGATACTACTTCTAGTAATGTGGTGGCACTTCAATTCTGTGGACTTGTATCCTTTCCCAACAGTACTGATTAAGTCTATCTATTTCTTGTAGTTAGTAGGTTAATAATCTGATAGATATCCCATGATAGTTTTGATAATATCAGGATGAATATATTTTTTCAGTAGAAAGAGTGCATAGCCATCATCTGTCTTGGTCTTTTATTTGAGGACTTCAAATTTGATTACAAAATTCTAGATATACATTCTTCCCTACTTGAATTCTTCAATTCTCTATTCAGCCTCTCCCTGTCCTATACCATCTGAAAACCTATTCTCAAGATCTTTGGTCCAGTTATCCTAATTGAACCTTCTCTACCATTCTGTTTCCAATATATCCTTTATAGTGACTGATGCAAATAATCCTGCTGTTCCTCCTTTCATCCTAGTGAGCACTACTGTGACTTGGTGTCTGTTGTCATCTATATCATTTTCTGTGATGTAAGAGCCTGTTCAGCAACTTGTTTAGATCTTACATTGTTTGGCTCTTCCTTTCTTTGATATAATTACATCAAAGTGGAGTGTCAACTTTAATTGATAGCATTAATGATCAAGCTGGTACAGACTCCTTGATTATCACAATTGTGATATTGATAGATTTGTGCTATTATCACCTCTGTTGTCAGAGTATTTCTAGTATAGTACTTGTAATTTACAACTTCTAATATATGCAATGCACTCTTTCATCTCTGGCTATAGTTCTCTACTTGACCCTCTTGAACTCATCCATGGTTCTCTTAGTAATACACTCAACATTTTGGTCACTTGTATTATTCCAGACCTTCTGAAAAATGATTTGTTAGTATTATATCAAAGAACTATATCATATCTCTGTTCTTTCAGATGAAGTCTGGGTGAATGAGCTTCTCAATGGACATCCTGAATGAATCTGGACAGAGCTTGGAATACATGCTCATGTTTTTTGGCAGCTAATTCATGAGCTGTATATCATGGGCTATTGGGGCAGCTACTATGTCTCTCTTGAAGAACAACTTGCAATCTTTCTATATATTTCAGTTACTGGCCTGACTATTTACAATACTGGAGAGTGTTTCCAACAAGCTAATGTAACAATTTCCATATAAGTCATATTGCTTTTATTAATATAAAACAGATCTATTATCTAACATGAAGTAGTTATTTTCATTGAATGCTCTATGTTTTTGCTTTTTCTCTATTCTACACTAAATATATCAAATTATCCAGTCTTACAGATCCACCTCCTACTGAACTCAAAAATAATTCTAAATTATGGCCATACTTTAAGTACTGTCTCAGTGCCATTGATGAAAGCCACATTTATTTAGCATCTCTTCCTGATAGTCTACAAAAATCATGCCAAAATTGGAAGAAATTTCTCTCACAGAATTGCTTATTTGTATATAGTTTTGATCTTTAATTTATATATATATTGACTAGATAGGAAGGCTCAGCATCTAATGCTCAAGTTTATAAGAGTGCAGTCAAATCAGAAGATCTGCAGATTCCAGATAATTACTATCTACTTACTGATGCTAGATTTCCAAATTGGCAAGAACTACTTATTCTATATTGGGGTAAATGCTACTATCTTGTAGAATAGGGTTGGGCCTGACTTTGGTAAAGATTAACTTTAAGCTTTTTAATTTCTATTAACTGACTCTGAGTTTAATACAGTTCACAAGACCATGAAGAATTGTTTAACCTTAGACATGCTCAAGCATGAAATGTCATTGAGCATATCTTTGATATTTTCAAATATTGATTCTGTATTCTTCTCATTGGCCCAGAATACAGTTCTTAAATCCAATCATATATCTCTACAACACTTGCTGCTATTCACAATTTTATTTGTATTTATGACCTACAAGAGAGTCGACTACCAAGTAGTAGAAACTAATTTGACCTTGGAGTCAATGCAGGTGACTTTTATATTCAGGATATTGCTACAGTCAGCTTGACAGCAGCAGCATAGAAGCAAGAATTAGACAATCAATAGAATAGAATTGCTCAGAATATATGGGATAATTATCAACTTATTTCAAAAGCAAGAAGAGGAAATATAGATTATTATTTATACAACATTGAAAATAAAACAGAACCTCTAGTTGGAAGTAACACATAGACAGGAGATGAGAGAATAGGTGATATTATTGAAGTGAGCAAGATTATAGATATAGATTAACATACAACATAGAGACAAATACAGGAAAACAACATAGTTGAAAGAAGATATGTTACTGAATATACTATATAACCTCAATCAGACCTCTGACATGCTAGATTGAGAAGATCTCCCAATATCTCAGTATTCAACTCTCCATAATGGACCATAGCAACAACATTCTCAATTTACAGTAGTTCAGTTGTAGCAGCAATAGTTAAAAGAATAGCAGTTGGAGAGATAGTAGTTATAGGAGTGGTAGTTAAAGGAATAGTAGTTGAAGTAGTAGCAATTGAGGGAGTGGCAGTTGAAGTAGCAGTAGTTGAAGGAGTGACAGTTGAAGGAGTAACTGTAGAGATAATAGATGATAAAATGGACATTGTATTTAAAAACATAGTCATCATCATAAGAAAATCTGGCTAACTTGGTATAGATGATGTTGAAGCTGCACTTAACATGCAACAAAGTATAGCCTTATATCTTTGTGCAGGGAGAGAAGGAAGTGTCAGTGTTGCATTTAGATTTTGAACACAGTATATATAAATTACAGCCTTTTCCTCATCATCCAGATTTAATTTCTCAATGATCTCAGTAGTCATATCTATGTGGTTGCTACTTGAAACCATTTAAGCACTATCAATAGCTGCAGCCATTGACCCAAGTGAGCTAGACACAGAATTTATTGAGCTAATAATAGTGACCTGCCCTGTTATTGGAGGAAGAGTAGCCTTATTTAATAAAGTGGAACATTTTACTGATAGATGTGATTCTATTGATGAATCATCAACATTATCATGAGCTGACAGCTTATATTTGTCTTTTCCAGAAGATGGAGCAGATGATTAGATTGATGAAGAATAGAATGTGGTGTTTTGGGTTAAAGAAAGGTTGTTATTGAAGTCAATAGCCATATTGTCACTTAAAGTGGAAAATAAGTTCTCAGAGGGGATAGGAGATTGACTTGTTACTATGAGAGTGGGTGGAGAGCTTTGTGAGGATGAGGCAGCCATAGAAGATCCAGTAGGAGGTCCAGTAGTAGTAGAACACAAGACATGTAGAGTATATGAAGTGTGAGAAGTACTACTAGCCTTATAAGATTGGTGAAAAAAAATCGGAGTATGAACAGTATTGTCATCATGATCAAGAGAGGACACTGACTTTAGAGTAGCATTGACAGATTATTGATGAGCAGATGCTGGTTTATGTACAAACTGCCCAGTCACACTTGAATACTCAGCTATAATATACATCTTCTCAAAATATGGCCAATATTGGCCCATGTACTGATTACACCCTGATTTCACCTGTCCATTGCCCTAGTTAATGATCAATGTGAAGATATGAAGTAAAAATAGTATGTACTGCACTGGGCAATCCCTTTATATATTTTATAAATTGCTCAAGATCAGCATCAGTATACTTGAGTGATCCTAACATTGAAGCATTCCCCTCTGCTCCTGACTTGGCCTGTTGGAAGTAAAGAATTGTATTATATATTGCCTTCACCTATTGATAATCATTGATTATCAGCTGATAAGAGAATAAATAAATATATCTGACTTACATTGGTATACTATAATTTCACTTATGTAAACATCAAGTTGAGAGTGAACTTTGTGTTGAGATGAATAGCTGCAGCATTGTGAACTGATCATGTAAAGTTTCCACCATCAGATTCATATCAGCACAAGTAATAGAAATTAACTATTTAGAGATCTGGTCATTGGTAAGCAGTCTGTTAACAGATTTGCTCTTAGTCTTCTTAGCAGGCTCTAGAGCATCCATGAAAGACAAAGTAGATAGCAGCTCCTGATTAAGTACAGGAATAATATTGAGTAAGCCTTTAGCAGTAGCAAGGATGAGTGACAGACAGAAATTGAAGGATGTGAGTGCCAGTAGATTATTAAAAAGAGTCATGAGTGCAATATATGAGCTTGTAAGAAAGCTGTGTAAATAGTCACTGTCACATTCAGTCTCTAACACAAGCTAGTAAATAGCATTCTCAGCAGGCCAAACAGTTTATTTGGATTCTCAAGTAGGACTCTTAAATTATGTTGCTATACAGGCTCTAAAATATCATGTTTTTCTACCAATCTTCCTATTTTAATCTTGTGCCATTGAAATATCTTAGTTTGGGTACAAAAGACTTGTTCTGTGTTTGCATTATTTGAGTAACTGGTATGGGTGGCTATAGTTGCTGTATATTCATTCCTTTGTATTTCTGAGATATTTTTGAACTACTTGATTCATTTGTGCTAGTTCTCTCTGATATCAATTGTCTATTAATATTGAGTGACCCTAATGCTGCTAATAACTGTATGAGTTTTTTGTTTGATTCTCCTTCTGTTTCTTTGTGTTCAGGCTGTTTGGGTTTATCTTTATCTGTTTCTGTTGACAATTCTTCTGGTATCTCATTGTTTTGTTTCTTCTATAATAACTGTTGCATGTATTCTTTGTCTGTCAGCTACTCAACTATGCTTGCTACTAATACTATGAGCAGTATTTTGTAAAAAAAATAAAAATTGTTTCAAAGTTTATGTTTTTGAACTTGTATGAATGCAAGTTTGACCATTTCCATCAGTTGCTTTTGTAAGTTTATGTTTTTTGTGTGCCCAAAGTTGCAAGAATCTGTCTGTATTTTTTTTACAAAATACTTGCCATATAATACATATTGCTATTTTCTTCTAACAGAATTGTTCTCTTTATAGGACATATTTATTTGTGCCTTTGTTCTGTCTGGCAAAGTGAGTTGGTGATGCTTTACCAAATGTTACAACCTTAAGAGCTAACTCAGATTACAACAAGGGCAAAGACTTGAGGGCAAATAAGGGAAAAGTGCAATTGGTAAAGCATAAGGAAGACAAAACTCTACCTAAGGTACTTATACTAGGTACATAGAGTAATACAGAGTAAATGATAATAGAGAATACAGAGTAATACTAGGTGCTGAAGAAAATAGATACTATAGACTACTACAGTCCATGGATTCTATTCCAAGTAAACTACTCAAAGTTGTAACACTCAAGTCTTTGTCTTTGTTACAACCTGAGTTTGTTTATAAGGTCATAATATTTGATAAAGCATCACCAACTCACTTTGCAGAACAGAACAAAAATATAAACAAGTGCAGTCCTATGAACAGAACAATCTAGTTAGAAGAAAATAATAGTATGTACTAGCAGTGAATATAGCAGAACAACTGGTAGACAAAGAATATGTACAACAGCTATTACAGAAAAAACAGGACAACAAGACACTAGAAGAATCAACAATAGAATCAGACAAAGATAAACCTAAATATGAAGAAGCAGAAAGAGAATCAAACAAGAAACTCACACAGTTATCAGTAATATTAGGATCACTCAGCATCAGTAGACAATTGACATTAGAAGAAACAGAAACAGAAGAATTGCATAGTTCAGAAATATCACAAGAGTATGAAGAAGTAATGAATATAGAGCCAACTGCACCAGCACCTACTGCCTAAATGATAGTACAAATATAGACTAAGTTCTTTATACCCAAACTAGGATATTTTAATAGTACAAGATCAAAATAGGAGAACTAGTGGAGAAGCATAATGTTTTATACAGTATCACAGAAAATGATATCTTTCTCCCCAAGCCAACTTTTTCAATTAACATATTCTTATCAGACTCAACACCTCTATTCCAATCCTGGCCTATCCTTTCAAATATCCTAATGACATCTCCACCTAATAGTAACCCTCTCCAAAAGCCATCTTTATCAAAGTCCTCAACTGACAAAATCAATGTTGAAGTCAACCAACTAGACAATGTCCCATCTGACTCACTCTTATTCCCCTCTCTCATGCCAGAATCTCTACTACTGTATTTAATGACCTTAGCATCTAACTATGTCTTTCATCAAACTGATCCCCAGACAGGACATTGTCAAGTTTATCTACCTCTTCTTCTCACTACTATCAAGCAATCTGACCTTGCACTCATAATTGCATTAGAGAATCAATGCAAGATGGAACATTTGAGTCAAATCTTCACTAACCAGACTTCTAAGATTAGCATCTCAATCACACTTTTAACCCCTTTGACATTGACCCCTACACTGACTTTGACCCAGTAGCCAACTACAACATATCCAGAGAAAGATGCTTCAATTATTAATAAGATTGATATGGAGATCAATTCTTATGAAAGAAATAATGTTATGATCAATGGGATTTCATTCCTATACTTGGATGATGACATCATTCTTGATCTGGACATGGCTATTTTCTCCTCTAATGACTCTATATTTGACTCACCCTTCTATTTCTGATCTGTTCTCATATATAGCACAGATTTCCTTCCAGATATGTAGTATGGTTCTATTCTTTTACATCTTGGTGCCTTCCAGTATCAACTCTTGACTGCACCTCTTGTTCTATAGTTCTGTTCCACACTATTAATAGTTCTTACCCACTTTCTAGACCAAGTCATTGTCTATAGATAGTATGGTAGAACTTGTATATAAGCCCAATGTAATAGTAGGTATAACTCTAAGTTATATACTAGTTTATATCATATATAAACCTCTCACTTGAATATCCTAGTTGAGCTCTTATCAGTTGCTCTCTTAAACTCTACTTGTGTTTACTCATGTATAAGTGTCATACATTGCATGTTGACCTTTGCATGTTACATCCTGCTCTAGGCTAGACCTTTGTCACTAGAGTGTGTGGTAAGGTCCACCAAGTCTTTCAGATAGGCCAGATAGCAATAACAGTGGGTCCAGCATTGGCTGCTGATGGGGGCTGTGCTAGTTTTGCCTAATTGCTGTGGGTCAGCTGTGTGCTGCTTGCAGGGAGAAGGCTGCTGCCTGTTCCTCATCCATCCTTGGGTGTTGGAGAGACCTATCTTGTGGTGTAGGCTGCCAGGACTCAGCTGAGCTGTGGGGAATTTATTCTTCATAGGGCAACTGTAGCTACATCTTTTGTATCTGCAACTGGACTGCTATTGTGTACCAGTATCTAAATTTTTGACATCAAAAAAAAAAAAAACATCATAAGAAGGATAGAATAGAATTTTTACTTACTAGGAGACAAGATGAACAAGCACAGCTACATTCTGTTAGAAGAGTGGCAAAGACTATCTTATCCTATAGAATACAGGATCTTTATATACCAAAGTATGAGTCTGGAACCAATAAGGAAACTATCATATAAGACATTGCATAGAACAAAATAGAACATAAGCACTGGGCCAGTGAGTCAATATCCCACACAGATTATTGAATCTTTATTATGATGATCATGATAAACATTTGATGTGTTCACAATAAGGTCAGAAATTTCAATAATTTTTCAATAGGTTCTCGATAGAGCAGCTGGCTTAATGACTTGCCGGCCCAGTGCAAGTCATATTAGTTTACAAACGAAATCACGAGATAATATTACGTCCGAAATAATGCCGATCCCTACACACCGGGCCAATGCCGCCCGGGCTCTAGACTCGCATCCAGTCGCAGAGAGATCGGGATCGTCAGGCGCAGTGGCGGCCAGAAATGCTGGGTCAACATTTTCCGGATATATGCGAGGGTAAGATCCGAAGAAATCCTTCAGTGGAGATTGGCCTTTAAAACACAAATGTTGTATTCTTCGAGGTCGGCGGCTTCCCAGCTGCTAGCTGATTTTGCCATACGGATCGCCGATAGATAGGGAACAAGCAAAAACCTGTGAATAAACTTGTTGGCGCTCGGTACTGTTGTCGACTAGGAACGAGGAGCGGCCAGGGTTGGATGTAACAACATCCGGGAGACGAAGTAGTAGGTACGGTGAAGCGAGGTAGTTCACTAGATCTGAACATGAAGCCTCGAAGAGGGGCATAAGCAAAGTGGCTGACCCATTTGACCGACGAAAGGAGGTGAGTATTGACTGACGATCATATTGTAATACAATCATGGGATGTCTCCGTAGAACATAGTGCCAAGTTTGAGGCCTCGGGTCTCACAAAAACTCCAAACTATCCATGACCAAAGTTCCAAAGAGTGGTATTGAAGAACTGTGAATATGGGCATCGGAACGTTCCAAATACGCGCGACGAAACGTCCCAGAACAAATGTGTGGTTAGTGAGGCGACCAAAAGCTATAGGGGTAGGACCAAATCAATGTCGGTTTCGGCCACGCGAGGGAGCGGAGCATTGGCGAGTACAAATGTTCCGGTTCGTGCTCATGCCAACATAATGATAAAGATGATGTTCACAATTCTTCCACCTTGCCCGAACCAACACTCCAACGAACAAAACCCGAGAACCCAAGGGCAGAAAAAGAAAACTGATCACGTAGTATTACTCCTCCAGCCCGGCGTCGCCGACCTCGATCGTCCGTCGTTACCAGGCACAAGACCCCCTGTGATACTACCAATTCCACCAACTAGAAGACTACTAGGATGACTTCGCCCGAGATTCCCAGTGGCACGCGAATCTGCTCGCGAATCTGCTCGCGAAGCACCTCTAGAGCCTATCCCAATACCAAAACCTGTACCAACGCTAGTTTGATCCGTTGTCACAGATCTCACCCATCGTCTTCGCCTTCTCTTCCTATACCACCAAAATCCGACTGCGGAAACACTGGTCAAGCCTAACCCGAGACCGATGGTTAATCCAACTGCGAGAGCGATGTTGGAACGACGGGCGGAGGTGTTTGAGGAAGGTGTTGGTTGGGTGTCGGCTGGTGATGATGGGTTGGATTGGGTGGAGGATGCTGACCTTGGTGTGAAGATCGGTGGAGAGGAGGACGGTGGGAGTGTCATGCTCGGGAGGATTGGGAGTGATGTTGTTAGCCTATTTTTTCGAGATAGATCGGGGATCATTAGATTGCGGTGCAGTGTATGTTAGGAGGCGGGATGTCGACGGCCAACAATCGATGATCCCAAATAATTTGATATATGCGTTGCAAAGATAGACAAGAGAGCATGACATAACAGTTGGATAGATGCTAATCAGTGGTTTGTATTTTCTTAGAAAGATGAAATTGGCGTACGCGTCATTGGATATTGTGATGATCAGTGATGTAAGGTCGAGTTCTTGGGCAGTGTTGGTTGGTAAGAAAGTGAGCGCGAATGTGGTCGCAGTTGATGCTTCGAGGCCCAGGATAGAGGCTAAACCGAGTGTGGACTCAAACACTGCCGCAATGGTTGTCCCATTGTTCGTAATAGTGATGTTTGCCCGAGCGTTGGAAGATTTTGATGTGAAGAGGTATAATGCCGAGCCTGCGTAGAGAGGATGAAAATTTCATTAGTATGTCCGACATTCACGAAAAGAAGTGAAATGGGTATAGCACACGAATCACCGAAAGGCCATGACTTGTCTCGGTGCTGCGCGAAAAGCGTGAAAGAAAAGTGATGATGAGAATGGGAGCACTCGTTTCAACAGTGATCATCAGGCTTAAAATGAACGAAGGCGAATGAATGATGTGATGTCGCGCAAGAAGTGATACTTGTGGAAAATTAAAAAGAAGCAGGTTTTCCTGGGCAGAAGGATAAGCAAAAATAGATACGCACCACGAAACTGAAGAAACATCTGAGGAATGACTTCGCCCGCCGCTATGTCTGGACCCTTCGTAGAAATTATGCTTTCATCCCCTACTCCTCTTGTCGACCTGAAAAGCCACCGGGATTATAGTCGGTAAGTGAAGGAGGCTCAAGATGAAGATACGTACCAGCCACCATTACATTGATTTGGATTAGAGAGTGTCGTATTTCGGTCACAAAGGAAAGGAGTGTAGATAATTTGCGAAGAGTCCAACGGTATCGTGACATTTCGTGTCTGGTTCTGAACTTGCGCAAGCGTCCGTCTAGGAAGAAGTAGGATCACCGCCAACAAGAATGCATATCGAAGTAGAAACACATGCAAAGAAAGCCCAAGAAAGCGAGAATAGGAGTAAAGCACGAGAATTGACAGCATTCACGGGGGAAATGCGGTTGGGCTCGACATACAACTGTAGAGCGTGTGCGGCGGTAAGAGATAATGGGCCCCCACAAGTGCCGGTGTTAGCAGTGGAGAAAAAAGGCCAGGGTATGTAACGAGATGGGGATTATTGAACCGGGACACCGGACAGGGGCAACTTGTTTCCCTGGCAGTGGAGGATACCGGCAAGAGCGTCGAGCTGTCGCCAGGGGCGGCGGCCTTGAAAAAAGGGGGTGGGGGAAGGGACAGAAGGTAGCACGTCTACCTTTAGAACGACCCGCGTACTACTATGTACTGCCTTCACTTGTGGTGGGATGACCACAGAAGCAGGAGAGCGTAATCAGAAGTCGAAGGAGAGGAAAAATTTGTGGTATGGTCGCAGGGTTTAAGTAATTTAAGCGACAGGAACTCATGGTCCTCATATGACGGAATAGGGAATCGGTTTCTATGGGCAACTCCGCTTTGGGAACCCCCGCCGAACTCTTCGTCTTGGAGAGTGCTGATCAGATCCCGGAATTTGTAGAAAGGATACCGCCGTATGGTGTGGTCATCAGGATCATTTTATTCCATACAGCGAAGTTTGATAGACGCCTTTTGGTTTATCAGTCATCTACAGACGTTTTTAATGAACAGCATTACGATCGGCGTACCGAGAGAAAGTGAGAGAGGGATTTTCTAGTGGGAAATGATGCGACGGGAGTGTGAGATTTATTCAGAAGGGTCCCGAGTCTCATGACATGGGTGGCGGGCGCTGAGATTGGCCAACTTATTTTTGCTCTGCGGATGTTTGTTTGTATAGAAAGAAGCTTTTGTGTTCGTATACCATGATGTCGGTCTTTTTGCCCAAGGTGTACTATTCGTGGTTTCTTGGTCATCGTGGTTTCTTGGTTATTTTGCTCAACTTGGTAGGTGGGTTGCTAGCGCTGGTATCAATACCCCTGAAGCCGGAAACGTGGGTCTGACTACGCCATGATGGTGACCAGTTTTTAGGAATGAACCGGGATTTTTCTGTGAAGTTCTCAGTACTAAGTAGGTCGTAATTACAGGGTAAGGACAGACAATTAGAGTTATAGTTTTAGGACGTATGTACCAAGGGGAGGTTGAATCTCTTCTGGGCTGAACGATGCTACGTACATAGGTAGCTGGACCGCTTTTTTATGCCTGGCTGGTGCTTTCTTTTGCGGAGCGTTTCAAAATCTGCTGCCATGAGTTGGTACGATAAGATAAGATTACAAGGATAGCACGTGCAACGCCATTAATTGAACCTTGCATCCGACCAACGATGTCTGGCACACTACATATCTTTGTTGTCTCTCCAGATACGCGCTCAGAACGACGAATTGAACCATATTGGACAGTTCAACTCCTCAAGGTGTGATCAGAGCAACGTGAGATCGAAATTAGGCATTGACGTGATTCCCGAAGGATAAACTCGAGGTCATCACAGGAGTGCCAGCTTCAAATCAGCGGATTCTTCTGCTTGAATCAGAGAACAATCCAACCGTTCTAGCTCAACTGTCAGACAATTCCAGGGAATTATCGGAGTATGGACTGCGCGATTGGCAAGTTCTCAAGGTCAGTGTTTTTGCACCTGTAATCGAAGTACTGGGAAAGCTGATTTTAGGTCAGGTCGAAGACACCAACCCATCGGCGTCGTTGACCGGACAACTGTCCGACGTTTCCCAGGTGGAGAAGTTTGAACTGAGCGATGCAGAGTATGCGAGGCGTCAAGGTGAAAAAAAATAATGGCATAAAATTGCTGGTAGCTAACAAAACGCAGACAGCGTGCTTGCGTACAAGATGCGGAATAAAGTAGGGAGGTTTGCGGAGACACGGGAGGAGGAGGTACCGCCACCGGCGGCGATCGACATACCGATCGGTGCGCGGTGCGAAGTCGAGTCAATGGAACCAGGATTGAGCAAACGCGGGACTGTGCGTTTTGTGGGCCAGACAAAATTCAGTAAGGGAACATGGGTAGGCATTGAGTACGACGAGCCATTCGGAAAGAATGATGGATCGTGAGTGTTGACGATTCCTCGTTCCTTTCGATGCTGACTCGTGGATGAATAGTGTTCAAGGCGAACGGTACTTTGAGGGCCGGCAGAACTACGGGGTTTTCGTGCGACCTGACAAGGTGAAAGTTGGAGACTTCCCCGTAGAGGTACTCAACTTTGACGAGGATGAGGAGATGTAAAAAGACGATGGATCTGTATGAGTCTACGAAAATCAAATATTTTGAATGGCTGTGGTTGCTAGAATATCGTCGAAAACCGCACGTGGTGAAATGAATTTGTTCGTGTTGTGGCATCGTCCGCATATCAGGACGCGTGTCCCTCTTTGTCCCTTATACCGAGCTCGCGCTCTTTTCAACCCTTATTCTTCTTTCTTCAATACCACCACCATCATGGCTGATCCTAGCGGTGCTCCTCCCCAACCCGGCCCAGACGACACTTCCACCGCCATCCTCAGGCCAAAGAAATCGTAAGTAACACTCATTAAGCTCCAGGTTCTAATCATTTAACCGACGGGCCGATTATGCAGGCCAAATCGTCTTATCGTCGACGAGGCTACCAACGACGACAACTCTGGTAAGCATATTTATCCATAGGATCATGCCCAACGATCTCAACACGCGACATAGTTGCAACTCTGAACCCCGCAACGATGGAGACTCTTGGTCTTTTCCGTGGTGATACCATCATCGTCCGGTGCGTGTTATAACCTTCTTTAGTGTCTGTGATCATCTCTGACAATAATCCGCATAATCAGTGGAAAGAAGAGAAGGGACACTGTTCTCATTTGCTTGAGCTCCGATGACGTCGAGGAGGGTCGAATTCAAATGAACAAGGTTGCTCGCAATAACCTCCGCGTCAAACTCGCCGATCTCGTCAACGTCCACCAATGTCTTGATATCAAATACGGCAAACGTGTTCATATCCTTCCCTTTGACGATTCCATTGAGGGCCTGAGTGGCAACATTTTTGATGTCTATCTCAAGCCCTATTTCCTTGAAGGTGCGCGTCATCACACTAACGACCATTCCCTCACATGAACATTACGGCATCACAGCATATCGACCCGTCCGCAAAGGCGACACCTTCCTCGTCCGTGGTGGTATGCGCACGGTAGAATTCAAGGTCATTGAAACCGACCCGGCAGAGTTTTGCATAGTCGCTCAGGATACTGTAATTCACACCGGTGAGTCCCTACTACCCGATGCGCGTAATCAATCTACCCCACTCACTGTTTACCCCATGCCTTCAGAGGG
>KQ962017.1:91418-107399 GCA_001563735.1 Leucoagaricus sp. SymC.cos
AAAGAGTGAACAGCAGAAGAGACCCTGTAATATTATTTGAGTGACATAGACAAAGAGAATTAGAAACGGCTCACATGTCAAGGCGGCTTTCAAAGGGTAAAAGAAAAGAACGGGTATCGCTTGGGCAATCAAACATATCGGATGGTTTTGACCACGTGCCTTCTTCTTTTCGAAAACTTGGTACTCCTGATCATAATCATACTCGTAGCCAAATGCAGTTATCGACGTAGTAGCAGAATGGCGTGTACGGTCCTCCTTTTCATCAATCGACATGTAGGAGCCCTTAGGGGATTCAGTGTCTACGAGGACCGCTATCCCAGCTATCGTAGAATTATTGAAAAGAGCTGAAACTCCGACCTGGGTCCCAGTTCCTTTGCGAATTTGGTACGCCAATTTTCCAAGAAGTAGAGAATTTCCTCCGAGAAGAAAGAAGTCGGATTGGGCTGTGATATTGGAGGGATCAAGCGATAACATGTCCGCAACGAGATCTCGTACACGTTGCTCCGTCTTCGACATTGAGGCTGAGTTAAGCTGCGCTGAATTCCGACGAGCCTCCTCGAAGCTGGTCTCACCTGATTTTAGTTGTACCAGGGAGCCATAGAGCAGGTAAACGACCTCGGGAACCAGGTATCCATCGACCTCCTGCGCGGTAATGGCCTTAAACGCCTCCGAGTTTAATAGGCATTTAGGGCTAACGCTAAGGTACAGCTCCACAGATCCATCTGGACAAACGTTGAAAGTGAAGTCCTTGACTTCGTCTATACGTCGAAGTACATGTTCAATCCCCTTGGGGGAAAATAAAACCCGAGAGCATGAAATCGGCTGAGAGATGGGTGTACGTGGTGACGGGACTTCAGCCCGGAAGTGACGCTGAGAAATGGGAACACCGTCGTTGAACTGAGGAAGTCCGAATCGTTTCGCGAGATTAATGCGAACGGCCTTTCCAGTACTATGTTACTAAGTTGAGAGGTTTGGCAATCAGATCGCTAATCAATCACTCACGTATTCTTCGGAAGATCGTCCATATAAACTATCACCGAAGGCCACTTGGACGGGTGAAGATGATCCCTGAATCGAGAAATTCATTTCCACGTCCTATAACTGGGCTAAGGACTTACCGAAGAGAGTCATGTAGCTGACGGAGACCTATTCTTGGTTTCCCCTGCGTGCACACAACCACAACGCCGATAGCTTCCTGCAAAACATCGTGCTCAACGGCAAATGCGAGGGTGCTCTGTACATTTAGACGACTCAGTCTTTGCAGGTGACTAGGATCGTGAAACCTAACCTTGACACGATCCTTGGCTGCGGTGACAATTGCCTCCTCTATTTCAAATGGAGAAATGACTTCACCACCCTTGTTGATGATCTCCTTCGATCGACCGGTTATATATAGATAACTAATTTCCTCATCGGTCAAGATAGACTGACGTTACAAAATTAGAACATACCCGTCGTTGTCCATATATCCCATATCTCCTGTGTCAAACCACCCCTCAGACGAAAAACAAGACGTGTCTAGCGGCACACTCCTGTCGGAGGAGACTTCATAACCGGAAAATGTAGGAAAACCGCGGACTCCAATAGCTCCTGTATGTCCTTGGGCTAGCTCCAACTCGATATTGCTAGGATCCCGTATGGAAACTTCTGGACCACAAGCAATACCTGAACACCCTGGGCGTTCAAGCCGGTAATCCTGCGGCGGAGACGCAATCGGCATACATCTAGAAGGTTCAGATGAGCGCATTAAGTCCATCGCGGAGATACATAGCAAGCGGAGAACCGACTCACTCTGTCATGCCGTACGACGGAAGAACGACGGCATTCCCAAACGTTTTCCTCATTTCAATGGCCAAGGAGGGAAGTAACCCGCCAGCCGCATTACAGATCATTCGAATGCGCAAGTCTCGGGCAGGATCAATACCAGTTGGCCGGGAAACGAGGATGGCATGATGCACAGTAGGCGCTCCGTAGTACCTATTAAAAATTGAGCGCCAGTATTTGATGGACGAAACTTGAAGCTCACCAAGTTGCGCCAAGCTGTGAGGCCACGTTCCAAAACCCAACAGCATCAAAGCCACCACACATGATTGTGCTGCCTCCAGAGAGAATGGGGGCACATAAGCTTCTCACAAAACCCCCAACATGGAAAAGCGGCATCATGTTCACTACAGGGGATTCAATCTCAGAAGTCAAAGAATAGACTAAGTACTACTCACGGTTTACGTCCCTCTCACGTAAGGACCACGACTGCACAACAGCCCAAGCGCCCACAATCAACGCGCGAAGTGAATAGGGAACCACTTTCTTTTTTCCACTCGTGCCAGAAGTTTGCAGAACCAACGAGAGATCATCCAAGGCGTGGGGTTGTGATGGCTGACCAGGGAAGATAGACTCGCTGTTCAAGCACATCATTTTGAACAAACCAGCAGGTCCTTCGGAATACGGCTCGAGGATAATGACGTCGCAGTCTAGTTCGTCTTGCAAGGATGCAAGTCCAAGACGTTCAACAGAATCCCTCGATGACAGGATTACTTTCGCCCCAAGTCTCTTTGCGTCATCTCGAAGCTCGCTTGGCGTGCAGGAGGCATTCACAGGGGCGCATGTGTGGTAACAGGCAATACACAACGTTGCGACAGCATTGAGGGGACTGTTTGGAAGGGCGAGAAGGACGCGGTCGTTCGGGCCAATGGCTATATGCGTCGGTGAATGAGGTAAAACGAAACTCGATATAAACAAGCGCAAACGCTCGTGGGTGAGAGCGCGCTGTGATGCATCCGGGGCATAGATTGCGGGGTTTGAAGTTGAAGCCAGGCAGTCTAAGAGCGAGGCGATTTGAGGCGATTCTGCAAGGCGGTCAGCCACCCAGCGACCTAGAGGAGTGTGCTTTGGAGGAGGAGGAGAGCGAAGGAACGAAAGAGGAACAGACATGGTACGAGACCAAGCTGGTGCCTGGCCGGGCAGATAGCAGTGGGGGAAATAGTAGGAGTAGTAGTGGTGAAAATGAAAAGCAGTAGGCGCGTTGTTGAATAAAAAGGAACGAGCCGCATTCCCAAGCTTGGAAAGTGAGATCTGAGATGACGACACGATCGACAAGGACAAGTCTGAGACCCTACTTTCCTTCACGTCAGGAATAGCGTGCGTATCGTCACCACGCCTTCAGTCTTCTAGTGAGATTGCGCCCCAGGTCACACCATTATCGCCGAACACACGGAAGAGGAGTCCAGGTAGAATTACGGGATATCTGTATCCAAAGACCAGCCTCTCCGTGCATCAGTTCTAGCGCTGGGAAGGCCGAACAATACGGTTCATTGAAATCTGAGCATTTGCGTTGGACGAGTTACAACATGCCAAGTTGAGCCAAAAACCTTGCCAACTACTTCAATTTCTGGTCTAACTATTCTGGGAAGCGGCCTCCAAGATTTATCGGTCGCATGTACAGAGTTCCTCTTCGAATATCGTTGGGACGAAATGGCAGCAAACTCAAGCAGAGATCGAATTCGCGTAGGTCGCCCTTCATTGCTGAGGTCCCCGTTTGCAGTCACAAAACGTGAAAAGCCTTGACAAGGTCGTAAATTATGGTTGACATATGTTATTCCATACTTACCATCAGCTTACAATTCAAACAAAGACCTATTCAGAACTTCATGATGCCAAGCGCATCTTTAAGCTGACTCACATTAGATGTTTGATGCCCTCGGCTTCGACCATTGTAGGAATGAATTGAAGTGGTCGACAAATTGGGCGCCTATATGTGAAGCCCAGTTGTCGTTTTATCATTGGGAAATCGCCTCCAGCTATGAGCGAGAAACCTTTCAAAAATCTATGTGTGGGATAATTGCTCGCACATACATGTGGTTTAGAGTTCATACCCAATCGCGCCTGAAGTACTTCCTTGTCCGAGTTACACAACTTCTTTCGTGAACAAGAATACCGCGCAGGCTTCGAACCTGAATTGTTTTATTTTAGCGAGCGCTCATCCGAACAGTGGCCGCTTTAAAGCCGATTTTAGTCTTCGGCCAATCCAGCGCAAGGTGTGATCGCGTATGGTTAGCGTCAAAAACTTTCTGAATTGGTTGAATCACTGACATTAGGTTGACAAGACATACTTCGACGAGACCTTTGCAGTTGGTCATAAAACAGGACAGATAGGATGAGTGAAATCGAATAAATATAGAAGCAGTCAACTCCTCTGTTCACTCCCTCCTAATTTCTTCTTCGTCGTTTGGTACAGACGTGGCGCATTACCATCGTTCAGGAGCGTCGAGTGGGCGAAAAATGCTGGCCTTCGACTCCACCTACGCGTTTCCTTTCTCCCTAACTACCGTCCGTGAATATCGTCGGTGATTCTATTTCTTGGTGAAGGAAGGGAGATTCTGGAGCGGAATCTTTCTGGCGATGGGTATTTTCGGGTGTCCGGAGGCTATCACATATTTGCCAAGTATTTATTGTTGACAACGCCGCGTGTATTGTGGAGTCGGACGATGAACCATCTTCTATCTGCCATAGCAAACCCGTGGAGTAAAGTCTGCTCAGTGACAAGGACGGTTAACACCTATCGCCCAATTGGTCACCGAAATGAAGCTTCTCAAAACCACTCCCAATCGAACCCCAGTCCGCAGTTACTGAATGTCTATGCCATCGGCTGCCCAGAGTTTCGTAGATAACAACTAGATAATGAAATCTGTTAATGAGCTTTTGCTCTGCCGAAGACTATCGCTCTCGCTTTCTCCCCGGGGTCACACTTCTTGAGACGATCATAATCGTACCAGACCAAAGATTCCCGCGAGTGAGCGACAAAAGCCTCCTGTGCGAGAGAATATGCCGATGCCCGCACTTCAAATGTAGCCTTGTCCGACGACCCCTCTGCTGGAGGAGGAACAGGTTTGCAGCCAATCAAAAGCTGCTGCGGCATAAGACGCTTGATGATTAAGCAAGTCCAAAAGACAACGCACTGTATCTGGGTATGTCACTGGCCGTCTGAACTTGACTTCGATTGACTTGAGGATGAGGGACACCCCCTGAGCCTCGATCATGGCTTGTGCCTTTTCAGGACCTCCTAGTTCGTTCCCTAGTGAAATCATCCATTTGATACGGGTCTGTAAGAGGCCTATGAATCGACCAACATTTCAAGATTATGGAGAAACAAGCGCACAGACTCAAAGAATCGCACTACCATGCGATACTTTGTGAGCTCTCATACATCTGTTGGCATGAATGGACGCTCACCGTAACGAACGTTATTCACGTGTCTAGACGTGTCAGCGATGTTCTAGGAAGACAAGGAAGGAGGCTCACTGGAATGCATCGTGGTCACCCCAGGCTATAGGTTGCTCCCAAAAGGATAACGGATCAAACCCCTCCTTGATGAATCGTTCTCGCGCCTTGATGAGAGGAGATGAAGCACTAATTGCTACGTGATTGAAACCATAGGTATGTGGTGGGGAGTCTTCAGTTTCTGGACCTTGTGTGCCAGGAGGTATATAATATGGAGATGATGGATCTTGGAAAGCAGCCTGGAGTTCCTGTTGGTTCACAAGGAATAAAGTCACAAGGGACTCGACTCCTAACATTGGAAACGCACAACAATTGAACTCGTTTTAGAGCGAGCAGGTATGTTCCTTAGACTTCTTAGAGATAAGATGGATATAGAAAGTCGTCGTAAGGAGAACATGAGGTCCTAGGATCAAAGGCTCGACCTTGGTGAAGCCGAGAGTCGGATGAAATTTGACATCAAGTATGACACTCGAGCGCCCACAAACAAGCACACAAATCGACCGGGTATCTCGGTCCGCTTGATTACCGTGTGCTCACGAACATAATCAAAGCACTCACGGGTGTTCAAGCGTCTTTTTTCTCTCTGTCCTTAACCCTCAATGTTCAACCTCAATCTCGGTGACCGTCACCGTCTAATTTCAGTGGAAGCCTTCTCAATGACAACTATTTCAAGCACCATCTTCTCAGGGACCGTCAACAGTGGATTATCTTGCTTGATCACCATCCGAATTTCAAATTTCAACAGTTGGCTTTACAAATACCAGATTTTCGGCGCCGACTCCGGTTTCCCTGCATCTGGACAGACAATCGTCTGTTTTCATCCACTCGTAAAGCTCAGACCTCATAGGACGAATTGGATGTCTATAATCCATGATTTTCTTCCTTTCAGCCGTCGATTGCTTGCTCAAAGAATGAGCGGAACGGATTCTGAGCAATTTCTCAGGAAAACATCTAGTAGCCATGCTTTTGTTCTAGATTGTCTTGGCACTCAAACGTTGGAAACTAAAAAATGATGGTGACTACTCGTGACCATTTTCTGCTCCTGGCTGTTGTTCACCCTCTGCCCTCCTTCAACCCCCACGCTTCAGCGCCTTTGGCGACCAGCACTCTCTCCGTCCAAGGCAACCCTGCCACTTCCAATCCTTAACCTCACGGTCATTAAATTCCCCTCATTTTTCATTCAAGTTCTTGCAATTATCTCTCGACGGGCGCCCTATCGGACTCCCCATCTTCATGACTTTACAGAACCATCATCATGCTGCTTTGCGTCGTCGGAGAGGGATTGAAGGAAAACAAAATATTGTCGCGTGGCCGACCCCGACTGCTCTAGTAGCAACGCCCGCTCGCTGTAAGATTTATCTCCACCAGTGCCCAGATTGTCAGTCTCATTCAATTTAGCTGTACCTACTCCCCCCAAAGTCGCGCGGCGGTCTGCCGCGCTGCCAGCCACGCCAGCCAATACTGATGTAACACCAGCAAAACCATCCGTGGCTGCACCGGCTTCCTCCCCTCCAGTCACTCCTTCCTTAGGTCCTTCCGTTATCAACCCATCAACCTCGAGCGTGCCGCCACCTTCTAACACAGTCAGTTGAGATACCTTGGCATTCGATCAGGTTAATTCATCTTCTTGCAGTTAAATTTGCTTCTTCCTTCAGCTTCGTCCGCGCATTCAGCTTCAAGCACCAGTCGGGCTGTACCTTCCGCGTCCAGAAATTCAACATCAACTAGTCCGACGGCTTCTGTGCCACCCTCGTCATCTGGTGGCGTTAGCACAGGTGCAGTTGTTGGAGGCATCATCGGTGGATTTGTTGCTTTAGGTCTCATTGGCGCAGCTTTGTTTTTGTTCTTGGTAAGTATCACAACACGCATTCAGCCCACGTTCTGATTAGTTCTGTTCAGCGGCGCATGCGGGGAAAAAAGGACAGAAATGAGGAGGCATTCAATGTGACTAAGTTCCGTCAGTCTGCTGTTATATTGGATGGCCCCGCGGAGAAACGCAACAAACCTCGACCACCCACCATGATCGAGCCGCTCTCTCAAAGTAGGCAAGCTTCACAAGCTGGGAACTATACTTCTCCTAGCGACGCGCGTTATGGCACGCCAGAAGCTCCGCATCCAGGCCAAAACTCTTATGATTCTGCATACCCTGGAGCTTATGGCACTCAGCCGGCTTATGAGCAGTATCCTCCACCACCTAATCCTTATGGCTATGTGAACCATGAATATCCGCCCCAGCCTCAATACCCACCTCAACCTCACTGTGATGCCCAGCAGTACGGCGCCTATGCCTCGCCAGTATTGACCCCGGTTCATCCACCTGATTTTTTAGAATCTGGTCAGGATGCACCAGTATTACCCAATCCCTTCGTGTCTTCACCATCTTTTATTTCCGAGACTGTACCTAAGCATTACTCTTCGAATGCTTCAACGACATCTACAGCCCGTGATCTCACACACTCAAGTCACGCTCGATCATTAACGGAAGATAATGAGGCTCCTCCTGCATATGAAACAACGACTGGATTTGCAGATTACAAACCTGATGTCAAGGCGAGACCTGGATCTTCTTCAGCAACAAATTCAGCCAGCGGTTCCGGTTCTAGTGGCGTTGTAGTTTCATCCTCTCAGACTCCGACGACTGCATCCGCGTCGGCCGCCGGGGCCTCGACAAGAACAAGGCCCGCCGATACAGCCCTCTCTTCGCGACCCCTGTCTGGCACAAGTGCGATAACAATTGTCTATGATATATATCCGTGACGCTTACGGTGGAATGTAATGGTAATTCATATGGGTTGACAGAGTATTGATGTGCCTTTTTCTTCGAGCTGAGTTGTACCTTTCTATTGTTTTTTTTTGGTTATCCGCCTTTTAAGCTTCTCTTATCTTTGTTGTGATTTAACTGCACCGCCGATTTCCACGCTGGCCTTCCCTTACTGACTTCTTTGCTTTATGCCAGCTGATGCTCCATATTCCGCAGTCTTTGCTGTGCATATGGTTTGTTTATTATTGGATACCATCTTACATCTTCCTGAACTCCGTCTATACCCGCTTGTACATAGCCCTGGTTTAGCAGTGTAGCTCCCCTTGTCTGTTAAAAGCACCAAGTTGTCTTATTTATCTAGCACATATCAACCCCTGATATGATAAAAAAAGTGTTCTCCCTTACGGTTTAGAAATAGGTTCACCAGTCTCATAAGTGGATGCATTCAAGCCGTATCCCCACTCTAGAGGCGTACCGACCTGGACTCACAAGTTCCGAGAACCTCATGCTTGGGAAAAGGCTTTTTTTTGACTTGAAGGCACGCTATAACTACATTTTACCCAAGCCATGACAAAACAGGTCATTGACGGCGAGGTAAGTGAGCATTTGACAAGTATAATAGCACCGGCGGCGGAGAGCCAGAAACACGGGACTATGTAGACGAACAGCGTGTTCCTGAGAACAAGCACGCCAAGTAGAAATGAGTGACGCTACTGTAATGGTTTGTATGAACCAATGCAATTAAAGAAAGGAGTGTGTGATGCAGCGAAAGCAAAACTCGAATGCGAATGCGAATGTAAAATACATGAGTCAATAATTTAATCTTTGACAGAATGGCACGGAAGGAGAGTGTAGATGGACGTGACCCACTGAAAAAAAAAAACAGAGAAATGAGAAATGAATTCTATGACACGGTCCATGCGTCAGGGTTCCGTTGATCGAAAGCCTCGCGTACGATTCGAGACGTTCGAGCAGAGAGTTGTGACAGTGAAGGTGGCTGACAACGTTGCCGTAAGTGGAGGATTCTATTTGTATTTAAAATCATGAGTTATAGAAAACCCGGAGTGGAGACATCATGAAGACTGACACTCGACATGCCTGGAAAACGTATGGTCAGGGCGCCGTGGGGAATCGGACGAAGCACATGCCCGACTTACTACAAGATTGGGCACCACCAGGATTAAAGGGAGACCTATCCCGCTTGTAAAACTTGGCGGTCTAAGGAGAGAATCGAGTTAAGGCGCTGTTGCCATTCGAGATTTGAGCTCACTTGAAATAAAGCACTGCACATAGTATATTAACGGCACACACGAAGGCAAATGCAGCGAGTCCTTTGAAAGTAGTAAGGTTCCCATAAGATCCGTCTAAAAACGGAGCCCGTACGTACCTTGGTTCACGAAATACCGCCCTAGTGAAATTTCTTGTATACGAGTTCTATAGCAGTGCTAAGGGCGTGCCAAGTAGGGGTAAGTTAAGTTACTGCCGAGACATTCGGAAAAATAGACCTCACCACAAAGACAACGATCAACGAAATCAGGTCCATTGACGTAGCAGCAATCTAGATAAGTGTTAGCTTAACGACAACAAGGACTTAGGTGAATACACTGAACGATTGTATACTATGAAAAGCCGGTCATAAGATAAGAATTAAGACAGTGTTTTGGATGAAACTCACACCTATACGTATGCCCATTCCCCCGTCTCCCCAGTCTGAAAAACAACCAGTCTGCCCCAACACTATGTATAGCTCCACGGGTATCACAACGTCAAAACAGAATACCCAGATGTTGAGACCAATGAGGACGGCGTAACATGCACCCAGTAGGATTAAGACCCGGCGGTTGCGAGAGGTGAATGCATAGGCACGCATCATCATAACTCCTGGACTGCAGATAAGAACAGATGAGAGGTGCTGCTAATAGAGAAGTACCTCACCTTGGGGGATGAATTGCTGCAGAATGAAAATTAGTCCAAGTTGAGCAATGAAATACAAGCTTGAAACGCACGCAAGGAGCCAGAAAGGCATTTATAGGTTTTGTCGCCCTCAGACAAAGCTCTTTTGGATGGTCTCCAACGATGCCCCATACGATGAAAACCCACAGCGTGGCGGGATAATATCGACAGAGGGAATAGCAAACGTTGATCATCGACAGGCGTGATTTGTGAATCTATGAGAGTTCGAGATATGGACCTTGAAGAGGTTATCCCTGAATTCTATACACGTACAAGGTAGATTTCTTCGCTAAGTCTTTCAGAAACATTAGGATGGAACAAGGATCATAATAACTTCCACTCACAAAGAGAGCCATTCATACAGCTGCAAGGCGCACATGGCTGCCATTGCATATCGTGCTTCGTGAATACTCCGGATACTGATGTAGAGCTCCTCTAGTCCAGACAGGTACCTCATCATCAAGTCCAACAAGTTCGCTATGGCAGTCTAAGTGTGCGCTTGGCCCTTGAAGACTGAGGAAAACCTCCAAGGCGCAAGCGAAGGAGAGAAAGGAGTGGCTTGCAGTCTGATGGTGGCAGAAGAAGAAAGTGGAAGTAAAACGAAAAGCGACATATACATTTCCCCTCTAGTTGCCGGTGGTGTGGGGACGCGGTAAGCCTGCCAAACCTCATGTCACTGGTGTGAAGAGAATTTACCGACATCAAGCCAAGAGAAGATCAGGGATGGGAAAAATTCTAACTTTGAGGTCGGATATATCAAGACATATGAAAGTCGCCAACCAATGGCAACGCGGAAAGAGAAGGGACAATACCCTTCGGCTCCATCTAATTCGAACTTTATTCAACTTGGATTATTGGATCCGCCGCGTACCTCCGTCTATACACCCCACAAAAGCAATTGAGAATGCCCTAACGCGCTTGCTCATGCGCTCGGCCCGAACTTCGGCAGAACAAGACCCCGTTGCAGAGTCTCATCGAACCAGAGAGGTCACAACTTGAATGATGTCTAATCCTTGAGGCACAACGAACACGTGTGAGGTGGCGGCTTGAGAGCGTAGCGCCAGATTGGTTTTGAGAAAGTAATGCTTGTGAAAGTACGACGATGTCAGCGAACATCTCGATTGGGAGCGTGGAGATCTGTGGCCGAAAATACATGTTCTTTTTTGGAAGTTAAATACGACATTTGGCAGATGCTTGTGAACTTGCAATTGTTTGGATCTCTCTGTCATCCTGGTAACACCTGCTCGGTTTCTTGGTGATTGAAAGGCATCTCCGAGACTGCGCATTTGTAGACTCAAGGTCGGTTGTCATACGAACGAAAACAGGTTGAACTACAAAGACAAGCGGTCAGATATTATTGCCTTCGGCTTTGAATTGGAATGGCAAACATAATTAGACGCCCGATGACGTCACAGATTCCTTCCCCTCCCTCGACGTAGAAGGACGTGACCCACTGAAAAAAAACCAGATAAATGAGAAATGAATTCTATGACATGGCCCATGCGTCAGGGTTTCGTTGATCGAAAGCCTCGCGTACGATTCGAGACGTTCGAGCAGAGAGTTCTGACAGTGAAGGTGGCTGACAACGTTGCCGTAAGTGGAGGATTCTATTTGATGTAGATGGACGTGACCCACTGAAAAAAAAAAACAGAGAAATGAGAAATGAATTCTATGACACGGTCCATGCGTCAGGGTTCCGTTGATCGAAAGCCTCGCGTACGATTCGAGACGTTCGAGCAGAGAGTTGTGACAGTGAAGGTGGCTGACAACGTTGCCGTAAGTGGAGGATTCTATTTGTATTTAAAATCATGAGTTATAGAAAACCCGGAGTGGAGACATCATGAAGACTGACACTCGACATGCCTGGAAAACGTATGGTCAGGGCGTCGTGGGGAATCGGACGAAGTACATGCCCGACTTACTACAAGATTAGGCACCACCAGGATTAAAGGGAGACCTATCCCGCTTGTAAAACTTGGCGGTCTAAGGAGAGAATCGAGTTAAGGCGCTGTTGCCATTCGAGATTTGAGCTCACTTGAAATAAAGCACTGCACATAGTATATTAACGGCACACACGAAGGCAAATGCAGCGAGTCCTTTGAAAGTAGTAAGGTTCCCATAAGATCCGTCTAAAAACGGAGCCCGTACGTACCTTGGTTCACGAAATACCGCCCTAGTGAAATTTCTTGTATACGAGTTCTATAGCAGTGCTAAGGGCGTGCCAAGTAGGGGTAAGTTAAGTTACTGCCGAGACATTCGGAAAAATAGACCTCACCACAAAGACAACGATCAACGAAATCAGGTCCATTGACGTAGCAGCAATCTAGATAAGTGTTAGCTTAACGACAACAAGGACTTAGGTGAATACACTGAACGATTGTATACTATGAAAAGCCGGTCATAAGATAAGAATTAAGACAGTGTTTTGGATGAAACTCACACCTATACGTATGCCCATTCCCCCGTCTCCCCAGTCTGAAAAACAACCAGTCTGCCCCAACACTATGTATAGCTCCACGGGTATCACAACGTCAAAACAGAATACCCAGATGTTGAGACCAATGAGGAAGGCGTAACATGCACCCAGTAGGATTAAGACCCGGCGGTTGCGAGAGGTGAATGCATAGGCACGCATCATCATAACTCCTGGACTGCAGATAAGAACAGATGAGAGGTGCTGCTAATAGAGAAGTACCTCACCTTGGGGGATGAATTGCTGCAGAATGAAAATTAGTCCAGGTTGAGCAATGAAATACAAGCTTGAAACGCACGCAAGGAGCCAGAAAGGCATTTATAGGTTTTGTCGCCCTCAGACAAAGCTCTTTTGGATGGTCTCCAACGATGCCCCATACGATGAAAACCCACAGCGTGGCGGGATAATATCGACAGAGGGAATAGCAAACGTTGATCATCGACAGGCGTGATTTGTGAATCTATGAGAGTTCGAGATATGGACCTTGAAGAGGTTATCCCTGAATTCTATACACGTACAAGGTAGATTTCTTCGCTAAGTCTTTCAGAAACATTAGGATGGAACAAGGATCATAATAACTTCCACTCACAAAGAGAGCCATTCATACAGCTGCAAGGCGCACATGGCTGCCATTGCATATCGTGCTTCGTGAATACTCCGGATACTGATGTAGAGCTCCTCTAGTCCAGACAGGTACCTCATCATCAAGTCCAACAAGTTCGCTATGGCAGTCTAAGTGTGCGCTTGGCCCTTGAAGACTGAGGAAAACCTCCAAGGCGCAAGCGAAGGAGAGAAAGGAGTGGCTTGCAGTCTGATGGTGGCAGAAGAAGAAAGTGGAAGTAAAACGAAAAGCGACATATACATTTCCCCTCTAGTTGCCGGTGGTGTGGGGACGCGGTAAGCCTGCCAAACCTCATGTCACTGGTGTGAAGAGAATTTACCGACATCAAGCCAAGAGAAGATCAGGGATGGGAAAAATTCTAACTTTGAGGTCGGATATATCAAGACATATGAAAGTCGCCAACCAATGGCAACGCGGAAAGAGAAGGGACAACACTCTTCGGCTCCATCTAATTCGAACTTTATTCAACTTGGATTATTGGATCCGCCGCGTACCTCCGTCTATACACCCCACAAAAGCAATTGAGAATGCCCTAACGCGCTTGCTCATGCGCTCGGCCCGAACTTCGGCAGAACAAGACCCCGTTGCAGAGTCTCATCGAACCAGAGAGGTCACAACTTGAATGATGTCTAATCCTTGAGGCACAACGAACACGTGTGAGGTGGCGGCTTGAGAGCGTAGCGCCAGATTGGTTTTGAAAAAGTAATGCTTGTGAAAGTACGACGATGTCAGCGAACATCTCGATTGGGAGCGTGGAGATCTGTGGCCGAAAATACATGTTCTTTTTTGGAAGTTAAATACGACATTTGGCAGATGCTTGTGAACTTGCAATTGTTTGGATCTCTCTGTCATCCTGGTAACACCTGCTCGGTTTCTTGGTGATTGAAAGGCATCTCCGAGACTGCGCATTTGTAGACTCAAGGTCGGTTGTCATACGAACGAAAACAGGTTGAACTACAAAGACAAGCGGTCAGATATTATTGCCTTCGGCTTTGAATTGGAATGGCAAACATAATTAGACGCCCGATGACGTCACAGATTCCTTCCCCTCCCTCGCAGATGAATGTTCCTCTGAACGTCAAAGGACATGTAACAGGGACTGGACTATTTACCTGCCTACCCAATCGTGACACGGTATAGGGGCGAAGAACACCAAATATGCCAGATATGGATATTCCGTTTCCACATTTAGATGTGGGCTGGCACCTGGCTGACAAGGGCAAACTGAAACCACAAGACAGCGGGATAGGCGAGGATACTTAAGCCAAGGCGGCCCGAAATCGACCTCATTCTCCCTTTTCCTCTTACCTGCTCCTTGGTCCTGGTGACTCGCACACTACCACACACTCCCTCTCTGCGGCTGGTCTCGCTTCCACTCTATTAACTATAAAAGCCCCAAATCATGGTCGCTGTCTCCTCTCGCTTCGCCTTTCTCGCCACCTTCTGTGCTGTTGCTTCCGTCTCCTATCATCCACTAACCGCGAGTGCTGCTGTAGTCGAAGCTCGTCATTCCGACAAGAAAAGTGCTAGCGATAAGTTCCCTCCAGAAGGCGATACCCGTCTCGTTGAGCAGCCGGTGATTCCCCTTCCTCACAAATTGAGCAAAACCGGCATGAGGGATACCGTCAAACTTCCCAAAGTCGAACATGGCCGTACTCACAAGAACAAGGTCAAGGACCGAGAGGTGAGCCATGAATGACGCATACAGTCATCACACAATGCTCAGCCATTCATAGGCTCGTTCACCTGTCCAGCAAATCATTCGTCTCGCTCAGTTCCCCGTTCGATCCAGTCGTAATATATATCCACGGCACCATGATCATGATGATGACTGTCCGGATAAAGTCATTGTAAATGGTGACCGAGATCATGTCCACCTGGCCTGTCATCATGACCATGATCACCACGATGACCACGACCATCACGATCATCATGGGGAGGTTATTGTGAACGGTGACCGGGATCATGTTCGTACTCGTCGTGGAGATGTCCAATCACGTTCGCCTCGACATGCTCGACCACTTCTGCAGCGTCGCAACGATACCTTAGCCACCGGCTCGACGTCCGACGGTGTTCTCGGAACAGTCGAGGTGCAAGTGAGTATTCAGCTTGTGCCTTTTCGGGAACTCGTAGCTCACATTTAGTGAAGGGCACCGATTCGTCAACCGGTCAGCAGAAGTCGTATGGAGAGTTCTTTGCCGAGAACCGTGGTGAATACTATGAGATTAGAGTTTCCAGGTCCAACCGCACACAGTTCAGAATGGTTGACATGGCTTCATCGACCAACGACCTTAAATCTGGTAGCGTGGTTCTGAAGACGATTTTACCCGAGAATTCCGGCGAGTACTGCTGCACATACGACGCCAATCCTTCCAGCTCTGCCCCGATGCGATTGGGTGCTTGCCAGCCGGACGCTAAAGATGGACATTCGAGCCAAAGTTTCGGGTACGATCCCACAACAGGCCGTATAAGCCTGATTTGGGTCGGTTCATCAAACCAGACATCATCGGCGCAGACATCGAATTCTACGGCAACAAGGAGAGACGAGGGTCAGAGCAGCGGAGGAAATGGCACGGTAAGTATAATATGGCGGCCAATCGGACAGAACGCCACAGCCCGCGTCGGAACAACGTCAGAGGGGGTTCAGACGCAAACGGTTACGGTTACGGTTACCGCAAGCCCTGAATCAGGCTCCACTGGGCCGACATCTGCCGCCAGGGAGGTGTTTACGACAATAGCTGACTCAACTAATACGACTATGTCCATGTCCACCCTTTTATCTGCGTCAGATGGCGCCACTTCAACGCAGGCTGCTCGTGAAAGTTGGATCCCTGATGGGCTTAGTAGCTCGACTTCAACTTCGGCTTCAACTCCAACCTCGACCGCAACGGATAG
>KQ962017.1:114312-164871 GCA_001563735.1 Leucoagaricus sp. SymC.cos
ATTCTCATCTTGTTGATAACTTGTTTGGTTTTATGGGTTTTGAAGCTGGAGCTACTAGGTACATATGCTCGACTAGTCTGTGTCAAGTCGAAAATTTTTGTTATACTTGTTTCTGCCGGTTGTTGTTGTTTCCCTTCACATCAGGATTTACGCGAGAATGTGTTCCCCCCTTTTGCCAGTGGTGATTGAGGGACGTTCAGACACTTAAATACACGGTATTCAAACTTCACTTCATGCTCCTTATTCTGGAGATGGTTTTGCATATGTTGTTGACTTCGGTTCTAGTCGTTCCTGTGGCTTCTGGCTTCTAGGTTTTTTTCCGGCTCTTTTTTTGTTCGTTTGCGGAACGTATATACCCTCAACCACCGCATATCCGAACTGTCCGCATGAGGCGTGTAGTTATTTCCGTTCATTGTTTTATTTCCGAATTGCATACACCCGCTTTTGTATTTTTTTGCATACTGTCAAGGCCACAAATAGTACTGCAGATTACTTGTGTTATTTTTGTGTCGTGATAGTGAACGTTCAGGTTGACATTTCGCGCGTCGTTGAATAGTGGGCTCGGGTCCCTGCGGCTACCGCCCATGCAGTGAGTGAACATTAGTGTGGTTCTTCCGTTTCGGACGTCAGGATGATCCACTTGTGTTCAAACGTCCAAGAGATGTACTTCGGGAAATGCCTATGTATATTATACGTGAATGTAATGGTCGAAACCCGGAAGCTTTAAGCCACAAATCCAGAATTTAGAAATCGGCGGGGAGTTGAGTCCTTTCCGTTGCAGTCGGTGTGGGTGCTAAGGACAGCACTGACAGCGTCGATGCTATCGTAAGGTTTGACTCGCCTGAGGGAGTCCAGAAATGAGCTTGTCTCTCAGATGCGCGTAGTGGAAAGCCCACGCTCCTGTTCATCAAAGTGCTTCCTTTTGAAACTGATAGTTCGGCTCGATGCTCGACTTAGATGCCCCCGCAATTTTCAAGGTTCTGCGCTGGGACCTGCCTTACTTACTCGTGCAGAGTTACTCGTTAGATGGTTTGAAGAGGTGAAGACAATCTCAAGTTTCCGCTGAGATCAGCTTAGTGTCTTCAACATGTTAGATGTGAACATATTGGATGAGATGAAGTACTCTTTATTGGTGAAAATGTTAGATGAGGTCCTGGCTCTTCGCCTGTGTTAGCGCCTAGGTTTCACGTCTCTTATCTTATCTTATCTTGGAAACTGCTGCATGTGACCGTGACACCTGCAGCTTGCTTCTTTGTTCTCACGGGCGACGTTGTTTTCTCTCCATCCCACTGGCACCTACGCTACTCGACGCTCTGTCGTCTTTCCGCTCATTTAACCGACTCTCCTTTCTATCATGACTCTCAAGCACAGGAATACCTTCCGTAGAATACTCAAGCGCCAGCTGAATGGACTTACTCCTCCAGGAGGTCCTGACAACGGTAATGGCAACGATGGCAATCCTGCGCCCTCTAGCTCGGCCAATCCTGGCTCTGCGCCCAGCTGTATGTTTTCTTATCAGTTTCCCAGTCTTGGTGCACTGAATGTCCTTTTTTAGCTTCCGATCCTAGCTCAAAGCCTATCAACTCCTCTACCCCAGACCACCCCACCGGCCCCCCTTCTCGACCCACGCCCTCGAGTACATCCCAGGATACGCCTGACTCCACTGACCAGGCAACTAGTTCATCGAGCTCTACCTCTACCTCTACCTCTACCTCTTCTAGCTCATCCTCTACCGATACTTCCACCTCTTCCACCTCTTCTACCTCGACGTCGACTAGCATCACTGTAAACCACTATATTTCCTTTTTGATATTTCTGCGAACTGACACGTCGGGATTTTTTTCCAACAGTCCACAAGCACAGTGACTCGCACCGCTCCTGTTCGCATCCCGACTAACTCCTCGGCGACGCTCACTCTCCCTGCCACCATTGGTAGTCACAGCGCGACTCCCTCCGCCAGTGCCTCTGCAGCCCCCTCCTCCGGTGTAAGTGTTGGTGCCATCGTGGGCGGAATTGCTGGTGGCATTGTCGGTATTGCCATCCTCGGTTTCCTCGTTTCGTTCATCCTCGTAAGTCACTCGGTTCCATATCCCGCGTCATCTCCATTTCTGATCGGCGACCACGATTCTTCTCCCATCCATGATGGCTTGTCAATCTATTCACACACTTTGGGATTTGATGCCCTTCGAATTTTCGGCTCCCTTGTTTCGTCAATAGCGCCGTCTCCACAAGAGAAACCGCCGCGACACTATCATCGGAGACGAATTCCACAACTCTACATTCATGGTCGACAATACCACTGGTGGCAATGGAAACAACGATGACACCCTTGAGCCGCCTAACATGGCACAGCGCACTCATAGCTTCGCCCCCTCAATTGCAAGTGGACCCGGTATGGCCGGACATGGTGCCTACCAAAGTGGAGCTATGTATGACACAGATGCCAGGGGTGGCTATGGTGCGGCTGGATACGGCGCTGCTGCTGCCGGAGCCGCTTTGCATGAACGCCCCAGGTACGCCTACGGTCGGCAAAACCCCGAAGAAGTGGACGATATAGCCCATGGTGTATACAGCTCTCAACCTCAGCCTCAGGCAACCTATAACCCTGAGGCCTATGGCTCTTATGCTGCTTACGGTAGTGGTGCTGCTGCTGGCGCTGGGTATCAAGAGGCCACTAGGGAATATCAGGGGCAACAACAACATAGCGGGTACACCCAGGGCGGATACCAGAGTGACATCTATGGAGCACACGCGGGATATGGTGTCGCAGTCGCCGATTCTGAGCCGTCGTCTTCTGGCGCCGCTACTGCTGGCGCGCACCCTTCCGTGCGTGACCCCGCTACTATTGGCGGGAATAGGGGACCCAACACGCGCAGTGTCGTACAAGATGAGGATGTCTATGGTGGCATCTAATTGTCTCTTCTGACCACCATCGCTAACTCTGACTCCTAACCATCTTGTGATGATGTATAGTTTCTGTTTCTCTTGTTTTAACGTGTTCCTCTTTATGAAACTGTGAAATATTGACTCCGTTCTGTGATTTAAGATGATGTATAGTTTCTGTTTCTCTTCTTGTTTTTACGTGTTCCTCTTTATGAAACTGTGAAATATTGACTCCGTTCTGTGATTTTTATTATCTTCCGAAAACCAAATCTCCCAACCTGCCGTTATTTATTGCCTCTACCTTCCTCCCCGTTACATTTTTACCCTTCAAATGGGCTTGCGCTTGTATCGATGTTAGCCAGTGTACCTATTACCCTTCTTCCCTCTTGTTCTTTTCCATTCCGTACCTTCTTTTCCGTGTTGTGTTGTGTCTTTCTGGGGTGTCGAGGCTGGTCTATTTTGTTCAAAAGTATCATGGATTGATATGTCTTTCTGTCCTTTCCTCTTCCCCTCGCGTCTATTGTGGATGCTGCTAATCCTTGCTCGCCTCCTACTCACCCACCGACCACATCCTCTTGACAACGTCAATCCCCTCTCGGACCTTGGACCGCCTTATACCCTCGCTTAACATCTGTCTCCCAACAACACTTATACTCGTGAACAACGACCAAAGACAAGAGATACTTAAGAGAGGGACGCGAGCACCCTTCGTCTACCATCGAGCTGCGCTCTCGTATTCGCATCTGATCTGCCGAATCCACGACTCTCGTCCATCACGCGTTTTTGTTACAACCTTCTCGATCGAACAATATGCGATATCGTGTCCATCTGTTGGTTCAGTCACAGTATCCCTTTGATTCCGACACTTGCAGTACTTACTCGGGCTCTCGATACTTCGCTACTCGATATACCGGACAAAAAAGACAGGGACAAAAGACAATTTTATTGATATCATAACCTTTCTTATTACTTGATGTGATATATCTTTTTATTTCTTCAACTTCCATACGTCATATTGCAGCGTATACTTGGATTAGTTATATGTAAATATGGATGGTTGTGTACATTGTTTATGGTTTTTCTCCGTTCCCGCCTTCTTTCTCCTCCCCTTTTCCCCCTTTCCCCTTTTCCTTCCCCCCCTCTTATGATATATGCTTTGATGATCACTCAGATAAAACACTGCACAACAAGATACCCCTTTCTCACCCCTTTCATTCTGCTGAGATGTTTTTGGTGTATAGCTGGTCTTCTTGTTCTTCGTGGCTTTTTGTTGCTTGTTTGTTTTTGGTAGGGTTGGGAAATGATGATGCAATTCTGCACTTCGAGTGTGATTTATATAAGTCAAGTGTGAAGGCATCGTTGGCTTCATCTCAGGATTGGTGGCGGATCTAACGCTTGTGAGCGAACTCGATACGCCGTTCCCCCATGAGTACTGTAGGTGGCAAAAACAGGGGCTTAGGTAGGTGTCCAGTTGACATTCAACGTCGGCACTAGTCCACGTAAGAAATCTAAGGCAGTCAAGCAGAACAGAATACGCTAGGCAATCGGAGAAGGGCCCAAAGACAGTAAGTTGAATAGAGGAAAGCCACAGAATGAAGGGGTATGTTTGTATAACGTTATACCTGCGTTCTGGACGTTTGCCCATTGCGCGATCGCCTTCATTTGTTTAGAGCTGAATTCTGTTTATTCAAGGTGTTGTAGACTAAAGACGTGCCCTTCATTCGGGGGGAAACCCATTTGTGGTTGTGTTTAGTTCTCCATTTTACCCTCGTCTTGGGTCGGTTAACGCGAACTTCAAAGCCCCTCAGGGAACCATATTCTGAGATGCCGTCCGGTTTTATAGGAAGAAATAGATATACACTTACTAGGTTGCTTCGACAAGACACACAGCAAACTTGACCATGCCGAACGCACATTCTAAACCTCAAGTCGCGGAGAACATCGTCTCTGCAGAAGCTGCATTTCACGCGAAATATTCCATAGCAAAACCACAGTGGTCATTCACCCTCTCAACGGTCCTTGATAAACCAATCGACGAAGTCACGGCCAAGCTTGCGCGTCTCGATAGATTCGAGGCACTTATGAAGCTGAATCCTGTTGGCATGGAGTATCACCAAGTTGGCCGAGACTCGGTGGTTGTACAAGAATCTCTCGCGGATGCACGTGTACGAGAGTTGCCTGCGTGCTCTGAAAATGACATGGAAGGGATCGTAATTGGCGATGGGAAGAAGTACGAAAGGATTCATTTCAGAGCTAGAGATAAATTGACGGCTTTCTGGGGGCTCCTGTCGGATATCATCATACAGCGGGGAACGTACGTGTGGGATGAAGATGAAAAAATCGGATTATGGGAGGTTACGGTGATCGAGAAACCAGGTATTGAGACTTGGGCAAGGAAAGTTATCAGGTATTTGGACGAGAATGGTGGGAAGACGAAGGTTGAGGCGTTTGTAGAGGGTTATTCGAAGGAGGCTTTGAAGATACTGGAGGGCGTTACGAAGAAGTACACTAAAGATTTGCATAGGTGGGTTTATTCAAGTTTTCGGGATGTTGATGGGGCGAGGCTGAGACGACTTGAATTATAGAGCCTGGATGGATAGATATCGTGAGGCTCTTTGAAGCCAACCGAGAGGAGATTGTTGTTTCTTGTAATTGTGTTCACTTCAGATACAAACATATGTTCTGTTTGAGCAAAAACAGATGATTGGCTTGATACTTGCACCTAGCATCTTGGAACACCAAGATTCAATCAACGCTCAAGCGCTGAGCGCTGAGCCCCGGAAGTTACCGTGATGCAATCAGAAGGATTGAGTTGCCAAGCTCAAAGTTTAATCATCTTCCGCTTCATGCTGTGAAAAAGCAGATGAGTCCTCCCTGTACGCGCGACACGCGCTGCACGCTGAAGTAGAGCTTTCTGTTCGAACTCCGCCAAACTTGAATGGACCTGGATGGATTATCTAGGAGACATCCTCGTCATCCAAAACCCGGCACATGTTTCTCAAGAGTCAGCCGTGATTCAACTTGGACGTGGACTCTATTATAACTTGTATTTAATCTCCCTGTTCAAGCCTCAACGCCACTGTAACATGCCCTCTGTTTCATGCCCGCCTCCACTCCGAGAATTTGGCATTGACCTGAACGACTCTGGGCTAGATGAACTCTTCCCATGTGCACTAGAGGAAGGTTTCGATGACATCGAGTCTAAAGCTCGGTGAATGCAAGCAATCCTTGGACGTATAGTGTGTTTGGAGTAATCACGAACGGGTTTTGAAAGGATGCCACCTTTGACTCTTCGAGAAATCTCAATGCTCCAGATCATGAATCAAACAACTGACAAAGCCGAATGGGGGCGAACGGTAACTCCTTTTTCAAACTAATGGCAATGCCTAAGGTAGTCATTGGATTCAGTTTTTAGATCTTTTACGAGAGGATCACTGGTACTTGGAAACAGGAGGTCGCTCGGGATCCCCGCTCGGATTTCACTCCAGAGATGAGGGATTACCGCATCGAGGAACGGAAGTGCAAGGTGGAAATCTTGCAAACCGGTCGTGTTCATGTCCATAGTGGAGATGTCGTCAAATAAAATCGGGCCATTCCAGCCGATCTCCCGAACACTCTCAAAGCTACTATCGCTCCGCTTGAAAATGTTCCTGCGCACCTAAAGGATTGGCATCCCGGTTCGGACGATCAGGTCCTTGATCTCGCTCATCCCTCTCTCTTTCCTCTCGTTTATGGAACATCGCGCATCCTTACGGACAGTACCGTGGGACTTGAAGAATGTGTCTTGCGTTGTGGAGAAGGACATATCGTTCCTCAACCCCCAAAAAGATCTACTATGATCACGGGTTACTATGCAAATGCGGGGACTACGTACAGTCAGAACTTCCAATGGTTCCCCTGCGATGTTGACATTTTTGGCGACTCATCTAAGTAAGCTTTTTATGAGCAAGGCCGACAGTGGCTAACCAGCGTTGAAATAGGATCGTCAGCTATATCAATAATCTCCACCCAAAGGAACACTCGGAACTATACGCTGTAGTGGAGAAGGTTATTGAGAAGGTCTTGCCACTCTGGAATGCAATTCTGACAACCCTACTCATGAGGAAATGGCCGACGCGTATAAAGTATGACGCCCTCAACTATGGTGATTTGAAGGAATTCACAAACAGAGAGGGCCCTCAGCAGCCTTTAGAAAATGAGGAAGAGATGGTCTCCCTAATTCCGCGAGATGAGTGGCGGGAATCTCACAAAAACCTCAGTTCTTGGTTCAACCCAGCCCTTAGCTCTTTTCACGCGATGATATGAATGGAGATAAATATGAAGATCAGCGGGAAATGGTAGATTTAAAAAAGGATTTCAGCGACACCGGACCACAGGTCATTGTCAAGCTCATCAACATACATCTCACACTTGAAAATCCAAAATACAGTGGCGGAACCTGGCATGTCGAGGGTCAGCTAGTGCACCGGGAATTTGTCCTCTTTCCACCATTTCTGACAGCTACCTGTAGAATGAACGAACCTGTGCTACGGCTATTTACTATTATGATATGGAGAACATCACTCCCGGAAAGCTTCTGACATACAGCATTTCAATTATATGTGGTTTCACTATGAGCAAACCAACTGGGACTGGCTTAAACCTATCTAAGGTTTGACTAACCAGGATCCTGCGATTCAATGCACCGGGGTTGTACAGGCTCGCGAAGGAAGAGTCGTAACGTTCCCTAACATTCTCCAACATCGTGTGCAACCCTTCGAGCTCGCAGATCCCATTAAGCACAGTCACTGCAAGATTATTGCCCTATTTCTCGTCGATACTCACATGAAGATCATCTCGACTGCGAATATTCCATGTCAACAACGCGATTGGTGAAGACAGGCAATTATTTCTGGCGAAGACCATCCGTTCAAAAAGCCACCTATGGAACTGCAGGATCATATCTTCCAGGAAGTAGATGATTTTCCTATCGGCCTCGACGAGGCTCAAGGACTCAGGGAAGACTTGATGGGAGAGAGGAAACAATATATGCTGGGTTATCAAACGAGATTTTTTGAAGACATTGTGATTTCGCTTTGTGAGCGTTGATTTGCTGCGAACCTCACCACTTCAGGGAAGTACAGTGATTTGTGCTTCAACCGATTAGCGATACTACGAGAATCATGAAATAATACACAGGAGTGTACAGGGTGTTGAATCTTAGTTGAATAATTTCGTGAGATACCTGCAGGCGCCGACACCGTAGTAGCCCTCCAAGTCAGCGACTGAGGGTTTCGAGGCATGGGCTGGCAAAAAGTCTCGGTGAGTCTTCCATACAGCGCCAAATCAATGACATTATGTGTGACTGCTCGCGTTTCGAGGTGGTCTAGCGTTTAAATGTAACGTTCAATCGTAACACGTTTTCACCTCGTGTCTTTGACGGCCCATATTTTACTATATATTATCTCCCCCCCCTCTTCCAGGGCACTTTAAAGCTATGAGAAACGCAAAGGCTGCTTTCAGGTCTGTCTGTGAAATTCGCCTTTCCTATCCAGCTTTTGATTGTCTTCTCTCTAGCTGGGCAAATCAGACAATAGGTGCTGTTCAAGAAAAAAATAGCTAAAAAATTGGGGGTGAATAGTACCATTACATCGTAGGCGACCGGACATCTCCCACTAGTCGATATGCTGATATCTCGTAAGCTTGACGAACCGAACCACTTTGCGTTTACAGGCGAAGCTATATAAAAAACTGGAAACGCCTCTCAGGGAAAGCGATATTATTATTGGGTAGGTCACCAAAGTATTCACCCAACTACTATAGAGCATCTTAAATGACAAGAAGACCTTTCCCAAAGGGTGTGGGGAAATCCTGGTGCGGGGAAAAGTACGGTAGGATGAATTTGCTTGTTCCTTTTTCAACACTCTGATTCCTGGCCTTTTGCAGTTCATCAATGCGGCTGTCGGCGCCAACATCTTCGGCGTGAAGTACTCTCCCTCTATCTTGGTTCTCGATCCAGTCCGACAGGCGACATGCTCTAAATCCGAACTTTTTGGAGAACGTAGAGTCGTTTTTGTGGAGTTACGGGACCTGATTGTTTCTGGTGGCATGCTGAGTGAATGGATATCACGATCACGTCGGTAGGTCCACCTTTTGGATAAATGAGCTCTTCGACTTCCTCCGCACCAAGTTCTGACTTGTTCTCCAAGTATCGTAGAGAATCTCAAGTTTTCTGGTATCATATATCTGCATCCTATAGTCGAACAAGACGGAGTTCCGGTCACAAACAGTTACCCACCGGGTGATCTAAATCACTTGCGCGACTTGTGCAAAGAAGACATGGGAAACTTTCCGGACCGTGCCATTTTTGTGACGACAAAATGGGGCAAATTGGCATCTCAGGTAGAGCGCGACGAGGCGGAGCGTGCGGAAAAGACTCTGCAGGCTATGTGGGACGACGCTGGCCAAATTAAATGTATTCTGCCGCGATTCTCGCGTTTTGAAGATTCATTCGAGAGCGCATGGAAGATTGTCTCTCTTTTGATGTCAAACCATCCCGAGCATTCACAGCGAGAATTGGACGACCTTATTGAAGCCTTATCTATGATCCGCAATGCCTCTGCTCTCGACTTCCGCAACAAAGACGAAGTGCAGTGCGTGGTTGATCTTTTATTCAAGGTAGGTGTGTTCAATGCTCTGGCTCTTATGGGTTCACTTACATATAGCAAGCTTAGATCATAACCATGCCTTTCTTACTGAAATTCGTCACGCTTAGGCCGATACAAGCACTTTTGCTAAAGCTCGCCGCATTGAACCAAGTTTTTCCGAGCTCTTTGATGCTCACAGAGAGCGTCGAATATGATGCCGATAATCCCGTCAATGGGGGTGGTTTTGGTTTCATATATCAAGGTACATTTGGAGGGCACAACGTATGCGTCAAAACCGTTCGAACGACACAAGGAGCAGGAATTGAACCAGGAACGACCTCTCAAGAAGCGGGCAAGCCTCAATTTTTGACTGTGAGTATTCTACCCGCTGGTCAATTCAACGATTCTCCCACGTTCAACCAGGCGCATGCTGCAGAGCTGATATTAATGGCTTCCATAAGTCACGAATCTTGTTTTCCTCTCCTTGGTTTTTGTGAGTCCATTGGAGAACCGGGAAGCGTCGGCATTGTTCTTCCGTGGATGGAGAATGGCGATCTTGCCACTTTTATCGAGGAAAATCCAGAGTGTCTTCGGATAACTTTGGTGAGGATTTTGCATTTGAACTTTAATTGATCCTGACATCTGAGCTGCTGACCAACTTAAAAGGTCGAAGATATCGTACAGGGACTAGAATATCTGCATGAAAATCTGAATATTGTACACCGCGATCTTAAAGCTGTGAGACCACCATCTCTCCTCGCATTGAAAAGCTGCTTATGTATAACCATGCTATTGCTAGGGAAATGTCCTAGTAGCGCCTGGGCCATTTCAGCCTAAGGCAATGCTTGCTGATTTTGGGATTTCATTGCTAACTGAGATCACGGGGGATGTTCTTATGAATAGCTTTATTGGCAGCATAAACTGGATGGCCCCAGAGCTTCTAAAAATGGAAGAGCCACCATCGCGAGAGACAGACATGTGGGCTCTCGGCTGTACCATTTACGAGGTAAGTAAAGTGCACTAGATCTGTGGTGTGAATACATCTCAAGAAGGCCAAAAGGTTTTGTCTGGCGAAATCCCCTTTGCACACTATCCCACCGCTCCCCAATTAGCTGGCGCAATGATGCGCCACCGTGTTGTACCTCAGAGACCAGTGGTAACTTCGGAGCAGCATCAATACGAATGCGACGTCTTATGGCCAGAGGCAACGAAATGTTGGGAATATGATCCTAAAAAACGTCCCGGAGCCAAGGAGATATTTCAGCACCTCCGTGACAACCTTGACGCTGTATGCGATGATGATCCAGACAGGGCACTCCGACTTCTTGGGTACTCAGAGAACGAGAATGAGATCGACGGAACAGAAGAACCCGAGTCAATGAAGCTTGCTGCATTCCCATACACCGCCAGATCTCGAGCTAGGATTAATGCTGATCGTGCATTCGGCATCCTTCGCCGTGAATGTGGGATTTTAGCACCCGTTGTTCGGAGTTGAGTGTTTTGAGGTCCGAACTCCGGAGCCGGTCCGGCTTGTGGTCTCATCTTTAGTCATCTTCTGCTTCATAATTCTTCGTGTTTGTGAAAAAGTAGCCAGATCCATACAGTCGCGTTGTTTGTGCAGCAGAAGACCTGGTCAGATGCCAAATGCATATAAAACATGCATCTCAACCAGTCAAACTCAAAATGGCGCAAATGGCCTCGTGAATGAACGTAAATGCGAACCCCTTTGACTCTAGTCCACCATAGAGTTTCATCTCCCTGTTCAAGCTTTAATACGATTGTACCATGTCTTCCATCTCATACCCACCACCACCACCAGGCTTTGGCATCGACCTTGACGATAGGCCAGATCAACTCTTCCCGTGCGTACTTAATGAGAATTTCAATGATCGCGAAAGCGAGGCTCGGTGAGTACGCGCAACCTTGGTCATATATGATGTTTTGAATAATCGCGGACTTTTTGAAAGGATGCCATCTCTGACTTTTCGAGAAATCTCGATGCTTCAACCCATGAATCAGATAACTGACAAGACTGAGTGGGAGTAAAGGTGGATGCTGTGGTCGAATTCATGGCAATGGATAAGTTCACTCAAACTTCTCTTCAGATTTTTGTCAAGGAGATCGCTGTGGCTTGGAAGCAGGAGGTTATCCAAGATCCACGTTCAGATTTCACTCCAGAGATGACAGATTACTGCATCGAGGGACTGAAGTGCAAGGCGCCGGAAACCTTCAAGCAAACTGGTCGTGTTTATGTCTTTAATGGAGATATCGTCAAGTCAGACTGTGCCATTCCAAACTATCTTCGGAGTGCCCTCAAGGCTGCTGTTGCTCCGCGTGAAAATATTCCCCCGCGCAAGAAAGACTGGCATCCTGGCTCGAATAATCAAGCACTTGATCCTGTTCATCCCTCTCTCTTTCCTCTTTTTATGGGATATCGCGTATCCTGACAGACGACACTGTGGAGTTAGAGGAATGTATTTTGCAGAGAAGAAGTTGATCCTGAACCTCCAAAGAGACTTGGTTTCGTGACATATTACAAAGAAGATGGTTACGGCAGCAATGAGCTGTAGCTAAATGGGACTCCCTTGTGATGTTGACATCTCTGGCGTTCGCTCAAGTAAGCTTTCTTTCAGCAAGGTTGACCATGATAACCACCGTCGATGTAGGATCGTCAGCTACTTATATTAAACAAGAACTTCCACCCAAAGGAGCACTCGGAAGGCATAGTTGAGAAGGTTACCGAGAAGGTCTTGCCTCTCTGGAATGCCATTCTAACGCCCTTACTTGAGAGGAAATGGCCGAAACGTACTAGTTATGACGCTATCGACTATGGTGATTTGGATGATTTCACACACAGAGAGAGGGTCCGAAACCTTCAGAAAATGAGTCACCCAGTCTATTTCACTCTCGGAAAGATGAGTGGCAGGAATCCCACAAGTCTCAGTTTTTGGTGCGACCTAATTCTCAACCCTTTTTGCGCGATAATACGCATAGAAGCAAGGATGATGACCAAGAGAGAATGGTCGACTTGAAAAGGGACTTTGGCGACACTGGATTGCAAATCATTGTCAAACTGGCCAACATACACCTTACCCCTGACAAGCCAGGATATAATCGTGGAACTTGGCATATCGAGGGTCAGCTGGTGCGTCAAGAATGTGAATCCTTCCCTCCCTCTGATTCTTACAGTGACTTCTAGAACGAACGAATTTGTGCTTCGGCCAGTTACTATTATGACATGGAGAACATCACTCCCAGCTATCTTGCCTTCCGGCAACATTCAGACGTACAGCATCTTGATGATATGCGGCTACACTACCGACAATACAACTGGAATTGGCTGAAGACTATTTACGGTACGACTAACTACCGTCCCGCGATTCAGTACGTCGGGGGTGTACAGGCTCGCGAAGGAAGAGTCGTAACATTCCCTAACCTTTTCCAATATCGTGTTCGATCCTTCAAGTTTGCCGATCCCACAAAACCCGATCACCGCAAGATTCTTGCCCTATTTCTCGTTGATCCTCGCATGAAGATCATCTCGACTGCGAATATTCCATGTCAATGACGCGATCGACGGAGACAGGCGATCATTTCTGAGGAAACCCATCCATTAAGAAAGCCGCAAAATCGTGTCTTCGATGAAGTAGATGGTTTTCCTGTCAACGTAGAGGAGGCAAAAGAGCTTAGAGAGGAATTAATGGAAGAGAGGAAACAGTATGTGCTAGGTTATCAAATACAAGGTTTCAAAGAGTTCTTAGTTTCGCTTTGTGAACATTGACTTATTGCGAATCCTGTGTTTGGCATTTGGCCTCCTAGGCAATGTACAGTGGTGTGTGATCAGGCTTCAACCGATTAGTGATATTAGTACGAACATCAGAAAATAATATACACAGTTCAACTGTTAGCCTATTATGCTGAATTTCTCCTCGGGACGGCAGAGGTTCCTGTGACAGAACTCTCTTCAATCTCGTCAGCTATCACTTCATAAGGCGGTGGAGGGCCCTCAACGAGTATGGCTCTCGATTGCTCCTCAGCCCTTCTCCCCCTTTTCTTCCTGAACCATCCCTTTTTCGTTTTTTGTAACCTTTGTACCTCACCCTCTCCGTTTGGCTCGGGATCGCTCTGTCTCCTCTTGAATAAATTTCGTATACCTTTTTTCTTCCGCCCGTTCATGGTCAGCCCCTCCTCGCCTTGTATAGTCACGGCTCTATCAACCCCATCCCTCGGCCGCAATGAATACTCTGGTAACCCCATCCCAGCAAGCTCACTGAATTCGTCAGGCGGAGCCCTTACCTCAACGCCGTCCCATGTCCCATTAGCCCTCGCACGCTCCTGTTCTCGTAAGTGTCTTCGCCAGTTTTTCTCTCGCTCTCTTTGCTGCCTCTTTTGCTCTCGCTGCATCCGGCGCATTTCCCGCCTGACCTCGGGGGTGATCCCTAGTTGTCTTTCAACTTCTTTCCTCATCTTCCTCTTCTTGTACACGTGGTAGCAGCCGTCTACCACTATGATGGTCACGGCCACCCCCAACATGATCGTGAAGGTGATTGGATCAGCCAGGGTGGATAGTTGTTGGTTGTTGAAACGATAAAATGTTGAGCCGGCCTCTGTGGAGGGCAGACTCGACAATACAAGATAAGCGAGTTGGATAGCGATGGGTTGTTCAACCAACCGTGTTGATGGGGAGACGTTGGCGACTGGTTAAGAGGTTAAGCACGCCTTCCGACCAAGTTGACACAACACCTGGATCAAGTGGGGTATTTCAAACATTATCCGTGCAGTTCACCGCCACAATTTGGGGTACACTCCTGTACTGGTATCTGCCTTGGCACAGGACACACGAGAGTCTGATCTACATGACACAAAGAATAACGCATTTCTACATTAACGAGAGATTGACTAGAAGACGACTAAATAGGAATAAGGTAATAGCAGTGCATTATACCAGGAGGTCGTCAGCTCAAAACAGGAGCTGGATGATCATAAGACTCGTAAACAACACAGGAGATACACATCAACTTATAGAAGGAATGTGGAACCAGAAGGATGCAAATGAAGGACATGAGAAAAGAGAGGACGCGACTACCTAAAGGATCGCTAGACTAATGAGCATACAAACTAAAGTTATTGGTATCAAGTATCGCAAAGGTATGTAACAAAACAAAAGGGCACCAATCAAGAAAGAACAAATCACCCCAACAGTTAATAAAATCGCAAATGAGTCGACAAAAATCATTCTGTGCTGAGGACACACTCCTCGTCAACATCCTTACCTACAACCTCGCTCACCTCTTTCTGCAGACTGGCCAAAATATTCCGCATGTTTATCAGACTGGCGCGTCTGGGAATCAGGGATGGCGACTGGTCCATGCTACTTCGAGGAGATCCTGTCAAAGAGGTCGATAGGGGTGCCCTTAAGACGCGTTTAGGTCGTGGAGAAGCGAGGGGCGAACTTGACGTTAACTGAAAATTGGGAGTATCTAAAGAGGACCGAAGGCTAGATCCAGGTGAGACGGGTAGAGACGCGCGCCTGTCTTCGTCATGACACTGTAGCGATAGTGATAGCGATTGCTGTGATTGTTGCGATGCTGATTGGTGCTGCGATTGAATTTTGCGCCTCTTCTCTCCGACTTTCCAGATAACATCTTTCAGCTCCTGCACAACGTCCCCACCAGGCCCCCATTTCTCACCATAACCTCCCTCACCCCCAGAATCGTGGATCAAAGATGAGGGCTCCGATCCGGCACCGAGACCAACACCAATAGCCGTAACCAAACCCAAACCAGACTCCCGTCTCGCCTTAACCAGCTTGATGCGCTCTTCACGGCTGAGCTTGGTCTTTGGACGCACAGGCGTCAAAGTCGTAACGGAAGTATCTGTCTCAAAAATTTGTTCAGCTCCGATATGAGCCGGTGGTAAGTGATCAGTATTGGCACTGAGCAATAGCTCCAGGGAGGCATCGTCCATTATCCTGCCTGTCTCCTGTTCGGAATCAACAATCGCAACGTTGTCCTTCATTCCATCCTCAGAATGCAAGGGTGAAACGCCATCAGCTCTATCGCTTTCTTCGCTATGTGAGTCGTGGCCTAATGCAGGGAGTTTTTCCTCGGAGGCCGCTCCTTCAACTTCACGATCATCCCCAAGAGGCTGAAGTGGTGTCACCACATCGATAAGACGGCTGCGGCCACGTTCGCATTCCCTCAATGCAAATCCGAGCTCCCTTCTCAACCTTTCGAAAGCACGAAGTGCGGGATGGTGCTCCTCTCCTGTTTCAGAGTCTGCCTCCGGGGGACCAGCTGACGGTGGATGCAAGGATGACCGTTCCTCGGATTCATTGAGCGCGCCTACACAATCTTGCAAGTATCCTCTCGCATCTTCAAGAGCGCTCTGTATTGCGGCAACATGCCCTGCAAATCTACCCAGATGACTTGGCATTGGTGCGAACGAGGCCGAATTCCCACTCCATAGTGTCGAGGGAATCATCTCGCTCAATCGCTTCGTCTTCGCCACCGCCTCCTTTTCGACAACCAGCTTCCTGACATCAGGGCTGGTATCCAGACCGGTAATCCGATCAATGGAACCCACAGGCGTCGGCGTTTGATCCCTCAGACGCATGGCTTCTGCCTCTCTCATCGCTTCACATAACCGAGAAGCCGCATCGCTCAGTGCGCCGATCAGCAGCTCCATAATGCTTTTGACATCGTCCCAATAGGAACCTCCCGTTTCTGGCGCTACAGACGCACCACGAAAAGTCATTGATGCAGCCGTAGGAGCGGCCACGGTAACAGATTCCTCTTCACGAAACCTAAGAGCAAGGAGATGGGCACAAGCATATCGCTTCGCGCCGAGAGCAGCCTGTAAGGCGTGTTGTAGTGCTGAGAGCGAGAGTGGTTGTCGAGAGGTGTGAATTGTTGTAAATCGTGAAGAAGGCACGAAAGTCAACCGAGGGCTAATGGGGTGTATATAACTCCCACCTCCGTTTGTTGTAGGCAGGCGGGGATAGGATCGAGGCGGTGAGAGTAGGGGGTTAGATGGTGTCGGTGGGCGTGTGAGCGCTTCAATACCACTGGTCGTTCGGCTTCGCTTGAGCTTAAGAGCAGCTGCAGCAAAGCTCGTCGTTCCGTTCTCTTCTTCCTCATCTCCTTCATCTTGGTCGTGGGACTGATTCAAGGAGTCATTAACGAATGGTGTGTCTAGATCGTCATCATGTAGTTCCTCGGAAACGCGCCGGAGAGGGCTCAAAGGAGGAGGAGTGATGGGAACACTGGCTGATGCGTCGGAAGTTGACGCTGAGGTTCCAAAGAACATCGACAAATCAGAGCGATGTTTTATCCTTCTTCTCATAGCAGGTGACGTTGAAGGTGACGTGCAGGAAGGAGAAAAGGAGCCATTACTGTGGGATCCGTTCCAAGTCATACGTTTATGGTCCGTGAAAATTGTCATGGCTGCGGAAGGAGATGTAGGGATCGAAGTTGGTCGTTTTTGTCGCTTCTGAGCAGAAGGATACGATAGCGACTTGCTCAACCTGGTATTGTGGAACGAGAAATGTTGTTCGAGTGGTGACGGAGGGGCATACATCTCAGATAATTGGGATAGATCTGAGGGAGACGTGAGCGCCGAAAGGAGGTGGCGGACATTGTCACATTGCGTCTGCGTTGTCTGCAATGTGGAGTGGAGGGCAACACGAAGAGAGGAGGCGGGTGATGTAGAGACAGCAGAGGTCGATGAGCCAAAGAAAGTGCGCTCGTCTTTTTCAATGGTCGTGATAACGTCTTGTACGATATTTTCCCAGTCATTGTTCGTTGATATTAGTTCATCAAGAGTTTCAAGACACTAATCAACAAACGTGCGGGTGAGTACCACGAGTTAGAAATTAATGTAGTTCTACGCACCGGAGTCAAGTCAACCAGCCTTGTAGCGTGGCTTTGCACCCGCAGGTAATATATTCCCGCAAGACCCATCCACAAAGTCAGTACCGCTAGCCTGAGCAGTCCCGCATTCAGAAGTATCGCAAAAACGACGACTAGGCTCGACAACAGCCCGAATTGGGCCTCGTTGGCGGCAGCATCTGGAAAACAAGACGTGGGAATGGCTGAGTATTGTTGGGCTTGTGAAAGTTCGCTCGACGTGCGACTGTGGGGCAGATTACCCGGTATTGAGCGGGGCTGGTCGCAAGGGTGTCGCAATTTGCTCTGTGCATATGGCGCTGAGAGGTCCGGAGAAAGGAGAGAGGATGAAATGACATTGTACTTGAACCGTTCAACGAGTGGATTTGTGGGTTTCGTGAGTTGAGTTGTTGCAACGAGAGTTTCTATGTGCTATTGACATAATGTTAGCAAGTTGAAGTTTAGCCCAGGAAGGCAGTAGTGGGCGCGTTGAAGGCACTTTGAATGAAGGAACACGTCAAGAAAAGTTAGAAAACTGACCTGAAGTAGATAAATTAGGAGCTGGGGTCTCCACTGCCAGTCCGCAATGCTCGTGGAATTTTCGGGAATGCTGTCCGGGTCATCTGGATCTGCAAGCGAAGATAGCGTGATAGGTTCGAGTTCAAGCGTTAAAGCCGCGTTCGAGCCAGGCATAACTTCCGGACCCTCGCCAGCTTCTATGTCAGAATCACACATCAGCCAGATTTCTAGCCATAAAGCTTGGATTTGCTCCATACCGCGTAGATATTGTTCTAGAGGGTGTTCACCGAACACCGCTTGTGCCATTTCATGCAAATAAGAAACTGTCGAGGAAATATGTCGTGCAGAGCTGCGTCGTAAAAAAGATAAAAGAAAGAGAAAGACCAATCAGAGTCCAGACCTTCAATCCTTCCAGTGGGGTATTGTTTACATAAGCAACTTCTCCTACTGTATGTTTGTTTGCACGAAGAATCCATTGGTGTCTGATTGTTTTCTTCCCGAACAAGGTTTGCACAAAACTCATGGGCAACTGATGTAGGTCCACACATATTTCTGAACATACGATATTGATGACATGAGGTGAAATGGCGCGGGGGTGATTATGAAGTCACCCCAGCTGGCTACCGAAGCCATCCAGCATCATTACTACTGTAATCATAAGCGTCTCTGGGAACTTGAGAACCCACCAATCTGTCACAGTGACGATCAACAATTATTCTCCGGTTCCGAACTTATCTGGAGGCCTGAATCCGATTTCACTGAAGGCGGTAGCACATGACTCCAATAAACATTCGTTTGATGGTGCAGTCGCTGTGACGCCTATTTCTCTTCTTCCCTCGAGCTTAGCAATTTTGTCAGTCAACGAATGCGATCTGCACGCCAGACTTGGCTTTTTGTACTAAGGTAGGCGTCATCAAGTTCCATCATGTCTTATGTAATCACAAACACCCTCAACATCGCTGAGCTATTCCTCCCGCCTGGGAATGGGAAATAGAAATATGCTTCCTGAGATAGCTTTGTTAGGCTTAGAGAAACGTATGTCAGCTTTTATTCATGAATCTTAAGGTTTCAATCCTGCGGAATGTCCTTTTCTATACTTTTCCCTCAAAAGTGCAGTTTTCGCCCAATCTTCGAGTTTTCGCCTACTAGTACTTCCAGGAAATATTTGGTGGCTTGTGTAAGCATGCACATGACATATTACCGTCAGATAAGGACTAGGGAATCTGCCCTTGGGGAACGGCTAAAGGTCTCGAGACATGGGCTGGCTGAAGAAAGCACGCAAAGCTCAAGTACAAAACCCTTGGGAGGTTCTCACACTGTCCGACAATCTATTTCTGCCTTCCGGCCAACTTTGATCTTCCTGATCTTGGTGACATAACCGACTCAGATGATCCTGGATAATCTGGACTCCGGAGATGAAGGTGAGAAGAACACATCCACTGCGCTCGAGAAACCAGACAGCTTCACAAAACACATGGTGATTGCTCAACAAGTAGCACTGGCTGCTGAAAGAGAAAGACGCGGGAATCGGCCCCATTTCTATTTCAAGAATTCGAAAAGAACCAAGCAACGATGGGCGGCAAAGGGACGGGAAATGAAGAAGCGTGGGTTTATGCCAGTGGCTGAGGTCTTTGATGGTGTGAGAGCGTCAATGGGAATTGATGCAGGGACAGTCGAAGATGAGGACAACGAAGTGCCGGGTAGCAACCTGATTGATTTGGGCTTGGATGAGGATGACAATGGTGGTGGTTGGATGATACTGAGCCAGAGTCTTAAGATGAAGATAGACTCGTTAATGGGTCTAGTGTGAACTATGAATTGTCGTGGTTCAATGCATTCCTGACGTCCTCGATTGTAGATAAACAATGAATTCATGACACCTGTTAATGAGATTGATGACTCCGAGCTGAATTCACCTCCACCGGATGTTATAATATGAGCTGTTCAAGAAGCTTCGTGAAGGTTATATTTCTGAAGATCTCAGCCTTCCCATTGTATCCGACAACGTCCTCAACCAGATGAATTACACCCACTTCTCGCAACTCCGCCAGGTGCGATCTGAGTCCAAAGCGAAGAGCAAAGACAAGACCCTTGATGTTATCTTTCGGGCTCGATTGCTTGGGATGGTTGGCACCCCCAACCTGTACCTTGACCCCGAGCTCTCATATACTTGGAAGCAAGCGCCGTTGGTTGCCGCCAAGTCCCTTGAACGAGGAATCAATCACGCTCGAAATCTCTGGACTTGGATAATGGATTCATCAGCACTTTTCCGGCAAGAAACTGCCGTTCCACCGATACTGTGGCTACTTGTATGGTAGCAACCGTGACGGTCACGCTGCCGCGGTTGCGTCGCTAATTTGCACCATCGTAACGCAAAATGAAGTCAAAGTTGCTTGTAAGATAACAGCAGAAACACCTGAAGGGTTCGACTCTTTGAACGTCGGTTGCCCTCGGTTGCCTACTTCAATACTGTCACGGTCCTGGGGGGCCCGGTTGCTTACCAAGTTTCGCCGAGACGGCGAGACCTGTCACGCCTATTTGCGAGTTGCCACCATACAGCTACAGCATTCCTAATGATGAAGACCTTTCCCAACATATTCACTTACATCTCCAACATGTTGCGAAGGAAGGATATATTCGGGCCCAGGATTTTGTTGATTGTGTTGAAGGAACCGAAGTCCAGGCTCGGCTCAGGGACCTCGGACCACACACATCGAAATCAAATTTGATCCGAACAGCCTAACGCTGGCTGCACGCTCACAGGTGGCGATACTCTCTGAAAATTCAATGGCATGTATGTTGATGGACATAAACGGCCAGATGTTGCGGATTACTGACAAAAATCTGTCGAGCGCTGACAGTTGTGTGAACAACGCTTTATAACTTACTGCTACCGGACGGAGATGGTTGATGGTAAAGAAGTCAAGCATGAAGTTGTTCAGGATCTGATTGGCTTCTCTGTTCCCATTTCTCAACGATTTCGCCTCATTTTGGCTACACATGATGAATCAGCCTTTTACGAGAATGATCGGCGTCGGCTTCGTTGGGGACATGAGAAGGATAAGTCCGTCCCGCAGAGGAAGGGGGAAGTTGTATCATTAATTTCCTGATATCTGAATGGGGTTGTCTCGTTCATGGGAATGAGTGAGTTTTGCCGTCTTTCCGTGTCTGGCTTAGTGGCTTCACCTTACCCGAATACAAGGAGGCTCGAATTGCACTCAAAGCTGGCAAGAACCGTGACTGCTACTTTATGACAGATCGTCTAATCGAGTAGGTTGATCGGGCGATTGACATCTTTTCAGAGAAAATTAAGGGGTTTGTCGCTGCTCTCTTTATTTTGACAATGCACCGAGCCACCAGAAGCAAACGGATGATGCCTTATCAGCTCGTAAGACGCCCAAGTTCCCATCCGAGACCTGGACTCATAGGAAAGATGGACCTCGCATGCGGAGCACAAGGCTCTCCGGGGAGGTTCAGCATTTTTACTTTGGTGACGACCATCCTATGATGTCCGAATGGTTCAAGGGCATGGAAAGTATCATACGAGAGAGAGGCTTGTGGTGACTGGTCTGAAACCGGATTTCGAGCACAGCGCGAGGGATTCAAGTGCGAGAACAGCAGGACAGATAACTGTTACCGCCGATTTCTTTTCTTGCAGCCTTACTTTGTGGCTCGAAAGTCACGGCTAGAAAAGTTCATTGGACCACGAGGTCACCTTCGTGACTTTTACCCAAAATATTGGAGTGCTGCAAATTTTCGTTATTGAAACCCGGCTCGTACTACTAACATTGAAGATGTGGAGAGGAATGTGCTTTCATGTTTCGACGATGTACTGCTGCGCCAAATCAAAAAGTATTGCCATAATTTATCACATTTCATCTTCAAGACTGATTTTCATTGACTAACTTATAGATATGCGAACCATGCTGCACAATTTATTACAGTCTACAAGCTAGGACTCACTGGGGCCCGAGGAGGCCATTTGGGCTAATCAGAAATACCACGGCCATTGGACTCTGCCACCCTCAATTGTAGTGGAGATTAGGGAATCTAGATTGTAGTGGTGTTCCTTTGTATCCTACTATTCTCAAATCCAACTCTCCTTGTGTTGCTCACAAGTCAATTTTTTGGCATGAAGATTTTGGCATTTCTTGGTGCTTGCCAGGTGTTGAAAGCAGAATAGAAGTGTGGCGGAGTGGTAGGATGAGACAACCGAATTACTCACAGTACTTGGACGTTTGAGAGGTGGCAGTAGAGCACGTAGAACGCTAGTAGTAGAAGCCGAATAGATCACACTAAAGAATGACAGTGGACTTAAGGTCCTTATACATGTAGTGAACGACTAACTACCCTAAGACCTAGTGAATCATATACTAGAGTTGTGTATAACGCATTGTTCTCATAGATGTATAAGCAACTAATGACTAGAGCGAATAGCAGTAATGAAGCGAGGCTGCATACGCTGTGATAGTACTGTGCTAATTTAATATGGTTACTGTACTAACAGTAAGCGCGATCATAAGACGTGCAGAGCGACGATGTAGGCGCCAAATAGGCGCCAATTCAATACTAAGCGGATTACACAAGGTGCTGGAACTCGATGACGCCTACTTTTCCTTGAAAGAGACCCTACGCAGCTACGCTCGAGTGACGCTACTTTGTTCGAGCGAGAAGGCAGTGATCCACTATTCCAGCACCCACTCGTGGGCAACTACCATCTCTCGGCTTCTGATGGGCAACTATATAGGAGATCAGGCGCAGGAAAGTATCTGCGGTTACTTGCAGACAACCAGGGAATACGCGCCAACAAGGCTGCCAGACTGGGTAAACCGATCTACAGCTATCCCATTACAAGGCGTTTGAGGCTGGCCGATCATGGAGGTGCCAGATAACGCTATCTGGAATCTGGAACAGCGTCCGGTCTTCTGGGTTGGCCAATCATGCAGGTGGCAGATAGCGCGACCTGGAACAGCACCCAATTATGGTAAGACTTCCCAGGTTTCTGAAGCTAGCCCACGCAAATGACGACTAGGCTTTGTGCCTCTACTACATTTTCCTCATATCCGATCAACTTCGGCGATAACAAATGTGGATATCCATTCCATCACTCACTCAAGCTTCTCCTTTCTATTTTCGGTGTCCTTCGTCGTCACTTCTTCAATTCCCCTCTTTTTCGGAGAAGCCTTCATCATCGAAATATGGTCCTCGCCGTCAATTCTGAGCCACATTGATATTTTTTGAGACGCTCCTTTTCGGTTTGCTGGGCAATGGAGGGGTTCTTCGACGGTTTACAAATTAAAAGAGGGCACCAGCGATAATTCTCCAAGTACTGGTCCTTTCCCCGAGACACCCCAAATGCCCTCAAACATAGCTTTGGCGGTGGTAGCTTCGGTTTTTTTCATGTTCGGCGCGCAGGCCATCAAGCTGCGCTACTTCCACCCTCTCTCCAAGTATCCAGGTCCAGCTTTGGCCTCGATAACATTCCTCTACAGGGCATATTTCGACATAGTCAAAGATGGAGGATGGGTCGAACATCTCTTCCACCTCCACGCTCAATATGGTTGGCACAACACAACATTGAACTTGATCTTTGTACTGACCTACACTGCAGGGTCAATCGTCAGGGTTGGACCTAATGAGGTGGGCAGTATCTCGTATACACTGAGTCAAAGATGACCAACCCATTTGCATTCAGCTTCACATTAATGATCCAAGGGCATACAACGACATCTACGGTATTGGCACTCGATTCATCAAACAACCTCAGATGTACTCTTGCTTTGCCACGGATAAATCCGTCTTCGCAATGCACGATCACCATCTCGCCATGGAACGCCGGGCGGCGATAGGACCTTTTTTCTCTCGACGAGCGATTCTGAAACTTGAGAGTGTTGTTCAATCTAAAGTGCGTCTCGTTTCATATTCATCGCTTCCTTGAATTAATACAAAAGGACAACCAGGTTGACCATTTAATTGCTCAACTTCTGAACTATGTTACTACGCCAGCAAATTTGGACCTGGCTTTCCGTGCGCTCTCGCTCGAGATCATCACTACATATTGCTTTTCGCGCTCTTCTCAGGCACTAGACGCTCCAAACTTTGAACATGCGATTCTCGCCGCTATCGACCACACTCTCCCGATGATATGGGTCTTCAAGCATTTTCCTCTGATACAAAAGATCCTTCTGAATGTTCCTGAATGTTTTGCTTCCGTTCTCAAACCGAGCACGACAGGAATTCTCGACCAGCGACGAATGATGAGAGAGCAGATTGATGAAATTATGAAAGACCCGACGAGCTTGTGTGGCGGGGGACATGAGACTATATACCATCACTTCCTCAATCTAAACGACGAAGAGAAAATCCACGCCACTTCCGGCACTCCGGTTGTAAAAACTACTCAACAGAGCATTCGTGCAGTCTCAGACCAAGGGTACGGTTCCAGTAAAGGCAACACCGGATCCCTCTCGCGCGAGTATCTTCTCGACGAAGGCCTATACATGCGATTCGCGGGTAGCGATACCGTCGGAAACACATGCACTGTGGCGTTGTACTATATTCTCACTAACTTACATGTCCATGACAGGCTACTTGGTGAATTGATGGAGATTTGGCCTGACAAAGGTCTCGGTATCGGATACGAAAAGCTTGAAAAGCTTCCATATCTCGTGAGTTCATCTCTTGATTCTAGTCGTATCCCAAAGCTTACTGGATTTGTTATTGACAGACTGCTGTCATTAAAGAAGCACTCCGGATGGGGAATGGAGTTGTTGCACCTCTTCCCCGTGTTATTGGACCAGATGACGCCCATATCCTTGGAATGGACATCCCAGCAGGAGTGCGTTCATTTTAATGTTCCGCAGACATTTAGACTAACCTATCTGTTTTTTTACTTCAGACCGTTGTTTCAATGAGTGCACCTATATTACACACAAACCCAGATATCTTTCCGGATCCGAAATCTTTCAACCCTGAACGATGGATGGGGGAAGAAAACCAGAGTTTGGATAAGTCCTTGGTTGCCTTCTCGAAAGGTCCAAGAAGCTGCTTAGGAATTAAGTCAGTTGCTCCTTTTCATACCATTTGTCTAAATGCTGTGCTCACATGCCAACAACAGTCTTGCTTGGTGCGAATTGTACCTCACAATTGCCAACGTAATTCGCAAGCTCGAGCTGAAGCCTGATAATGCATCGTGCGTATCCCTCAACGTCTGCAGACTACTTTCAAGAAATGACGTTCGCTATCAGGGCTGAGAATATCAGCTTCCGCGACTACTTCGTTCCTGTACATCGCGGAAGACATTTTCACGCTTATGTCCAACCACGAGACCTTTAAGTTCCTCTTTTTGGTTGCCTTTATATCCTCTCACAGGAAAGCATGTACTAGTGTTGTATCGTATCCCGAATATATAATCAACAACCACTGGCAAATACACGGAATTGGATAGGCAAAAAGGGATACAGGACCAAATTTTGTACCATCTGACAGATGAGTCATTGATGACGGGAGTCGCGATATAACGAATTGCGCGACGCTGCTTCAGTAGGACTATAGCACATCCTAACGAGGCAGGAACATGGTCCTCATGAGGTATGCGAAACCGTGAGATCTTGTTTTTTGTGTCCAAAATCCACGACTCTCCTGAAACACAGATCTCACGTCCGGTAGCACAGACGTACGGTGCCGATCATCTGGGCTGCGGAGCACTAGTTGACAAAGACGTATCCTGACAAAGACGTATCCTGATAAGTGGTGTCCAAGTTTGTCCTGTTGTGTTCCTTTGCTTGAGCGTTGAAAGTGTTTTGAAGCAGAGCCGCCCAATCTTATCCATCCGTGACGTTGTAATTGACCATGTGTGGGGCCCTGAATAGTTATTCAATTGAATGGGGACCACTCTTCACGCGGCATGACGGAATGACGGAATGCCACTTCACGGAAGTTGTAAATTTATTCGGAATTACCAGAGCTTTTCAATTAGCTGCCAAAAAATCCCTCCTGCACAAGTCTTTTATGAATTCAACCGGTACAACGTTTGTTGCGTCTACAATACCAGGGCTGCTTATACACCATTCCAGCCAGGCTCATACATGTATGTTACGACAGATCTGACAAAAAGTTCTAACCATATTTGAGAAATGTCCGCCGATCGTGTGGACTTCGGACATTAATTTTCTGCGTACTCGTTCACGGGAAAGGCATCGTCAATGGGCGGAGCCAAAACCTGTATGATGAAATTCTAGCACTACATACTTTGCTTATGCTTTGCCTTACATGGCAGAAACGAGTATGTGCAGTACATAACGCTCGAGTAGCATCCTGCCACCATCCATTCATGATCACTGATTAATGGGCCTCATCAGATTGATTTATATCAGAATATGAATATAGACGTTGTTGGTGAAAACTTTTTGATGAACCAACGCGGTTATCTGCGGCGATGATAGACGGCGCTGTTAGGGTCAAACCATCGACTTGCTGACTTTGGAGATTGTTGGCTACCGAGTCCCGGCGGCTGTCAAACAGAAGAAAACACATCCTCCTAGCCTGTCAGCTTTGCTAGGTACTATCAAACCTTGAACACACCTGAACAGTGAAATGTATCTCAATCTTCCAAAGCTTATATACAACCTCTTTATCGACCAGCATCAAGTCAAAAGATCAGGCGAGAACTTCCCCTAAAACTCTAGGATACATGATTCTAAGAAACCGTTTTACGTTCTACGAGGAAACGAACCAGCATTTTAGGTAGAACTTCTAATATTCACACACATTTTCAGTGAGTCTGGCTCCGAGAAAACACAATATAGCAGCACTACACTCACAAACGTCGCACATACAAATACGCGCATGATCTCACAAGCCCAACAGGACTAGCCCTCACTCTCCCAACTCGGCATTATCTCCAACCTCGCCTAAAGAATGGGATAAGTCTACCACCAACCACTTACCCACTCTACCTTGGCTCCATTCTATTTCCGGGACAAATATCGAAGAACGTCCATTCCATCCACGATGCATTGTCACCGCGAAATGCCAAATGCCGATCTCACCATACCCATCATTATAGCACAGTACATACCCATATCATCATATCATATCATCATCATATCATCCAAAGCTGTCCAATCACGGTCTTCTGACTTCTCGTCTTCGCTTCTGTCTTCTGTTTTCAGGATGCTGGCCGCTGATTGCCACATAGTACTCGGCAATCAACCTTCACTTGACCGGCTGACCAACATAGTAACACAATTTCCTTCCACATGCAGATTCTATCACACAGCTGAGAACTTTTCTGAGAGAGAAACGAAACAGAGGGGTTATAATGCGGACAGAAAACCGAGAAAACAGCGACAGGCTAGAGGTAATATACAAGCAGTATGAGATTGGATTCTATCAAAACAAGAAAAAGAGAAAAGAGAAAGGTCAAACGAGAAGAAAAGGAAGACATGAGAAACAAAGTAAGAAGGTGGCAATAGGGAGAGAGGGGGGCGGGGAAGGGATATAGAAAGTAAATCGCGGGGAAATAATCGCACAAATGCAAGAAAAGAGAAAACGTAGCGCGATACGACAACACAACGCCCAAACCAACCACCACCAAAGGCCGCATTTTGAGAAGGAGAGGGACGAGAACCCGAGGGGACAGAGTCGAGGTGCAAGCAGAAATTGGCGTGGAGGGAGTAGAGGAATGTTGAATTCGGAGGGTAATTAAGTAGATGTCTTGACCAGCGCAGAGGGTGAACGAGGCGCGGCAAGGAGATAAAAGGGGTGAGGGGAGAGAAAAGAAAGGCATGCTTGCTGTACATGAGAGTAAACGGCCAGTCACGACGCGGAAACACGCAAGAAGAGAATGCGAGGAATAATCAAATGACCTGGTATAAAAAGACAAAGCACGCAAACAAGCAAATAGTGGTAGTAATAACAGCGGTAATGTATGGACGAGGAGAGGAAAGAGGAGAGAGGGAGAGAGAGAGAGCAGGTACGAGAACCGCGAAGTGACATAGGTGATACACTAATCAAAATATGATAAAGAAAAAAGGGGATAAGGGAGATGAAGCACAAAAAGACACAGCATCAAGAAAAAAAGGAAGATAACAGCACAGGACGCAAAAAAGAGACCAACAGAATTCCACCATTCCACTCCGGAGAGGGTTGAAGAGTGTGACAAAAATGTCCAAAAGCGAGGTCCACACCAACTCAAGAACCGAGATAAACCCACATACACTTCACCAGTCGGGCGACCATCTACTTCAAATCGAGGGGGTCATCAGGATGGTTAAACCACTGGCTAAAATGCTGCTCAAAATTGAGGTCCCCTTCTGGTCTAAATAGGCTGGGATCAATATCATCCAGAACGCTTGAGACACCCTGCATGAATTCCGGCGAGAAAATGTTTCCCGGCAGATCTCCCATACCACCCATGCCAGTTCCGCTAGCAGGTGGGTTCATGCCCGTGTTCATACCAAGTCCTGTACCAGCAGCTGCGTTCATACCGAACATTGGATTCATACCAGCCAAGAAATTCATACCTGATGCTCCTCCACCTACTCCGCCTCCAGGCCCTCCACCTCCTGCACCACCTCCTCCCGGGCCTGGGCCAGCACCCGCATTGTTACCACCTGAGCTTGCACCGGCAGTCATGCCAGCTGTGGGTGGTGGCTGATTCAAGTTCGCGGGAGTATTCATTCCCATCATTCCCATATTCATCCCCCCCGGTGGGTTCATACCCCCAGGCGGGTTCATTGAGTTCAAACTTCCCATGACTCCTGGCACGGGTGAAGGAGCCGCACGCGCTCCACCAACCGGTGTTCCCTGATTTGACGGTACGTTCTGTTGATTCGGGGCAGGAGTTGATGGGTTCGGCGTTTGTTGATTTCTTGGAGAATCGGTCGGCTTGCCATCTTTGGACGCATCCTTCCCAGGGGCCGGTGACGGTGGCGGTGGCATCCGACTTTGTGGTTGACCACCTGCGGCTGGATTACCACCAGGTCGGACATTGGGATTTGGGTTAAACTGGGGTCCAGCACCAGGTGTAAAAGAAGGATCTGTTGAGGCAGGTGACGCGGCGTTCGTGGGCATGTTGCTCTTGTGAATATTATGCATATTCGCCCGATACATCTTCATAGTCAATGTCAGTCGTGGCGAGGTCTATAATCATCAAAACCGAGCGTCGATGTTTCGACACTCACCATTACATTTCCAGGGGGTCCCATCTGCGGAGGACTCATTTGCGACATCGCACCAGCGCCCACCTGCGGCGGTATTCCCATTTGTCCACCAGTATGTGGTCCACCGTTAGCCATCCTTCCACCCTGCATCAACATCATCCCACCCGGTCCGCCGCCCATAGGAGGTTGCATCCCAGGCCCAGGCCCTCCACCAGGTGCTCCTTGTTGCATCCCAGGCGGGCCAGGCGGCATCCCGCTCGGGCCAGGTCCGCCTTGAGGCATCGGTCCTTGTTGCATCATACCTTGACCACCCGGTGCTGGTAGTCCGCCAGGCCCGTGACCTTGCATCCCCCCAGGCATCCCAAGCGGTCCTCCAGGTTGCATACCTCCAGGCTGCATAGAACCAGGCATACCAGGATTCGGTCCCTGCATGCCACCTGGGCCCGGTATTCCTCCCGGTAGACCTCCACCACCTGGTTGCATCCCCGGTGGTTGCATTCCAGACGCGCCTGACTGCTGCTGTTGCTGCCCAGGATACATAGGGGCCATAGACGGCGTTTGCCCTGGTGACGTCCGTTGACGTTTTCGTTCAGGTGGTGACGATTCCGTTCTTGGCAAGTTTTCATGCTACCGGCTTCGATGAGCTTCGAGAAAATTTTCACAACGACGGCAAGACTAACCTCATCTCCCGGTGAATTGCTATTCCTCTTGTTACGATTTAGATTTTGCTGGACCTGAAGACCCGGACCCGGACGCATCCCAGGGTTGGATGAACCAGGAGCCGGCATTTCCGGCGGTTTCGGCATGCTGGATCGACGAGTTCTCCACATCCCTAATATCCGTTGCTAAGGATTGGTTGACGAGAGTCAGTGGTGTAGGGATAACGGGATCACGCGACAGGAAGCGTACCTTATCATTCAATGTCAGAGCACTGATTTCCTTTCCCCCAAGTCCAAGCTCTGATTTTAATGACTCCAATGTAAGATTCGGTATTTGTAAAATTTCCATGTTGATAATATCGCCGTTAACTTGTCTTGAAACTAAGGACGGGCTGGGCGCTGTAATTACCGCAGGCGTTGTCGTTCGACTAGGGGGTCGTCCCATATTAAAGTTGGGAACCTGGCCAGGCTGTTGTCCAGGTTGCGGTGTGCTTCCTTGCGGATTTGGATTCATCGGGCTTGGAGGAACCATCCCTCTATTTATCACCATATTCTGCATGTGTGGCGAAGCTCCTGGTGGCATGGCAAAAGGCTGCTGTGCAGGTGGCTGAGATCCCGGAGGCGAATGAGCAGCCATCTGTGGACTCGCAAAAGGACCTGTCGTTGCCCCACGTACTTGCTGAACTTGGCCCGGTGGAGGTGGAGGGCCGCTTAACGGCGGTCGAGGAACATTACCGGGCATAAAACTCGGAGGTTGGGGTGGTGGATTTACGGCTCCATGCGGTGGATTGCCCGTCGTCGTCGTTCCATTGGGTTGACTAAATGGCCCAGGTCCTGGGACGCCGGATGGACCAGCTCCGTTAGGCAAGGTTCCATTTGGTAGAAAGCTACCAGGACGCTGTGGCATTCCATTGATCATCCTCGGGGGACCCGCCTGTGGACCTTGAGAAAATTTCAGACCCAAGCTCGCATGGAAAATCAATGCCATATACCGAGATGAAGCGGAGGTCCGTTTGCTCCTGGAGGGGCTGTTGATTGAGCATTTTGCATTCGCATTGCGGCCTGACGCGTTTGATGCTGTAAATAACGTAGAAATGAAGAAGAGTCATAGTTAGTCAGATGAACTTAAACCAAAATGGAAAACCAGGAAAAAAAAACTTTAACGACGAAAATGGGTAAAAAGGACTCACCTGAGTGTAAGTCAATGCATCGTCTGAGGCGCCTCCATTAGGGTATGGATTCGACTTGGCTTGGAAAAGGACCCAAAACACACTCCACCACCTTCGATAAGCGATAAAGGATCAAAGAAGATCGAGGGAAAAGAACGAAGGGAGACGATCAGCAGCCCGAGTAAACGTAGCGGATCAGGGTTGAATCACTCACTCAAAAAGTAAACCCTGGCGTGCATTTATCGGTGGTGTTGATTCGGGGGCAATATCTGCTTCAGCCAGCAGCTCTTTTGCGGTCTTCTTGAACCCTCGCTTGTGGCAGTAGTCGTAGATGTAGATATTGAACCTGCAACACACACACAGAGCACCAAGGTGACAAAGCAAGGGCCGATGCGATTCCCGAGGAGAAAGAAAGTGAGAGAAATAGGTTAATAAAACACGCTCAAAGGAAGTAAGACGTAAGAACAAGGATAAACGCACATCTTGTCACCCTCCCATGAGAGCGATAAAGAGCCTGCATCGGAGGATGGCTGAGTTTGTTGTTGTGAGGGTTGGGGAGGTTGTGGGGGAGGGGGAGCTGACGCCATCCGTGCACGGGGAGAAGGTGAGAGTGTTAATTCAGAGGTAGATGGCACCTAAGCTCTGTCAAGAGCGATTTTGATGTGGTGAGAAGAGACGCAAGCGGGGTGGATGGAGGGCAGGTGTGCAATCTTAGGATAAACACAGATCACAACAACAACAACAAAGACAACTCTCGGACGGCGGACCGACCAGGAATCTGTCTTGTGCAAAATTATAGCGGGTTCTCTGGAGTGTGGAGGGTCTGCTCAGGCAGAGAATGACACGCAGACACCGAGGGAGCGTACCAGCAAGTTCAAAGGCAGCCAGGGAAAGGAGTGGCAGACTCAACAGAGAGCTGCGCAGTAATGACGCCAAAGAAGGGGGGGCAGATACGGGGCAGAAAGGACCTCGCAGGGGCCGTGGATATGAAGAGTGTTGTACGGAGTAACAAAGGGTGGCCGCGATACAGGGCCGGGGGTCGTATCGGGGGTCGTGGAGTGCGATGCGGGCGACGGTGTCGGAGGATGTGCGGGTGCTGTGGTCGCTGCGAAGGACGACGAGGAGGGGAGTGGGAGGGAGTGGAAGGGAGAGCTGTCGTTGCAGTGCGCTGGGGCTTTGCCTGCTTTGCTTTGCTTGCTTTGCTCCTGCCAAACACCGCACCTCCCTTCCTATTTGGGCGCCGACTCAATCCCTGCCCGTTGCCGGCATAAATAATTAATTAAAAATCACACAGTACTCTATTTATCGCTCATGTCGTCGCACTGCTGCTATCTGCAGGTCCCATCCTCCAAATACATACTTCACCTCAAACAGCCGTCGAAGCTCTCGCCAGCTCCCTCCTCCCTCCCCCTGCGGCACCTCTCCCACAAAAACAAAGTCCGCAGGTGAGATCAGACTCCTCAATAATGATCCCAGCAAAAACGCGATCACTGCCACCACCACCAGTGTTGACGCCGGATAAAGTGACGCGCGTTTCTCCTCTTGTCTTTTCACCTGTTGGTCCACGCCTCCGTGCTTATCTTTCGTGGAAGCGCCCATCTCCCCTGCAGGCCCACCCGGTACCGTAGGCGATAGCTTCTCGTTCTTGACTGAATCGGTACTAGCTCCTGCGTCTGTAGCCTTGCTTTTGTCCTCGTCACCTACAACATTGATAACAGAGCTGCCCATGCCCATTCCAAATCTCATCAGCGGATTCTGATAGCCTTGGAAAAATCCTAAAAGTCCTCCTCCAGTGCTAGGCACCGCGTGGCCCACATGAGGTCCTCCATCCTTGTTCTCTGCCTACGCACCACATCCCGATCAGTTCATCATTTGAGTAAAATTAACTCAGACACACGTACTGTAGTCTTCGGCGTATCTTCGCCCGTCGACGGTTCTTTTTGGCTCTTTGCCTCTGTCCCTCCCTTTTTCTTTTCTTCTCCATCATTCCCAGGGGAACCCGAAGCGACAGAAGTCGTATAACTTCCGGGATCGCATAGATCATCTGCTATTCCGACCGGCGTCTTCAACTCCTCCGGGAGCGCTTCCGAGTCGTTCGGTACCCTGCCATAAATCTTTGCATTAGCATCCGTGTTCCCGTGTCTTGATCGTTATTAAACGTAGAAAATGACCCGCAGTCAAATGTCAAATAAATGAAAACAACTGCGCTAAAGTGTATCAGACTCTATCTCCGTCATGCGGAGACGTGGTGGCTGAACGAAGTGAAAGCACGGACTTTCGCCTCCCGTACCAAAAAGGAGTCTGAAATATATCACCGCCGAGTGGCGTTTCAAAGAAAGCAGAAAATATATCGAAAATCAAAAACACAATCCGAAACTCTGAGACGTACCTCGAAATAACGTTCATCTTCCCAACTCTATCATCCATCAACTTCTCTCTGCCCAAGCTCGTCAGGGCCTCCTTCTCACCCACCACCACAACTTCCTTCCCATCCACGAGAATCACCTCACCTTTTCCTGTACTCTTCCTGCTCTTTTTCCTTACACTCCCCTTGTTGACAGAATTTGCATTGGTGGCCCTGCCAGAATTGGTACCGGCAGGAACAACTTCAACCCACGCCACTGCACCATCTCCCCCTGCCATGTCGTTCCACCACTGTGGTTTATCTTCAGCTGCACCTCTCACCTCCCCTGTTAACGGATCCTTCAATTCTCCAACTCCCATCCGCTCAATCTGCGCGGTTGGCAACGCAATTCGCACCAGATGTCGCGTCCCAGCCTCTCCTGACGAATGCATAGGTGATAATGGCATAGCGTAGATAGCGTACTTCAGTGGAAGCACACTCGCTGCAACGTCGGCACTGCTAGATGGTGATCTTGAGTCCTTGAGTGAGACGGAGGTGCCCTTCTGTCCAACCTTCACATCCTTCCTCATCTTTGACCCAACTTTCACCTCATATCCTTCGGGATACATCTTCTTATCCACCACAATCTCGGCCACAACCAAATCACCCGGCGGTCTCACCTCCCCTCTGAACGTAAACGCACTGATACTCCTTCCTCGTCTCTGATCATCAAAGGCCGAAGCAGCCGCAATAATAGGAGATAACGTCGCTGTCGAGGAAACCGTCCGCTGTCGTTGCCTCGCAGGAGGTGTAGAAGGCGACACAACAGGAGAGTTAGGTGCAATAACGGCATCCAAACTCGACTGCGTAATCGTTGATTCACTCTCTCCACTGATAACACTGGCCCTCTCTCCCCGTTCAGGAGGACTAGACGAGTTGAGCATAACCCTACTCGGTCGAGGCGTCACAATATACGGATGACTTTCCGCCTCCCCATTCGAGCTTGCTGCTTCTTCATTCCCACTTCCAATCACACTAACACTCGCGCTTCTCCCTTTCCCAGCATGACTAGACAAGCAAACCTGGACACAAAAACTCAGCACCCTCTCCTCCAGCGAAAACTTCTCCCACACAACAACTCTATTTTCATCTCTCTTCCTCAACTTCCAAGCAGAAGTCTTCAACCCCACGAACATCTCTTCCTCCTTCCTCCCAACCGTACCCATAATAAGTGACGGTGCTGGAAGTCTAAGCATAGGCAATGGTGCAGATCCCTTCACCAAAGTCTCCAACGCCAAAATACACCGAGGTATCGACGTATTAATCATCGAATTAACAGCCGCCGGTATTGAACCCGCATAATCCACCGCCACATATCGTATACACCTCGTCGACGGAATCATATAATTCTCCTTCGTATATGGATCCAGCGTCTCCAAAACCCACGCGTCAACATACACACGTCCAACAGGAAGTATATGCGGATTATACTTCGCAGGTGAGAACGACGCGACTGAATCAGGGCTGAATGACGCCGAAACGCAATAGATAGCACGTCTACTCGAGTGGTCCCCACCCACGGCACCTCCACTACCAGACACTCCACTCCCATTTCCATCCGTCGAGTTCTGTCTTGAAATAGACGCAGCGGCTAAAGAAGACCCGGAACTTGAAGAATTCGACAGCGTTCCTCGAACCACCACGTTGGCGAGGTAAAACCCTCGATCCCGGAATGGAAACCCAGCTTTAGAAACTAAAAACGCCGTTTGACAATTTGCACCATACGACTCGAGGACCTGAACGGAATCGAATCTGTCATCCCATTTCCGTCGACAATCCCAGTGTGTAATTGTGGGGGCCAGTTCTTCCGCAGATACTCCTTCAATGACCTTTGAGCCTCGATGGACGGGAAAGATGGTTGAAACTTCCGGAACTATTTTCCGATGTACGAGAAGCCCCTTGTCCGAAACAAGCATCCAGTCACTGTTTGGCGCATGGCTATTGGCATCTTGTACCCACGACAGTGCTTCTAACGCGTGTTGCAAGGGTAGTTTCGATGATGACGGGATGGAATTGTCTCCCGAAGCGCTGGCAGGTGTGATAGCAGCTACAGCTTGTTGTGTCGTGGTAGTCGCCTGGTCAACGTAATATGTGATCAATCTAGTCAAAGGACTTGAGATCTTTGGTGCAGTAGCCCATGTGCTGGCTGAATTCTCTACAGCCTTCGTCGAACCGGTACTACTGCTCCCGTTACCACTCGAATTGCTATCACCACCATCTCCCCACTCGGCCTTCTTGCGCTTAATATTGCCCATAACCGGCGGTTGGTCAAGGGGTATGCGCTCAGGCTTGACTCGTTTTTGTTTGGCCAGTGCTTTAAGCTCCTGCTCCGGGATCTCTTCCATATCAACGTGAATCTTGGCACCATTCACCATGACCAATCCCTTCTCCCTCCCAGGAGCCTTCCGTACAATCGTCAACAGTCTTTCATCATCGACAAACAGCATATCATGAGCCAATGTCAACCAGAGTCCACCTCCTTCCACTGACAGTCGATGTCTCCGCAAACAAGAAATGGTTTGAGGCGGAGGATCAACGACGATATCCAGCGACGCGGCCCACGTATCAAGGTCGCAACGTAACTCGAGTTCTATAGGTGGTGAATGTTCGTTATTGTCATCATCGTTTGAATTCGCTCTCCGGTTTGTTGAAGCTTCGTATTCCACTCGGAAACTCGCCTTCTCGTGATCATACCGAATCTCGTTGGCCTTGGCGCCTGATAGCCGTGTAACAATAGGTGGACCGCCGCACTTGATCGCGTACTCGCCAATACCGGCTAGAGTATTGATCATCTGCGTCGGAATAGAAGTCTTCCCAGTCCACCCTTTTGGATCAGACTGTTCGAGAAGCGTAAGGAGAGTAGTGGTGGGTGATAAGGATTCAATGGACCATCCTTGTAGATCGACTTGAGTACGTATGATATTAGGTTCTGGTGGGGGCGCGTTCGGGAAGAGATGTGATTCGTCGGCCGAGAATGAGAAGACGTGAATCGTGTTAGGTGATTTGTAGACCGTTTTGAGAAGAACCGCGTCACGTCCACTACATACTGTGTTCAGAATGGTTCTAGATGCAAAAGAATGAAACTCACTTAGTTGGCCACGCTGGCTTGGTCTTGTAGTGCCATAATTCCGTCAGTTCATTCATGTCTTCCAGAAGAACACCGTCATCATGCTGCTTGTCCCAATACACCCTAGCTCCCGGCGATACAACGGCTGCGTAAAGATCCCAGATGTTGACTCCAACGAATGTCGCCTCGGCACGATATACAACGAGAGTCGGATCAATTGAATCCAACTGCGTTATTGACACGCCCCGTCCCTCCGTAGCTGGATCGTGATCAGTGATCAGAAAGAAAGAAAGAAATGGATGAATATTTACTTCTCCGCCATTTTGCCTCCGGTTCTTGTAATAATGATGAGAAATAGATATAGTTTCTCCGTACACGAGATAAAATCGACTTCTCGCCTGCTGCCGATCTTTCAGTGGCCATACGAATGATTGTATTAACCGATGATGTTGTTGAATTCGCGCTATTCATAGTTCCCATAGACGTGGATGTGTTGAGACTGAGATCTGCTGTGCTGGCAATATCTTGAAGAATTGTTTGAGAGATGAAATGCGAAGAAGGATCCCGTTCTTCTGCTTCTATGATGGGTTTGGGTATACCATTAAGTCGGATGCCACGAGATGCAGCCGAAACTTCAATCGTGACTTTAACTTTGAGAACAGAATATACGTCGGGAAGTGCGGTGAAGGCGCAGGATGATTTGGTCGTGAGATGATGATGAAGATGAACTCGTCCGTATTGCATTCGCAGACCAGGGCAAATGCTCAACCTCTTCGGAAGAGGCTTTCGTCGTGACTTGAACATCCCAACCCTCTAACGACGGTAGAACACACTCTATCGAGTGCGTTAACCGTCTCTGCTCCCGCAGCGAGTGTACCTCTTCCATGCCCTGAGCCTGTTCAATCGATGTTGTGTGTTCGTCTTCCTCGGGTATAATAGCGTATTCCACGTTGAGAGCTTCCCTATCAATCTGGTACCGTATCCGGTCTATTGATACGCCATTTCCATAGCCCGAAAGCTTCGCAACCCGTTCTCCACGTTTGACCACCGTCTTGAACAAACTGAGTGTCATTGTGGAGAGCTGCTGCGCCATGGTAGAATACGAGGAATTGAAGCCCCACATAGCTCTGAAGTCGTGTTGCCAAAAACATGTTATGCGCAGCCGAGAAGGCTTCTTCTTGGCCTGATCCTCATTGGTGGATTGTGATTGTACAAGTTGTATACACCAAGCAAATACTGAGCGACATGAATCAGTATCAGGGCAACCGACGTCAAGGTGAATACATACATTTTACGTGTGAGCGGACAAATGGTGGTGAGGGGCGAAGGTAAGCAGGTTCGTCTGCTGAGCGAGGGAGAGAAGTGGAGATATCAATGACCGTACTCGCATCATGAAATAGTCGTGATATTGTAACAGCATCGCGCGGGCTTGGCTACATCAGACTGGTTCACCATTTCTTGAACAAAATACAACTCACTTTGCTGGCCATCCTAGCGTAAAATTCGTCTTCGAGATCCTCGTCTTATGGTCAAACATCTCCAACAAATGTGCCTCCTCCACTGCAGGGTCCCATTCCTGCCTAAGCTCCGGAGTCGTGAGTACCGCCTTCCAGGATTCCAACGAGACACCATCGTCTGGAACGACGACATCCAGCAGCATGCGATACGCATCATCTCCACCCTTGCCCGTATGTCGGTGGACAATGACGTCGGAAAGCTCTGGAACACTTGAAAGACGCGACTTGCCCTTCTTGTTCGGAGATTCCGTTGCCGTTGAGATCCGCCGCCAGTCAGAAGGCACAGAAGATGTGAGTAGTTGTCGGAAATGCGACTCTGCGTCATCCAGAGCATTGTGCCACGATTGCCGCAAGCTGTGGTCGTGGAGCATCAGCGTTGTCATATTCCACATGTTATCGACCGTAAACACACCTGGAACCATCTGACATTGTGTCGAAAAATGGTATACGGGCAAAATGGGAGGAGAAGGGGCCGAGGTGGTGTAGAGAGGTTAGAGGATGAGCTGAATCGGCCGATCCTCGAGTTGGTTCACGATGTGACAAGAATAAGCGCCGACATCATCTCCTATTTGGGGTTAACTGAAATCGCACTCGTGCGTTGCAACTTGCCGACAAACTCCAAAGAGATTTACAGCAATAACCAAAATCATCACAATGCTCAGTGATTTTTCACTGCTTTTACTCCGAGTCTTCTCTGGCTTCCCCTCGGCATGAATCGCTAGGTTTAAACACCTTTCCACTGAGCCCGCCACGTTACCTAACTCCGCTGTCATCCCAAACCCGCCGATTTGGCAATATGACTCGCCCCCTCGTAAATTACATTAACGAACTGTCCAAAGAATCTCCAACCACTACCTCAACACGATATCCTACACCTGGTAAACCAGTGTTCAGAACAGCATTCATAATCATACGTGCGAAATCACTACGTGTCGCGGCCGAAAGCCCATAATACGAAATCGAACAAATCTCGATTTTCAACTTCTCCAAATCATTGCATCTCCCCAAAAACGAACCAAATCGACTCCAATATCCTACACCATCCCTCGGATCATCATCGCGACAATGATAATTCTTCCTGCAGAGATGCGGTTGACTGCGAAGGGTATGAATACGAAGTTTCAGGCTGAGTTGTTGGAGTCTAGGCATTTTTTGTGGCAAAGCTGGTGCTACTGTATCAGTCAGCCAACGTAGCATGAGCCTCATATCTCTGTAGACTTCGCCGTAAACGTTTCCTCCGAAATCCAGTGAAAGAGAAGTCAAATTTGAATACGACTTCGACTTCATCCAGTCATCAACTAATATGAACAAGTTAAGTCATAACTTGCATCAAATAATAATGCCCTACTCACATACAATACCTATGCAGGTTAAGCGAAATGACTCGTCAGGACAATTCTTCTCCGCGGCCATTACAAACGCACCAGTCAAACCATGAGGCATCTGAACACTGTCCACATGCACATTTCCCTCCATCCTCAACCTCTTCAGCGCTGAACCAACAGCACCAACGACCTTTCTCACCCCAAAAATCCCATTATTCACCACCGTCAACTCTTCCAATTTCTTCAATCCCACAGCGCACGCCCTCAACCCAAAATAATCAGCCACCCAATACCCCATTAATGTCCTCTCACTCCAATGCTCTGGATCACCTCGTCTCGAAGGGAATGGAAATCCAATAGAGAGACTCTTCAACTGTATCAGAACATGTCCCTTGCCTAACACAGGTTCCCTCGGGTAGTATTTTAGAACCTTCAATTGATCAAGCGCCAGTTGCTCGAGCGACCTTGCACACTCGAAGAGATAATTCAACGTGTTAAACCCATCCTCCACATAATACCCCGAAATCTTCAAACTCGTGAACGTAGGTCGAGAAAAGGTACCACGTAAGGCGACCACAAATTGCCCAGGTTGTCTCTGAGTAAGAATATGATAATCCTGATGAAGCGCGGTGAGATTAAGCGACCTCAACCTTCCGAGGTGTGGAAGAAGATCAACGAGATGTTTGGGGTTCAAAGAATAAGTCAATGACTGAAGTGTCTCTCCGTACTTCCTAGTGATAACCGTTTGTCTGAACCGGAGGAACCCATTGGTATTAAGATGCGAATAGCGAGGGTGGCGAAAGGCAGCACGAGTGTAAAGAAAGCACTGCGCCACCTTATGAAAAGCTCGAGAAACCAAGGTACAACCATAGATGAGTTCCAACTCGAAATCGGCGAGAAGATGAGAGAAGATGAGCTCAAGCAGCTCGGGCGGGAATGTTAGCGAACGTCGAACGGCCTTCTTTGTGAGCATCATGGCTACAGGGGTGGGTGCAGCAAAGATAGGTCTTGGATGGGTGTTTCCGGAATATGTAACATTGTATAGCGCTAATATAGATAATTGTGTGCTGCTTTAGGCGCTTTATCAGTCCAAGCTACCCACGCCGCACAGGAACGGAAGTTCAAGTAAATCAACATCTCCATGATACTCCATGTTAACTCCATGATCAATATGATGCCTCACGCGTGAGATGATACCGCGACGATAGAACCTTCATTCGCCTACATAGATATTACAGCTCGATGTATACAATGGTTGAACCGAACCACTGGCTTGTAGCCTCAGGAATAGCATACTTCGTCTGCCACAAACTTTCTTTCTGAAGAGTTAAGTGGACAAAAATATCTCTCCTGAAACCTTTGATTCTTAGAAGAAGATTATCGATTATCAATAGGAGCTGTCCGCTGTCCGCCGAGTCGGATATCCGAGGAATCCCAGCTGGGCAGTCGAAGATCGTAGTAGCGAAATATACGAGGGCTTTAATCAAATCTCACAACCAAATGATGCCCGGTCTGTGAATCTCTCACTACGCCGAAAAGAATGACCGATAAGCTATACTTCAGAAGCATATCATTTGTCGAGAAGTTGTCATCATCCCCCATCATGATGTCAACCGAAACGCCTCGCTTAGCCCAGGGACAACACTACAAAGAATCGAATTCTGAGACCAGTCAGGGAGTTTTGTTATGCCTCCGGAACAACATCGCATGTCCAAGTACCAGCGGTATCGTGTTCACAGGGTCAAGGGGTAATAGTAGGCAGTGATGTTCCGGTTCCCGTCCCTTTTTTTCCAGAGCCGATCAGAAATGTGCAGAAGAAAACGTTCTTTTCTAACTATTATCATTATAGTCAAAGCGCAATCCAGAGCCTGGTACCGGCGGAGTTTTCAGGAGCACTTTGATCTCTGCTGCGTGCCGTACGCAAGCTCGCGCCTGGAGAAGAGTATGTGAACATCAATCAGCCCCCATGGTGTGTTATTTGGACAAAAATTTTTGTGGGTTCGCGGTTCGTGGCGTAAAGTCCGGCACTTTGGGCAATGGATTTCAACTTAACAGGGTGCTTCGTAGCCATTTAAGCCCCTCAGGACAATGTGACTTAGTTGACTTTGGTTCTAGAAGATTGAGACCCCGTATTAAAGTTTGATATCCTTGGTATCCTGCATCAATGACGTTAATGGGCGAAAACAAAATAAATGAAAACGTTATCGTATACCGCTCTTTCGGCTAGGGACCTGATAACACTGGATTAGATTAGATGCTTGAGTGATTGCTAGATAATCTCGACGGCAACCAGTGCGGTAGGGCGCTTATTCTCGCGCCGAGCATGAGAAACTTGATGGAACTGAAATTGAGGTTCCTTCCAATGATATACCAGTGTAAGTACTTCATTGGAAAACACGTAACATGATAAAGTAAACTTTCTGGGGTGTGTGGCCCACAGAAAACAAGAAGGGTGGGCTGAATGTTACATTGTCTATATTCAGGTATTTATTTGCTGCTGAAGGTAGTTCATTCCATGAGTCTAGTATTTGCATTAATCATAATCATAAACTGTAATTTTTTGCATTCTTTGCCAGCTTCAGTGAAATGTTGCAAGCAGTGAACTCGATTCTTTCTGTACCGACCAATCAATACTGAGCGATTATAATCCTATATTCAAGTGATGGCCAGTTATGTAATTTATGGAGGTTTCCGGTATCAGGATAGCGCTATCCGCTGGCACAGCCAACGAGCCGACATTTTTTGGCATGTTGATAGCGTGCTGACGGGTTGTCGCTCTGCCATTATATTTGCTTGTCAAAATATGGTATCAGGATAGCGCTATCCGCTACCGGCACAGCCAACGAGCCGACATTTTTTGGCATGTTGATCGTTGAAACTCAGGGTTTATAGCGTGCTGACGGGTTGTCGCTCTGCCATTATATTTGCTTGTCAAAATCCTGACACCGAGTAGAAAGTTGTAGAAAGGGTGAGAGTAATCTGAAGGTTGAACATCATTGAAAACCGCCCATCTCGTTGCTTCGAATGCTGATGTTAAGGAGTGACTTTCAGCATCCTTGAGTGCCGACTCGGAGCGCTTGAAATCCTGAATCAGATCTGTCAGTTGCTGTAAATGGTACTTTTCACGTGACTTATGACCGAGAAAAGATAACTTTGGCTGGATAGACCCTAATTAAACCTCCCAAGTTCCGCTGGTCGACTCGACTCCTTGCTTCCACTCTCCTCGCATCCGCCTCGCTCCCACAACCTGCAAGCTATCAAGTAGTCCAATCACACCCCACCACTCTCTATAAATAATGGTTTTTGAACGCATTCTCAGCATTCAATCCCATGTCGTGTTTGGATATGTTGGAGGGCGAGCTGCTGTGTTTCCTCTACAGTGCTTAGGATATGATGTTGATGTGAGTAAGGGTCATCAGAATAAAACAATTCCCGGCGATCGATCGCTGGTTATTTCATAGGTCGTGAACACAGTCAACTATTCCAACCACTCAGGTAGGTGAATCGTTCTAAGTGAGTCATTACCCAGGTTAACAAACCATCGCGTGGACACACAGGTTACGGACGCTCAGGCGGTACAGAAACAACTGCTGCAGAACTAGATGACATGTTTGAAGCGCTAGAACAGAATGAATTACTCTTGCCTACTCGACTGTTGACGGGATATATACCTGGAGCTGAATCACTCTCTGCTATTGGGCGGATCGCGAAGAAATTGAAGGAAGAAAAGCCAGAAGTGATATATCTCCTTGATCGTGCGTACACTAACATTTTATCTGGTACGACACCGGGCTAAACTCGTTGATTTAGCTGTTATGGGCGATGCAGGAAAACTATACGTCGCTGCAGACGTGATACCCGTCTATCGACAAATGTTACCCCTTGCAACCATAATCACACCCAACTGGTACGAGGTTGAGTGCGTATTATGTCCTCTTCTCGTGCATTGCACCAATCTGGGCTGATTTCCTGCAATAAATAGAGTCTTGACCGGAATATTACTAGTAGATATGACATCTCTGCAACAAGCTCTCCGAATTCTCCACTCCAAATACCAAGTTCCTAACGTCGTAATCAGCTCTATTCCATTACGACCATGGCTCCTCGCCGCGCTTCCACCATTGGTCGCACCTATGAAATCCGACGAGGACACCGAATACCTCTTCTGTCTATGCTCATCTACTGAACCTGCAATTTCGGAAACACGGGTTAACGGCATCAACGGAACCGGTAACAGTGCTTCTTCGCGATATCCCTCAACAGTACACGCGGCCTGTGTTCCTCTCATCCCAGGTTACTTCTCTGGTGTGGGAGATCTCTTCTCAGCACTTCTCCTGGCACACTTCCATCCCTTGAATTCTATTTCACAATCATCTGCTCCCTCGACACTGACCGCCACGCAACGTTCACAATCCCCATTACCTCCAGCAGAACTCTCTCTCTCCTTAACACCCCTATCTTATGCAGTTTCCCTCGCAGTGACTAAAACTCACGCGATCTTGGTCAAGACTCACGAAGATGCGATTTCGCTCCCTGCTGATGAACGTCAACCTTCCGATGATGAGTTAGATTCCAAGGACCCTATGCGTCGGGTTAAGAGGATGCGAGGGCGCGAATTGGCGTTGATTAAAGGCCAGGATGTTATTCGCGGCATGGGACTCACCCCCGAAAACGTTCGTTGGCTGGGTGAATGGGGGGCGTTCTGGGAGAGCTGAACAATTTCTCTTCTCGACAGCTTCTCTATATCTGGTCGTGGGGACATATCTTGGACTGTCATCTAATTTCATAGATCATAAAGGCTTGGATCAAGCACACCCTAGTACATGTTTGTCTTGCTCGTTGAGGACCGGAAATCCTGATTAATCATCCGTAATAATGTAACTTTGGGGGTAACAACTGCACATCATATTACTCTTACTCCTACAAGCCATGATCTCATTCAAACCTTGATGGCCGCGGACGGGTGTTCGTCTAATCACCCCTGTTAAGCTTGTCCAACGCCCTAGGTCCCTGTTCAAACCATTCTTCCCTCGATATCCAGAACTCTTCGCGATTCTTCATGATATCGGCAAGTACAGCACCACCCAAGAAAACCATGTGCTTCCTCCGTGGAGGATCTTCAATCTTGATCTTGAATTTCTGTATAGGCAGTGTGAGTGGATAGTACATTCAATCGTTGATGGTCACGTACACTCAAACGAGGTGCATCTCCATTCAACACGCGGGTTAAGTAAAGCTGCTTCATCTCCTTCTCGAGGCGACTAGGAAGACCGGGATACATGCTTGATCCACCTGAGAGGACAATATGCTTGTACAACTCAGGTCGTACGTCGACAGCTGCTTGTTGAATCGTGCCAAACAGCATTTCTAAGTCGCAAGACGAATAAGACATGAACAGGCACGTAAAATGGTCTACGTACCTGCCACACCGACTGACTCGACATCGACCAAGTGAGGTTGGAACATGCATTCAGGTGCTTCAAAGCGCTCCGATCCAACTTTGATTACCCGGCCATCGGGAAGCTAACCAGCCATAGATCAGCTACTAGTTAGGCAGTAAATGCTGGGGGCTCACAGTATAATTCTCCACGAGAACAGTCGTCTCTTCTGAGAGCTTAGTGTCTTGATCAAGATCGTAGCTGTCCAGTGGAGGAGCAGTCAACGTATGATTCGGAGAGATAGAGTCGAGCAACTGATTCGCACCTCACATAGCAAAGCTTCTCCTTGATCTCGCGCACAGTCTCGAAGTCTGCAGTTCGATTGAAAGCATATCCCCTCATTAACAATAGCTTGATCAAATATCGCGTCACATCACGACCCGCAATATCCAATCGACGAGTAAGATGTGGCATAGCGAAGCCATCGTACACCGGCACGATATGCGTAACGCCATCTCCTGAATCGACGACCACCCCAGTAGTCAAACCTGCCCAAACGCAGCATCGGCCGTCGGTGCAAGTATCTCAGCGAGGAAAGATCACGACGCACCTTGGGCATAAAGCGTCAACACGGCCTGGATAGCAACATACACGCCTCCAAATCCATAATCTTCAAACATAACCTGGCACATCTTCTGCCTGTTCACCTTCGGATTCATTGGCGGTTCCGTCAACAAGACCTTCCGTCCCCGCGGATCGACCTTGAGTTTCTCGTCAAAAGTGTAGTCCCAAAGGTGTTTCATGTCTTCCCAGTTCTTCACGATACCGTGTTCCATAGGTTGAGTCACTTGGAGGTAGTTTCGATTTTGTGCAGCTTCGTCACCGATCATGATATCTTTGATAACGGCGGACCCAACACGTTCTTCAGCACGAAGGATGGGTCTGCCGACTATAGACGGAAAGACTGTAGTTCAGAGAGTAGAGTTTCGCAATGAGTGAATATGATAGGGACGGTCAATTGGTTGGACATACCATGCTCGGGAAAGTTAGATCCTGCGTAGCCAACTTTCACGAACTTATCGGTACATGAAATCAGTATGTTATCAAGAACATGATGCTCAACTCACACCAGTGCCGTTGTCTACGACTAGCGGTGCTTCTGACTCCATGGCAAGAAGCGATGTGGTCGAGATGTTCCTGACCATACTAAATGTGTCATTGCGATATATTATTTGGCTGTGTTTGCTTGCGACATCCCGCTCATCCTCGCTGGTCAAAACTGGTCATCCCCTGATGCAGTCTTTGGGAATTCAACGCCATTCCAAATCATACAGTACTTACTCAATACCCAAAATTATCAGCCCCTTTTCTCTCACCCAGTAGTCGCCCGCAGGGATACCTTCAGACATCATGATTTAGAACACTTAACCGTTATGCACAGGCCGACTGCATATCAGATTTGAACGCGGTCTCGATGCGCCTTGCAGACAGTAATTTTGTGACTTTTGTCTGCTTGTCTAAAGCTCGACGCTCTGGCCGCAGCCTCAGTTCCGGCATCTCTTATGGCCGTCAATTTAGTCGCAGAACGTACTTGTGTGAAAGGCTACCATTTGCCAGCTCAGTTGGCATTTACTTCCTCTTCTGCGCCACCTTATCCAACCAATGCATAATTTAATACTAACACCATGGCTCCCCGAAAAGCTTTTCAGGTCCTCCACAAGTCATAGGAAGATCAATGACACTCACGGAACTGTGCCTATGGACTCTGCTGCTATAATTTGTATCCACCCAATGTCCAATGACAATATCGACTAAATCTGTGTTCTTGCCCCTTTTCTATCCAACTGTTTTCTTTACGAATATTAATGTGGTCGGGGAAAAGTCTCATTAGTAAACGACTCTGATTTGTTCATTATTTCAATGCCACACGTGCGAATCTATTGTTGATTCAAATCAAAGACGAAATTGGTGAAAGGTTGCAAGTAATGCCAATAGAACCGAGTCAACGAAGAGCAATTTGGTATTCCTTTATACTTCTCGAGTCCGGTATTCCTGAGGGTCATGCAACTGGGTATCAATGTATCATGATATAATCACAGGAACCAAAGTCCTTGGCATCGGGCAACACAGATTTAGTGAGATCACTGAGGGAGGACCCCCGAATATCCCTATAAAGGTCGGAGGAAAATCAGATAAAACAGCCTCTGGGAGGCCCTGAGGACGGATCCTCAGGCCGCCGTTGGACCGGACAAAGGGCCTGGTTGTGCACGCGCAACGCGGTTAGGTTGGATGTCAGTCTGGACATATGGTCGAATGGGAGTCAACTTTTCTTTCACAGTCTTAGGTACCAGAAGCCACCGAGAGGTTGAGGGTTCGAGCCTCGGTTGAGCGAACGTTGCTATTATTCTATTCTAGCATTCTATATAGAGAAAGACATAGGGGCAAGACAGAAATTGATCAATAAAATAATAAAATCACTTTTTTGTTGATCTCTCTTGAAATACCTGCTTCACCTATTCAAACATGTCAGCATGAATAGATCTCAATGATGACATACCCACTGCTATTGACCAATTCAGTCCTCTCCAATGGATTGTCCTTAGAAAGGTCTACAACAATGATCTTCCAGGATATGTACAACAAGCACACAACAAGGCAACCAAAATACCGTTCGAATTCCAAGGATTCATATTCCCTGATCAGAACATGCCTGTCTGATACTTTCTGTGCTTGGCAGTTCCAAAGCAATCTTTGGGGAAGGTCAAAGTGAAGACTCAGAGGTGGTTCTTGAAGGAGGAGGTTGACAGAGATCCTTATCTTCTCTGATTATGTGATATCCTCCCTCATGACATACTTGTGAAATTAAAAGAGTGACTGTCACAGGCATAGCTAGATAGTGCCAAGTCAGTAGTGGACTTCAGATATAATGACAGTCAGGGTCAGATACTATTATGGGCAGTGCAATTTTGGGTTCAAGCAGCACAAGTATGAAAGTCACAAGTAGCATAGCGAGAGAGCTTTTACTAGCTTAAAGAGAGGGTAGCAGGAATAGAAGTGTAGAGCGTTTACTTAATTCAACAAGTACTTGAAGCATTGGATGAGGTTAGATGAAATTCTGACCTAATATACCAGCAAGAGATAGTTTCAATAATGAGTTGTACAACAGTTCTTGGCAACATTTGGCTCACTGATGAGAATCTTAGCATCTTCTCAGAAGAGATATAGAAGGAAGCAAAAATAAAAGACAAGATTTTCATTGCTGATATTCTGTTCACTACATGTCTTGAGGAATATATAGAGTTTAGAAAGAGATTTGAGTAGTCAGACATTCTTTGACATACAGCAAAGGTTATTCAAGAAAGGAACATCAAGATAATACTTTTCCCAATAAACACCTATAGGATTCACTGGATGGCTGGCTTCATTGATTTTGCAAAGCAAGAAATTGGGTATAGTGAGTATTAGTGGGCAATGATGTCAATCTCTACTGACTATGTACCTCCAGAGAACTCTTTACAAATAGAGTCTGTGACTGCTGTATTTGAAACCTTATTTTTATAGCTAGTGCTCTTAGAAAAGAGAGTTTTCACTGATATCAGAAATATACTCCCATGTGCTATTCAATGTCAACCCTTCCTTTCCCACATACCACTACCTTTGCTTTGGGGTGCCTTCTCCCTTGCAGTCTTGCCGCCCTCTTAGAGTTATTTGCAGACTGCACTATCCATCGCTTTAGAGTTTGTGATGTCTGTTCTTTACCAGCATTGTGGCTAGGGCACTCATAATGCCTACCTGCTCTTTTGGTGTCGAGTTCAAGTTCACTCCTCCACTGCCTGTTTCTCTTGTGAGGGGCAGTCTTTACCTTCTTTACCTCCTCTCTCCTCAGCTCTCCTTGATCTCTTACTACCACCTTCCCTTTTGGGACATTGGTCGTGTTCAGAGATTAGTCTACATTCTATACAATGTCTACACCATCTAGTTCCAACATATTTCATAATCTCAATGTTGAAGACACTGCGATGAGTTCTGATGATGAAAGTTTTGATGCTGCAGCTTTTGATGCTCATATTCAAGAGGCTATCATGAAGACGCCTACCAACAAGAAACGAAAGAAGAGGAAAGCTACTTCCTCTCCTAAGCCAATTACGCCAGGAGGCTTGGGTACTCCACCCTCCTGCCCTTCACAGGTTCCAGCTACATCTGTCCCAGCTACACCTGCTACACCATTTGTCCCAGGCACTTTAAACGCCCTTAGGCTCATTCAATCACCTTCTCGTTCGTCGTTAATACCTGAAAGGGTGTTTACTATGTTCGAAATACTCCCTGTCACTCTCGAACTGGATAAACGATACATCGACACAAGCAATCATCAATCTGACAAATGGAAAGGTTATTCAGTCCTTCTCTGTGATATTGCAAACACCTTTCAAAAAGAAAATGCACCTCATGTTTTCACATCATTATCGCCTGAAGAGTGTGATGATATCATCCGTTACATATGCCTCCTTGTCGATGCATGTCCTTTCGATCTTACACATTTTCATGCTGTGGATTTCAATGTCGAAGATGTCGGTACTCTTACTGGCACTCAACTTATTATATGAGCATTGACTCGCGGTGCTCCTTCCCCCCCTCCTGCTGTTTCAGCTCCTGCTCCTATGGCTCCTGTCGCTCCTGTGCCTACACTGGCACCGCCTATTACTAGCAACCCTTTGCCCAAGGTTCAGGGTACAGCTAAAATCCCTCAGCCATCTACTTTGGCCTTGTCTAAACCAATAGCAAATATACCATGTCAATCATTTGCTGATGCCATCAAATCTGGGCCAAAGTCTAGGCCTAAAACTACACAGACTCACAGCGATATCACCTTGGTCGAATTGGCCCAGGCATTCCCTGATTTATCTCCTGATCGCATTACCGATATGCATCGCGCTGCTAATCGGAACAATGGGCCTGCTAAACGTCGGCCTTCATCCACTACCACTGGCCCTACACAATGCCAACTCATCATTCCCATCATGAATCCTAACGAGGTGAACACTATCAAACTCATTCTTCAAACGAATTAAGAGTTGACAATGAAAAATTGCTGTCTTCGAGTTATGAATGTGTGCATCATTGCTACTGGCCTCTCTTTGGCCACTAACCTCGTTCCTGATGAAAACAATATCAAAATCATTTCCAAGTTTGTTTCTACCAAGGCCAAGACTTCAATCCAGGCCCACATTCCTAAATCACGATCTTATCTGAAGATTGTTGATGTTCCCTACCCTGTGACTAAAGAAGAGGTCACATCGTCACTCACTGCAGCTTCGGAGCTATCCGTCGGGCTTGCTGTACAGCCTCACATTATGCGCAACTCACGACACTCAGATACCGCGACCATATAGTTCGATATCTGGGATTCTCAATCTGGTTCCTTGCTCAAGAAGCTTGTCAACCAATATATCACCATCTGCAATTCACGATGCGTCATTAGACCTGCTAAGGCCTGACCTGGCATCCCTTTTTGTCAACGATGTTGGCGATGGGGACATTCCACTACCTCCTGCAAGACTGAAGCCATTCGCTGCCCGTGATGTTCCAGACCTCATTCGGAACTTCATCATCGAGACTATGCTGGCTGCTGCAAGGGAAACTCCAAAGCCGACCCTCCCATCCCTCCCACAATTATGAGCGAACCTTGCCCACATGTTCCTATCTGTTCGAATTGCTGAGGAAAATATGCAGCAAACAATCGTAAATGCAAGTTCTGGCATCATCGCTTTGACACCAACTGGTTTTCAAGATTACACTCTAAAGAGTAAAATTTTTGGTTATATACTGATCACGGGGCCTTGGTGTCTTTTATGGCAATGAATAGGATTTTGGTATCGTCAGTGCTACGTGTTTCTGACCCCCCCATATATCTACATTTTCTTTTGTTTTGGACTTTCTTAGTTAGTTTGTAACTAGCTAGGA
>KQ962017.1:175365-193959 GCA_001563735.1 Leucoagaricus sp. SymC.cos
AATAATATATAATTTAAGAATTAAATTTAAAAAAATTTTAGCATTAAAATAAAACTAGTATTAACTTTCTAACAAAAACACTTAGCTGAAAAAAATAACATCAGCCAATTTAAAGTATTTTTATATAAGACTTAAAACTTTTTTCTATAAGCTTATTTTAAATCTAATATTAAGAAGCTAGATACTTTAAGCATTGTGAATCATAGTTATGCAAAGATAATAGAATATAGTAGCCTGATATTTATATAATAGAACTTAGCTTAATTGCTAAATAAATTTTTAGTAATTTCTAAAGTTAATAATAATTTTATAAATAAATAATAAAATAGTTAAATAATTAGCTCGAGTGACTCTAACACTGATATCACTTAAAAATCTTGCTGTCTCTCTTAGCTGTCTTAGTCTCTTTGAGTTATCTGATTAATTTTATATCATAATAAAATTATTGTTTAAAGTATCAGCAACTCTTTTTCTCTCTTTTATATGTCACTTCTTCTATTTTATATTACTTCTGATAGTCTCATGATCTCTTGTCTATTATTTTCTGTCTTTTTCTACTATAGCCTATGTACTCCTTTTTCTACTGTCTCAAAATAACTTTCTGAGTACTTTTATAAGATCTTCCAGTCTATTTTCCTTAAGTACAGATCTCTTTTCTATCATTCATATATATTTTTTTTAATATTTAAATTCATAAATTTATATACTGGTGCATGGTAGCAGTCTAGTTACAAATACAACAAGTATCTACAGTAATTTATAAAAGACACCAAAACAATATCCTTTATAGCTCAGCTAAACATGGCAGTCTATACTAAAAGATAAGCTCTCTTTCTATCTATAGATGAATAGAGAAGCAGGTAATATGCCCATACCTATAGCGCTATGCCCCTGTAGTACTGTGTGCTAAGACCAAGCTAGCACAGCGCCCATCAGCTACCAATGTTAGACTTTCTAGGATCCAAAAGAGGCTTAGAGAACCCAGCAACTGCTAAAGGGTGGCTGTGCTATTGTTATCTTCCAGAGAGATGTATAAAGGAGAATACTCTAGAGTTCTCCCTATAGAAATCCAACAGCTTCTTCCAATACTTAGAAAAATGCTATGGATCACCAAAGTTGCTACACTTAGTTAATACATGCTTGCAAGTCTGCTGATCAATAGACCTATAAAAGCAAGAGTGGTCATAGGAGAGATTAAACTGGCATCTAAACTTCCTAATAGGTGCATGATTGAGAACTGCTCTACACATATATGTACAGAATAGTCTACTATTCATATCAGTTCTAGCTAATCACATTGTCATATTTTCTTTATTATCAACAAGACTAACAATATTAGTCTTAAATTTTTATTAAAAATTACAGAAAATCTTTAAATTTAGCTACACTAATTTTTAATTAATATTTATATCTGTATATCTATAATACTAACTTTACTTTAAATTTTAACATAATAAATTATTAAAATATGAGAATAGTATTAATAGTTAAAAAAGACACAGATAATAATAAGTTATTATTAAGAGAATACTCAACAGTTCTTATTAAAATTTATCTAATTAAGCTCACTAATATTAATAATAATTAATAATAGTAAATATAAGTAGTTAATTAGTGCTAATATAATTATCTATTAATAGTGTCAGTATACTCTTTATTTTTATTATCAGTGTCTTTGATAAATATCTGAATTTTAATTTTAAAAGAAAGTTAAGTAGTAATATTATTAGTTTTTGTTTTTTTTTTTAGAAACTTATTTTTTAATTTTTTTTCTACTTGCTACTTAGCTTATTGAGTTTTATAGAGAATATTTTTTATTACTTTGAGTCTTTTTTTTTTTTATTTTGACTATATGCTCAATTATATATCTAAATTTTTAATTTTGTACTTTAATATCTAGACTTAGTAATATTTACTCATACTTAAAAGCCTATTTAGTAATATATTTAGACTTTATATTATTTAGCTCTTTTTTTCTTTAATATAATTATATTAAAGTAGAATATTAAATTTAATTAATAGTATTAATGATCAAGCTGGTACAGACCTCTTGATTACTATAATTATGATGTTGATAGATTTATGTTATTATCACCTCTGTTGTCAGAATATTTCTAGTATAGTGCTTGTATTATAACTTTCAATACATATAATGTAACTTTTATCTCTAGCTACAGTTCTCTACTTGACTTTTTTGAACTTATTCATAGTTCTCTTAGTAATATACTTGATATTTTAGTTATTTATATTATTTCAGATCTCTTAAAAATAATCTGTCAGTATTATATCAAAAAACTATATTATATCTCTGTTCTCTTAAGTAAAGCTTAAATAAATAAACTTCTTAATAGATATCTTGAATAAATTTAGACAAAGTTTAAAATACATAATTATATTTTTTGGTAGCTAATTTATGAGCTGTATATTATAAGCTATCAGAATAGCTACTATATTTCTCTTGAAGAATAACTTATAATCTTTCTATATACTTTAGTAACTAACTTAGTGATTTGCAATACTAAAGAGTATTTTTAACAAGCTAATATAATAATTTTCATATAAGTCATATTATTTTTATTAATATAAAACAGATCTATTATCTAATATAAAATAGTTATTTCTATTGAATACTCTATACTTTTACTTTTTCTCTATTTTATACTAAATATATTAAATTATCTAGTCTCACAGATCTACTTCTTACTGAGCTCAAAAATAATTCTAAATTATAGCTATACTTTAAACACTGTCTTGATGCTATTGATAAAAGCTACATTTATTTAGTATCTTTTTTTTGACAATCTATGAAAATTATGCCAAAATTAAAAAAGATTGCTTTCACAGAATTGTTTATTTATATATAGTTTTAATCTTTAATTTATATATAAATTAACTGAATAAAAAGGCTTAGTATTTGATGCTTGAGTTTATGAAAGTATAGTCAAATCAAGAGATCTACAGATTTCAGATAATTATTATCTACTTACTAATACTAGATTTCTGAATTAGTGAGAACTGCTTATCCTATATTGGGATAAATACTACCATCTTGCAGAATAAAGTCAGACTCAACTTTAGTAAAGATTGACTTCAAGCTTCTCAATTTCCATTAACTGACTCTAAGTTCAATACAGTCTACAAGACTATAAAAAATTATTTAACCTTAGATATGCTCAAGTATAGAATATTATTAAGTATATCTTTAGTATTCTCAAATATTAATTCTGTATCTTTCTCATTAGTCCAGAATATAGTTCTCAAATTTAACTATATATTTTTACAGCACTTGCTACTATTTATAATTTTATTTAGATTTATAACTCACAAAAAGGTTGATTACTAGATAGTAGAAACTAATTTGACCTTAGAGTTAATATAAATAATTTCTATATTTGGAATATTACTACAGTCAGTTTGACAGTAGCAGTATAGAAGCAAAAATTAGACAATTGATAAGATAGAACTACTCAAAATATATGAAATAATTATTAACTTATTTTGAAAGTAAAAAGAGAAAATATAAATTATTATTTATATAATATTGAAAATAAAATAGAACCTCTAGTTAAAAATAACATATAGACAAAAGATGAAGAAATAAGTAATATTATTGAAGAAAGTAAGATCATAGATATAGATTAGCATATAACATAGAGATGTTACAACTCATATGTTTCTGAACAAACCTGACTAATACTGACTGTTTCTGCATTATTCTCTTTCTATTCCTACTAAGGTAGAGCCCATATGGGGTAGTCTACATCACATGATCAAAGCGTGATCAAAGCGTGACAAAAAATACGAAAAAAACAAAGAAATATTTGGAGTACTCTGCTCTTGGCTTATATTCAAAATCTAAGCGCAAGAGGAACTCTGTAAATGTCTTATGGAGTTCCTCTTGCAAAGGAATTTTTTATAAGTGTCCTTATACAAGTGCCCCAGCCTCATCATTAGCAGAGGACAGTAGGCGTCTATATACCTGTACTAAGCCCAATCGTCGCTTACCTCATTTGTTGTATCTCAAAACTATATGCCCTCTAACACCTGGGGGAATAAACGAAAATATAATCCAGTTGCAAATCTTGGATCTCATGTGAATCTTCCAGTAAAAAAGCGAAAAATTCGAAAAAATAAGACTAATGAAAATACACCTCCGGTGGGCTTCTCTTTCACTGAGGCATGTGTGGCAGCACTCTGACTTTTCTCTGACATGCTCTAGGATAGTCAGAAACACCAAATCTCAACTCCCAAACCTTCACAAGCCACACGAGCAAGAATGAGTGATGACAGCTCATCAACCCCTATTTTCAGAACCAGCCCATTAGCTGAAATTTTGACAAATCAAGTTCACCACAATGCAGAGTACCCAACTCCTGGGATTAATCACAATGGTGCTGCTATTTTTGAAGAGTCCGGTGATTTGGAACTCCTGCAAATCACATCTGAAGATGATGGAAGCGATGGGCCCGGAGTCAGACACGTGTTGCCAGAGGTTGATATGGGTTCTCAGAGGGAACATGCAGAGAAGGGAGTGGATGAAGAGGATGGTGGTCAAATTGATGATTCTGATGATGAAGTCGGTGCAATGGCCCTGATAAGACAAGGCATTTATGAATTTCCCCCCACTCAAGCTCAGGTGGAAGCAGCTTGTCATGATCTCGAAGTGTTATTGAAACCACCACGAGAGGATTCAACTCAGTCTTACAAGGACCCAGGCTTCAATAAACATACACAGGAGAGATTGAAGGAAATGCTCTTATTTGGCTGACATTATATTGAGCATCTAAAGAAGCTGTCCTCACAGTCAGCCACTGCACCAAGAGACTCAGATTTGGGCAAGTCTGGAAATACTGAGAAAAACAATCTCCCAGAAGCACCATGGATGAGAGCTTCGAGGGAAGTGGCTAAGCTGATGATGCAATCTAAATCTAAAGCAAAACAGCTGGTGAGAAAAAGGCCTGCATGTTGCGGAAATGGCTTCGAGACTTCATTAATGATCAAGAGGAGATCCTGGTTGTTGATTGGAAGGTATTTGGCCGATCAATGATTGATGATGAAGACATGGTCCAGGAAATACTTGAGCATCTTCAGTCGCTGAAGCTCAACAATCATGAAATATGTGCAGAAGAGATTGTACAATTTCTTGATACTCTGGAGATGCTCAATCGGCTCCAGCGCACTCAAATAATTTCATTATCAACTGCAAAGCAGTGGATGCACAAATTAGGGTATCGTTGGAGTCATGATGCTAAAGGTCAATATGTGGACGGTCATGAACATGAAGATGTTGTGGCCTATCAGCAACATATCTTTCTTCCTCAGATGAAATTTTATCAAGATCGGGCACTGCTTAATCCAGAGGAGTGGAGAGTGGTGTTCTGGCATCACGATGAATCAACCTTTTATGCCAATGACAGGTGTTGGAAATGGTGGATTCATGCAAGTGAAACTGCAAAACCATATGCAAAAGGAGACAGTCCTTCATATATGACTTCTGACTTCTTCTGTGCAGAATATGGATGGCTTAGATCTCCTGATGGCACGAAATCAGCAAGAATTCTGTTCTGACCAGGAAAGGGAAGAGATGGCTACTTTGATAACAGCCACATTCGAGAACAAGTCAAAGTTGCGATGGACATCCTTAGTGAATATTACTCTGATGAAGACCATGTATTCATCTTTGATAATGCCCGGACTCACTCAAAGCGAGCTGAAAATGCTCTGTCAGCTGTCAAGATGCCTAAATTCCCATCTGAGAAATTCACTATCCTAATCGATGCTGTCAGATCTGATGGAACACCCCTTTATGCTCCAGATGGAAAGAGGATCAAGAAGCCTGTGAAGATGGCAAATGGGCAACTTCCAGATGGGACCGAGCAAGAGTTCTATTTCCCCAAAGGACATGAAAAGGCTGGGTGGTTCAAGGGAATGGCTCAAATTCTTGTTGAACGGGACTATATAGAAGCTCTAAATCTCAGGGCTTCTTGTGGGACATCCCTGAAGAAATGTCCAGATTCCCATGAACAAGCTGCTTGTTGCTGTTACCGCTTGCTCTTTTATCAGCCAGACTTCCTTGAGGTTGATTCACTCTTGGAATCAGATGTCCGCTCTCAAGGATTTGACATCATTTTTCTCCCCAAATTCTACTGTGAGCTCAATCCTATTGAGCAGTGTTGGGGATATGCAAAGCAGATTTATCACTTGCTTCCACCATCCACAAGTGAGGAAAAGCTCAAGAGCAATGTTGAGTATAGCTTGAATGCAGTCCCTCTCTCAAGCATGCAAAGGTATCTGTTTTTTTTGCTGACTCCTTTTTTGTATTTCTGAACTAAGACTGTTACATTGTAGATTTGTGACATGATCATTCCATTTCATAGATGCTTATCGAAAGAGCCTTAATGGTCGACAGGCCGCCTGGGCCTGTAAGAAGTATTGGGGTCACCAAGTGATCCCTGAGAGCATACTCAAGGAACTCGAGAAAGCTCAGATTTAGGATGATGATGATTAAATTTATGCTTAATTTTAGTATGAAATGGCTTATAAAAGTTTACTTATATTATACAGGTGGTGGTTCGTAGGTACAATACTTTAGATACTCGATCAGTAGACAGCGCTTGTCAATACTCACAGATCTTTGACTTGGTCATAATGTATCACAGATCATGTGATGTGGACCTCCCCATATGAGCTCTACCTTATTTTATACTTTACCATTTCTTGTATATTATTTCTTTCTAAATATTCCCACATACTTCCACATATCTTCCTTTCAATCCTGCTCACTTCTTATTCTCATTGATTATTAGTTCTTATTCCTTTTACACCATTTCTGCTCAATACTGATGTTTCCACCTTACTTTTCATGTTTCCTTTTATGCTATGCTACCATTTGTCATTTTACCCATGTCACTGCCTATCTCTTCCATATACTCACTTTTCATTATATGTCATATATCTCCATTATGCCTCTGTTACTCCCATCACATGTCCATTATGTCACATAGTTTTTCTGTTGATTCTGTTTTATTGTTTATCACTTTCCAATGTTTCCCATAGGTATATAAGTAGCAGATTATTGTCATGTATTCTCCAGTCTGATAATTGACTTAGTTCGATGTTTTTGATTATTCTGACTTTAAACTATCTCGTTCTCTAGTTTCTCTGAGTCCTTTCTCTCTTATTCCTAAATTGGACTGTTGGCGGTGGAACAGTGCAGCACATAAGCTGAAGCCAAGGTCCATTCCTAACTCTTTCTGATCTCACACCTCTGTCTCTGCCTTTGTCTCTGTGTTGATTGTTTCCAACCATTTCTGACTCTTCTGCATCTATTCCCTCTCTATCCAGCTTGGAACTTAACAGTATTATCAGACTGATCATTCTGCTGTCACTACCACACCTCCACCATAATGAACACTTGTACTTATACCTATCTCTCTCCTCGTGTTCCTCTGCACACTCATCACACAGGTCCCTCTAATGCCACCCCTTAACATAGCTCTTCTTCCACCACTCTCTGTCATACTCCATATGTTATTGCTACCTGGCCTATCTGGAAGACCCAGCAGGCCTTACCACACACTCTAGTGACAAAGGTCTAGCCTAGAGCAGGGTATAACATGCAAAGGTTACATGCACCATAAACACTTATGTGAGGATGGCAAGGAGAAATAGGAGATGAACTTGACATTGTCCTGTTTGTGGGTTGGTCTGGTGGAAGATGTGGTTGGATGCTATAGTCATTAAATACAGCAGTAGAGACTCCAGTGTGAGAAAGGGGAACAAGAGCAACTTGGATTGGATGTCATCAGATTAGTTGGCTTTAATGCTGGTCTCATTGATTGAGAGCTTCAACAAAGATGGCTCTTGGGGAGGGTTGCTCATCATTGGGGATAGTTTACTATAGGATGGAGATGGTGTTGGGATAGTTAGAGGGGTGGGCCAGAACAGGGATGGGAGTATTGGGTCAGATAAGGATATGCTCACTAGGGTTGCTGGTTTGGGGAGGAGGGTGATGTTGCCTAAATTCTTCTTCTTGTGTTCTATTATGACTAGCTGGAGTGGGTATGTGAGGTTGTCAAACTTGAACTGGGCTGGATCGCAATGTGGTAGTGGGCAATTGGGGGTGAATAATGAAAGGAAGAATTTGTGATCAATTCCTCAGTTGAGGATTTTCTGGACACTGGCAGCCAGTATGTCTGGGACTGTATCAGTGGCAACCAGAGCAGTGATAGCATGCACATTCCAATTTGATATGACCCAATCAATGGCAGTGGAAGCATCTTATTCTGTATCCTGGTGGGGAGGGGGAGGATTGTCAGAAAGAAGTTATCAGAGGTTGTTGATTTCTGTTGTCATCATGGTGGTTAACCAGCTCCCAATTTTTGTTATATACCAGGGGGCTTGGGTCTTCAGTCAGAGTTGATTGAGGGGTGTCATTAGGGTGAGGAATATCCTTCATACATGTCTCTCTATGTCATATATCTCATTGTGAAGTTCCTGACCACTTCATGGTGTGATCAAATAAGAGGAACCTTTAACAAATCTTGAGATGGTAATGGGGGAAGTCACTGTTATCTAAGTCCTTATAGCTCTTGATAGCATCATGGTATGCAATCATGGCATAGCATTGTTGACAAAGTGCAGTAAAGATGCTTGACCAGAAGATGTTGACCAAGATAGCCATTTGTGGATTATTATTATAATAGATGAACATGGAGGAGTGGGTTTCTCTAGTGTGATCAATGGTTGAAAAGAGTTGGGCCTGTATCTGAGTTGTGGTGATGGGGGTTGGCAGTGAGAAGCAATAGGGGCTTTGATGTCGAGGACTGTGATTAGAGGTGGAGATTGTGGCATATTGGTTGGAACTGGTGGTGTTAGTTGTGTGTCTTGTTGGTATTGGGTCTGGAGACTGGGAAGCAGTGTGGTAGGGCCTAGAATGGGTAGAGATATCTGACTGGCTGTCAGCGGCGGTGTCAGAGGAGGAGTAGTGATCTATTCATTTAAGATATTGTCAGAGGTACTCTCATTTGTCATTGGAGCACCATTTAATATCAGGGTAGAAGAAGGAGAGTATGTTGAGATGTTCCCAAGATTGGATGTCATCAGACATGTGGAGGCACAGTGGTGTGGTATTTAGAATTTGAAGAAAGCAATATTTGGGGTAGGACATTTAGTATGCTAGAAAAAGGAGTGGGGATATAACAGGGGTTTTATGTTTTGTGTGTGCAGTACTTTTGCTTAGTTGGCTTGAAGCAGGTTCCTGTATTGTCCTGGAGTAATTTATTTGCATTTTTATACTCTCTGAGTAGTTTTCCTGAGTATTTGAGATCATTCTCCCATTTCCAAGTATTGTCAGATAGAGAATAGCCTTTCCACCTAATTAGGTACTTCATACCCTGTAGAGTTCTCTTGTGCTTGATAATCTTCTCAACTTCATATTCTTTGAAACTATCTATGAGATCAGGTGGTGGGTTGAAGAAGTTAGAACCATATTGAGAGGTTTTCTTATATGGAGTGAGGAGTAAAGCATGGAACTGATTGTGAATTTTCCAGTTATGGGGTAGGTTGAGTTCATAGGTGACTAGTGAGAGTTTTTGACATATTTGGAAAGGTCCTTTAATCTTTTGGGTATATTTTCATGAAGTGTCCTTGTTTGCTGCAGTGGCAAGGTTTCAATTGTTAAGCCAGACTTTCTGACCAACTTTGAAGGGTTCCCAATTTGGGTTATTGTGGCATCCAAGCATTACTTGTCTAGCTTTCTTGTGGGCTTCTAGAGCAAGCTAGTGAGATTTCTCTAGTTACTTAAGACGTTCATCTATGGTGGGTACTGTGGTTGGTTCTGTGATAGGGTAGGTTTGGAGATTGTAGCCATAGAGCAATTCAAAGAGAGTGTGTTTTCATCCAGCATGGCACTGTGAGTTGTGAACAAATTCCATAGTTAGTAACATCTTTTTCTATTTTCAGAGGTCTCTGTCACAGTAGATGGCGAGATATTTTTGGATTTCCTGATTGAAGTATTCTATGGTTCTGTCAGTTTGAGGGTGAAAGGCAGTAGAGAGTGCTTGTTCAATACTGATAGCTTTGGTGAGGCTTTTCATGAAGTGTGATGAAAAACAGGGGTCATGATCACTGATGATCTTTTTGGGAATCCCATATTGTGAAAATACTCTTTCATTAAGTAGTTCTGTAATTTTCTCAGAGGTAACTGTTTTCAATGTTAGGATGAGTATTATCCCTTTCATAAGACCATAGTCTACCACAGATAATATGCAGTTGCAGCTATCCATGGGTAGTAGATTGGTGATCAGGTCTATGGAAATCTAGATGAATGGGGCAGTGGATTTGGAGGCTGTGATAGGCATAGGGGGTAGCTTGGTGGGGTGTCAGTTGATCTTGAATTGCTGGCATTTACCACATTCATTAATGTAGTTTATGACAAAGGATTTCATTCTGGGCCAATAAATAAATGATTGCAGTTTTTGAAGTGTTTCAGCAATTTCTGGGTGTCCTGCAGTAGGAATATTGTGGTAGCATTGTACAAGTTGGTGTTTTATGACAAGGTTGTTTGGGATGGATAATTTGCCATTTACATGAGACAATCCTTCAAATCCTGAGGATTCTCGAATGAGGGTGGTAGTGGCATCATTGATGATGTTTAATTCTTCCTTATCAAAGAATTTATTAGGGAGTGTGGTGATGTTGTAATTATCTTTATCTGTCAGTTTATGGTCAGGGTGATGAGATAAGGCATTGGCAGGTCCATTCTTTTGTCCAGCTATATGTTTAATTTTGAGGTCAAATCTAGAAAGATATTGGGTCCAGCATACTTGATGTTGGCTGAGGTCCTAGGGCTTTCTCCATCTTTTTAGATTTTTGTGGTCTGACCAGATGATAGTTTTGTGAGGAGATCCTTCAATGTAGTGTCTCCATTCTTTAAGAGCACAGATAATAGTGAAGAATTCTTGTTCAGAGCAATGATAATTATATTCTGCAGTGGTGAATGATTTGGAAAGGTAGGCAATGGAGTGTTTAGCACCATTGTCATCTTTTTGCAGAAGGATGGCTTCTGAAGCAAATTATGATGCATCACATTCGATTTTGAAGAGTTTTGCATAGTCAGGCATAAGCAGTATAGGTTCTTTGAGGAATTTTCCCTTTAGTTGGGTAAATGCCATATTACATTCTGGTGTCCAGATAAAGGGTTTGTTTTTGCTCATGAGTACATTAAGGGGTCATGCATGGTCGGCATATTAATGAACAAATTGTCAGTAGAAGTTGTAGAATCCAATAAATTTTTGGATGTCTTAGATGCATTTGGGTGTAGGCTAATCTTTGATTCCTTTTAGTTTGGTCAGGTCCATTGAGACTGAGTCAGGTTTGATGATAACACCAAGGTATTTGAGGGTTTGTTGTGCAAACTTGCATTTTTCAGTCTTTAAGTAAAGATCATTATCTTGAAGTATTTTTAGAACTTTGTGAGTGATCTGTTGAAGTTCTTCTTTAGTCTTGACATAGATCAGTATGTCATCTAAATAGACTATTATGATACCTTGATTAATGAGGGGGTGGGACAGAGAATCCATTATTGATTGGAATGTGGTGAGAGAATTGCACATTCTGAAGAATATGACAGTGGATTTGAATAAGCCTTTATGGGTCTTGAAAGAAGCTTTCTATGTGTCTTAGGAGTGAATCCTAATGTTGTTATATCCAAGGTGTACATTGAGTTTGGTGAAGTATTTGGTGCCTTTAAGTTTGTTGAGGATTTGAGATATAAGGGGGATAGGATAGGCATTCTTGATGGTATGTTCATTGAGGTAGCAGTAGTCTTGACAGGGTCATAATTTTCTGTCTTTCTTTGCTACAAAAAAGAAAAGGGAAGTCATAGAGGATTTGGATGGTTTAATATAGTCTTTCTCAAGATTTTCCTTAAGAAATGCTTTGAGTTCTTGTTCTTCTTTGAGTGATAGTTGGTAGGATTTCATCGAAATGGGGCGGAAAAAGGGTTTGGTCTCAATTTTATGATCCCAAGAATGAGGCAGAGGGTATCTCTCAGATGCTTTCTTGTTGAATACTTTGAGGAAGTTGTGGTATTCTGGAGATACAGCTTTTTTTGGGTCATCTTGTCATTTGGCTTTAAATTGTTGGTTGAGGAAAATGGAGGCAGAGGTTTTGAAGTTGATTTCCTCAAAATCTTGTCCTGTCAGTTTGAGATAGGACATATTGTTAATTTTGATGGGGTGATTGTCTTCATACATTGAATTAATGAGTTCTTGAAATTGTTTTTGCTTCCAAGGGTGTTGTCTCTATTGTAGAGTACCATTTTCCCAATTGATATCTGGGTTGTGTTATTGTAGCCATGGTAAACCTAGGATCATGCGGAGGTATCCTAAGCTGATGACTTTTGGTTTGATATCTATATCAATTCCATTGACAGTTATAGTAAGGAAGCAATAGTGGGTAGCTGTTCCTTATTGGTTAGTTGTACCATTAGCATTTCCAATAGTGATGGGGTTTTTAAGAGGGCGAAGGAGAGGTTCAAGATTGTGAATATAAATAGATGAAGGATTGATGAAGTTTCCTGAAGCACCAGAGTCAAGGAGGGCAAGGATTTCCATGTTTCCCTTAGAGTTTGAATCTAAGTTAAGATGACAAGAAAGATGTATTACTTGACTAGATGATTGGTGGAGTTGTACATCATTTATAGAATATCCTGCATTTTTATGTGGATATGATCTGGAAGGTGGGGAAAGAGGAGTGCTTAACATGGCTTGGGCAAGTCTCCTTAAGCAAAATCCTTTATGTGTTGGATATCTTGTTGGGAAATTAAGTCAATAGTGTCAATTTCTTCATAAATTTTTTCTACTTCACTTTCTTTAGTGTCATCTACAAGTTCTCATATTCCTAGCATTTTCTTTTTGCTGAGGCAATGTTTCCCTTGTTTGTTTCATGAAATGGCATCTCAAGGGATATTGCAGGAAAATTTGGGTCATAGGAATATATTGAATGACAAAGAAATTTGTGGGCTGATCCTGGAGGATAAGGATGGTTGTAGGACTTCTCTGAGGGGGCATTTTGTGGCATGGTGACCTGGTTTATAGCAACAGAAGCAACTGCCTGAGTTCCAGTCACATTTCTGTTCATCAGTGAATATCACATTGAGGTGTTCTTGTACCAGCTGTTCTACAGCAGCTTCGACTTGTTCTTAGAAGTTTAATTCATTGTCTTCTGATTCAGAATCAAAGTTGGGGTCAAGAAGTGTTTTATTCACTTCCAGGTAGATGTTGTTGATCTTGTTTGTAATAGCATCGATATCCATTGCCATAGGGTCTTTCTGTGGCAGTGAGGTGTGAGGAGAAAGGCTTGGTCTATAAATTAGAGTTTGGTAATTCAATAATTTATGTTTTTGACATTGGCCTGTTTGATGTCCTCTAGAATGTCCGGCATTTCTCACAAGATAGCTTTCTTCCATCTTAGCAACTTGAGCCTGTGCTTGGGCAGTGGTGATCTAAGCATCAAGGGTGTTTGCAGGGTTCTGTGAAATTGTCTTATATGCAATTTTGGGGTAGAGGCCATTCTTGAAATGGTAGACCTTCTCCATTTCTCCTGTGATTCCTGTTTGTGTGACCAAGGAGTGGAATTCAGAGATGTATATTTCAATGTCTCTATTTCCTTGTGAAAATGATGAAAGACAGTCAAGGGCATCAGCTTGAGTGCTAGCCAGTTGGTAAGAGGTGTTCATCTCTGTTCAGAAGGTATTATAGGCTATGGGTGTGAAGCCTGTGTTGGCCTGCATATTGGTCTCAATATAAGCAGATCTCCATGAGGCTGCTGATCTGTCTATGTAGGATAAGATCCATGGTACAGCAATGGTATAGTTGATATTGCCTGCAAAGTTGTTAAATAGTGTGGCATTTGCTGAGATGTAGAGTTTGATGGCTTCTTTCCATTATCAATAATCCTTTGGATTACCAAGGAATATTGGCGGAGTATTGAATTTAGGTCATTTTGGAGTCATTGTTGCCATGTTGGGTAGGTTGGTTAGGGGTGGATTAGATGGCAGGTTTGGAGATGGTTGATATGGGGTTCTAGGTATATTCCTAGGGGGTGGCAGAGATGTAGTTTGGAGTGTTCTAGACAGGTTTGGAGTGCGAGGTTGAGGTTGTGTTGAAAGTGGGGGAAGGATATTTTCTCTGTTCTCAAGTTGTTCTCAGATGGTTTGTTCAAACAGAGAGAGAGCTGTATTTGCTGCTTTAGTCCTGATATGATATAACTATTGTTGTACTGAGTCAAGGTCAAGTTTTGAGATATCAAAGAGTTTGTCTGCAACAAATGATTATCATTGTAGAAGATACTTGTAAGTTTGTTCTTCTTGTGCAGTGCAAGTGTGTTTTGTCTTGTAGTAGTTGATAGTATTGTTGAGTTAGGCAGGGTCTTAGCTTCGGATCTTTTTAACTGCTCTTTCAAATCTATCTTCTTCTTCTTGAGTGAACTGTTTGGGTACTCAGAATTGTGTTTTAGATAATTCAGACTTGAGTGATTCAGAAGATAATCTTCTTTTTTCTTTGCTTGAAGAAGTAATTGTAGATGGGTTGAAGGGGGGTGGTGTACCTGGAAGTTTAGGCAAGGGTTCAGGGGAAGATGAAGCAGTGTGAGTAGTCAAGGTGGTAGTTGTTTCTCTTGATGATGAACTGAGTGGAGGAGAATTCTTTCTATGTTCTCTGGCTTCTTTCCTTTATTCAGAGGTTGGAGGGTAGAGAGCTCCTGAAGAGGTGGAGTGGGTGATTGATAGGGGTGGGGGTCAAGGTGGTATTGTGAGATGAGACACACAGTGTCATAGTATTCAATAAAATTATTAGAGGTAGAGGTTGAAGTAGTTGTCCAAGAAGATGAAGAGGAGTTAGAGTGGGTATAGAATGGAATAATGGAAGAGTAATAGGATGTGAAGAAAGGGGTTCAGTTTGGATATAAGTCAGTGACCTTGGTTTGACTTCTTTTACAGTAATGCACAGAGTGTGTAGAATGACAGGGACTTAGCATAGGTGTGTCAGATTAAACTCTTGTTAATGTCCTGAACTAGATGGTCATTGTTGAGGTTGGACAGACCCTCTTGTATGGGTAACAAGGATAGCATAGAGAGTCTAGTAACTGTGGCATAGAGTCCACTTGTGATTGGGAGCCTAGTGTTAGAGTATAGAGCCAATCGGTGTAGAGAGCCTAGCAATAGAGTGTAGAGCCTGTGATATAGGGTTGCCTAGCAATAAAGCATAGAGCCCTATGGAATCTAAGAATATGATGCATGTAAAAGTTTGCAAAGGAAGTTATATACTTATGTTATTGCTACCTGGCCTATCTGGAAGACTCAGTGGGCCTTACTACACACTCTAGTGACAAAGGTCTAGCCTAGAGCAGGGTGTAACATACAAAGATTATGTGCACTGTAAATGCTTATACACAAGTGAACACAAGCAGAGTTTAAGAGAGTGACTGATAAGAGCTCAACTAGAGTTATCACACAAGAGGTTTATGCATGATATAAACTAGTATATAACTTAGAGTTATATCTACTAATACATTGAGCTTATATACTGAAGTAATACTGCCTACTATAGACAATGACTAGGTCTAGGATAAAGACAAGGATTATGCTGGGTACAGTACAGAGAATAGTGCTGGGGATCACTGGCAAGCACTTTAGCAAGGAGAATGAGAATGTAGCAACATACTATATATTGGGAAGGAAATCTATCTAAATATAGGCTCAGATCATGCTGGGAAGTAAGGGTTAAATATAGAGTCATTAAAAGGATAAATAAATGAGTCCAAATCAAATATGATGTCACTATCCATGTATGGGAATGAAGTTCCAGTGATCATAACACTACAGTTTCCCAGTGGTTTGCTCTCTGGCAACCCTCAACCTTGTCATGATCCTTTTAGTCCCTCTACTCTATCAAGCACCTCTACCAAAACTCCCAACTCTGACTTTGATGAGGACCATCCAGACCCTCTGGCTGATGATGACCCAGACTCTGAAGATGGCCCTGGTGGTGATCTCAATCCTAATAATGATCCTGATAACTGGTATGATAAGCCAGACATTCCCCAAGATAATGATTTCTCTTTCCAGGCTCTCTGCTCCACAGCCAATTGGCTTGCAGCAGTAATTGAGGCCCTTACTAAATTCATTAATCCCTCTGCACCTCCTTCTACCACTACAAATAAGACTCAGATTCCTAAAGCCTTCACTGGGGAAGATCCCCTAAAACTCGAAGATTTTCTATTCCAGTGCAGTCTTTATTTCTGTGCCAACTCCTGCTCATTTCCCACCAATGCCAACAAGGTCAACTTTGCCTTAACCTACCTCTCAAGAGTTGCCTCCTCCTAGTTCCAGGTCTCCCTCCATCAAGAGAACCTGGACATTCACCATTCCTAGACTTACTTCTGGCCCAAATTCTCTGAAGAGCTCTGCTCACACTTTGGCCTAGCTAACCAGGTTGGAGAAGCAGCCAAGAATCTCAAAAGTCTCCATATGAAGCACAGGGACAAAATTACAATCTACAATATTGATTTCATGCAGTATTCCACTCAACTCAACTGGGGTGACTTAGTCTTTGCCCACAGGTACTACAAGGGGTTACCTAACTGCTTGTAAGACCAAATCAGCATGCAGGAATAAGGCAAGCCCTATGGCTTCCAGGAGATGATACATGTAGCCACTGTCTATGATAATCATCACTGGGAATATAAATGTGAATGTGCCTATGCCTATACTACTGAAAACCTGCCAATGTCCTCTCAAACCCACAAGAATCCTGTAGACAATTTCTCTTCCCAATGCTAACAATCTTCCAACAATTATCTTTCCTCATCTACTCCCCATTTCTATAATAAACAACAAATATCTTCTACCTTGGGCCTGACTCACAACAACAAGAACAACAACTCTCAGCCTCCTCATCAACAATCTCCTGCCAAGTCCTCCACTCCTACTCTGTCCACTTCCTCCTCTTCTAACTGATCTCCTGCTCCTAAAAAAGACCTCTCTAATGTTCTGAGCAAGGACAGTAAATTGACAGAAGCAGAAAAGCAATGCCACATTGAGAAGAACCTCTGTGGCTACTATGGTATCTTTGGCCACCAGGTCGAGATATGCAAACATAAGGAGGCCAATCAAAAGGCTCACACTTACAAGGCTGAACTCCCTGCCTTGACTTCTGCTTTCACTCCTGCTAAGGGTTCGGAAAAATAAGGAGTGGCCCTCAAGACTCTGCACAGAATGAGGGTCATGTTAAACTCATCTGTGCACCAGAGAGTTTCCACCTCAATGTATCCACTCTTTCAAACCCTAATTCCCTTTTTATTCCTCTTGTTTTTCCTTCTCTTTCTAATAGACTACCTTCTATTTCTGCTTGTGCTCTCGTTGATAGCAGTTCCACACATTGTTTCATTGATTCTGATTTTGTCTGCATACATTCTGCTCCCACTTCACCTATTCTACTAGTTGAATTGAAGCTTTTTGATGGAACCTCAAACACTTACATTACAGAACTAGCACACCTTTCTACTGTTTTCCCCACTGGTGAATTTATGAATCTTGATCTTTACATCACTCGGTTGGACTCATCTTGTGCTGTGGTACTTAGATATAACTGGCTTGCCTGCTACAATCCATTGATTGACTGGGCCTTAAGCAGTATTTCTTTCTGACCATTACTGCTAGACACCACTGCCTCATCCTCTGTTTCCTCTTGGACCACACCAGCTAATGTCCCAGTTCACCCATCTGTCAACAACCTTTCTCTACCCATTTTTGCTCTGGATTCACCATCCTCTGCTGACATTCCTCAGCCTTCCATCTCCCTTATCAATGCTGCCACATTCTTCCATACTTCCCATCTCCCAGGTTCTTGTAATTTCTGTCTTGGCCTCTCTTTCATCTCTGCTACCACTAGTGCCTCTTAGGTTTCTGACACACCAGTAGACCTCTCCAATGTGCCCACTGAATATCACAAATTTGCTGACGTCTTCAGCAAGGCTTGGGCTGATACCCTTGCTCCTCACCAACCCTATGACTTGAAGATCAACATTGAGAAGGGTTCTAAACCTCCCATTGGTCCAATGTATTCCCTCTCCCAAACTGAACTTGCTATCCTTTGAGAATTTATAGACAAACATCTTTCTATTGGTTTTATTCATCCCACTTCTTCTCTTTATGGCACTCTTGTTCTTTTCATTTGGAAAAAGGATGGTTCCCTATGTCTTTGCATTGATTTCTGTAGCCTCAACCACATCACTAAAAAGGATCGCTACTCTCTCCCTCTTATTTCCAACCTCCTAGATACTCCCCATAAAGCCCACTTGTACACTAAGATAGACTTGTGGCATGCCTACCATCTTGTCTGCATCACTGAAGGCGATGAGTGGAAAACTGCTTTTCAGACTTGCTACAGCTCTTTTGAATGATTGGTAATGTCTTTTGGTCTCACTAACACTCTTGCTGCTTTCTAACATTTCATGAATGATATCTTCAACAACCTCCTCAATGTCTGCATTACTGTCTATCTTGATGACATCTTCATCTATTCTGACAAC
>KQ962019.1:3436-15884 GCA_001563735.1 Leucoagaricus sp. SymC.cos
CTTATCGTTGACTTTTGACCTACTTAGATTGAATGCGGTGCCATAGTGCTCTGCGAGTAAAATTGGACTCAAGAGGTGCTGATCATGGTTGCTTGAAGGGCAATAGAACCCATAAGACTGAGGAACGAGTATACCAAGTGGAACCAGATCTATCAGAGGCGGAATACCATTATATCCGCTCCAGTATTCGGAGAAGTGTTCAAGGGAATTAACGAAATTGTGAGCTTCACGTTCAAGTTGAGCGTCGTCCCACCTCTGGATCTTGCAAATAAACCACAAAGAAGATCATTTTCTCAGAACCTAAGTATTATGTAAAGTCCAAGCAAGCCCAAATCAGGTACAACTACAGACTTCACGATATCTCGCCAGAGTGCGCATCAGGTGAGGTAACGAGCAACCACAACATTATCCTCAGTATACCCTCCCCACGATTCTCCCTCAGGCGCCTTCCCATTATCTCTCGCTCTCCTGAGACTGACTAGCCTAAAGCTATACTTGGACTCAACATCGTTATCTCCACCAAGTTTTCCTCGTTTCCAGACTGCCTCACGAATGAACAATCTTTGAGGTATCAGTGAACCCAATCGGCTTTGTGAAGGCGGTAGATTAAAGATACACATTCGTTCCTAGGAAACGAACAGTCATTGACATGAAGCATGACAGTGATGCTACGTGGACGTATCTTATCGTTGACTTTTGACCTACTTAGATTGAATGCGGTGCCATAGTGCTCTGCGAGTAAAATTGGACTCAAGAGATGCTGATCATGGTTGCTTGAAGGGCAATAGAACCCATAAAACTGAGGAACGAGTGGACCAAATGGAACCGGATCTATCTGAGGCAGAATACCATTACACCCGTTCCAGTATTCGGAGAAGTGTTCAGCGAAATTAACGAAATTGTTAGCTTCATGTTCAAGTCGAGCGTCGTCCCACCTCTGGATCTTGCAAATAACAGAGACTCGCGCCGTCGGGGGGTGAACAGCGGAACTCCCGAAATCATGTTTCTTTAACACGTTCGCAGTAAGGTTGACTCCGGTAGGAGTCTGAATATCCAACGTCGGTGCGAACTCGGCGTAAAGGTCCTTCATACTCGAGCACCCATTCACCATCGTAATCAGTCAAATCCAAGGTTTCAACGGCGTCATCGAGTTTACTGGCTTGGTCGCTCTTCACCTCCCATTTTCTTATCAATACTGCACTCTTCTCTTTCCACTGCTCTGCCTTCGTTTCTCCGTTTTGACCATCTTCCTTCTCGACATTTTTGAGCACATCGTCAATAGCACATTACAGAAGACCCCAGGGACTAACGAGTGCCTCGGTAAATCCAAGTCGGCTTCGTAAGAGTTGATAGATTTTCCGGGACGGGAGATTCAGCCAACAGAGAGATAAAGGTGAGCTGACGCAGGACGAAAGAATTCTGGAGGTGGATTATCAAGATAGGAGGTTTGACTGGACCAAGTTCAGCGCCTGGCGGAAAAGGAATCATGAATCCAGTATTGTCGCCTTTAGTTTTTCTTTTCTCGCGGACGTCTTCTCATTCCTTCCGTTCCTTGTTATACTTCTCGTCGTCTCCATACGGAATAGTAACGTTACATTCGTAAACCGATATTTCTTCGAATTGACCCACAAATGGTTCGTGGCGCCCTAATCTATCTTCGTTGCACTTCGTCATCGCAACTAAGGACGGTGAGCGTGAACATAGAGCTTTCCCGGTAATCCCTGGTACATCGATAGCTTCTTTCTGAGCCGAACCGGGTCATAAGAAAACGGTTCCATTGGCCACGGAAGAGGTGCCAAATCAGGATCAAACAGCGTCCCTTTGAGTTCCTACCATCCGTCAAAAGCATAAACAACTTACAGGTCCATTAAGCGCCCCTTCCTTCTTCTTATAACTCGACATCGTTCCAACTTTTCCAGACCTAATCGCAGCTTCATCCTCTTGTATCAAAATCGCATTATCAAAAGGCTCAATAATATACGGATATTCCTCCTTTTCAGCCCATTCAATCTCCTTCGCACAAGTCTCCGTTTCATTATGCGCTTTCATCCACGCAGAAAAGTTGCTCCCGGTACTGACAGTCGAAAGCCCCCATACATCAAGAAACCGTTGAACACGAAAGAAACCAAAGAGAGTAGCGTGGAGGTAGACGCATGGTTGCATATGAGAAGTAGCATCCATCCGCTACCACCCGTTCATCAATTCGCGGATCAGTCACTTTGGAGCACCTGTGACCGATGCCCGTGACCGAGTTGGGACCTGTCACCTCATCGCGCTTGAAGGACCACCTTCCATTCTCTATTCCTTGGCTAGCTCTCGATCGTGTATCATGACATTATCATCATTCTTATTTTCACTGCTTTTGATTTATCAGACTTCATTTTATTGGACAATTTCTCGTGCATATGCACATGCTTCCACTTCGCGTCATATCTTTGGACTCTAGTCGTGCTTCTCGAAAATCTCTCTTGCTCTCGACTGCTGTCTTGATAACGAACATTCAGTATTCTGTGTTTCAGCCTCCCTGTTTTCGAAAATTTTACATTCTTATGCTCATTTTAGTACAGTTCTTCTCCCGATTTTTCTCATCTTATTATCTTCTGTGAAGATTTCATTCGAGATTTGTGCTTTTGAGCCGTATATAAAGTCTGTACTTCATGTATTACGGACTCAGCTGAATATTACGCCATCATCTATCATCTAAACCTCATACGAAGTCTCTAAGAATTTATTCCGATTTTCTATCATTTTCTCCTCTATTGCATCTCGCCCTCTCAAACCTCACTTTTCGTGCTCATTCTCACTCGTTTTAATCCCTACATCATCCCTATCGGTTACGAAGCCCAGCAGTTGTTGGATTCGACTGCGCTCGCTTTATTTTGTATATAAGAGCATTCACATCTCTTCAGTAGCACCCCAGAGTTGAAGTTTATTTGCTGCTTCTTTTCCTGGTAGAGACGTCTCCGGAAAAATAGGATCACCATTTTTAGTGCGAGGCCAAGACTGAAAGATGACTCTGAACTGTGTATCGCAATTTTCAAGATCTGGGCCAGAGTCAAAGATGGCATTCAAGAAATACCGAACACCTTCTGTTGAGTCGTAAATCCGAACCACTGGACAACCGTCGTGACTGAGATTGCATTCAAGAGGTGCTGGGAATCAGAAAAAATTTTACCCCACGAGCGGGGTGGGTATACGAGAAATCGTCTAACGTTATGAAATTACTCGTGCCTGTCATAAGTACGACACGTAGACCGACCTCACCAAATATAGAATGATGGGTGAAGCACTAGGCCACTTCTCTTCAGAATCTCAGAACCCCACCCTGCCATTTTGCTCCGAGCGCTTACCTACTCATCCACCTTTTTCCTCCGCAACTTCTAGCCGAAAGAAGCCTCCCCATTGCCTACCTATTTTGTTGTTATCTACATATTTGGACGTTTCTACTCGACATGGACCATCCCTCGCAGGATCTCGAAAGGCCGGATATGGCTCACTGCATAGCATTCGGTTCTATATTTGCAAGGTCTTCGCCACTGCATTCCGGAGTCGCCCCAGATCTCCCGTCATGAACCTTTCACCCTTTTTTCTCTCCCTACAATAACCCCGGATGTTCTAGGCCATATTCAATGGAGACATAATTTTTGAAGAAGGATTCCAATTGAGTGCTTGATCAACAGTTGAGATCAGGCTATTCAGGCAAGCTCGGACATTCATCAGGCCCTCGACGTTGTGTAAATTGACGCCAATAGTCACGGCCACCGGTACCGTTGAGGTCTCATGTTGATATTCAGTACCGTACCTCGAATTTACCAGCTCAACCATTGACACGTGAAGGCTACTCTATGATTTCAATGATGACTCACTGTCTCCACGTCGCTCCGAGGACGGGCTATATTGCTGCCACGCTCGAGCTTCCAGGTCATCTCCTAGCTAACTACGACATGCATGCAGTACGCAGCAGCACTTTGTAGCTTGTCCTATCACGCTGACTGTTGATTCTTTTCCTGAAGATCACCGACGTTCCTATTAACCATCATCACTGTGGCAATGCCAATTGTGGCTCCGGCGAAAAGTAGTGTCCGTTTCTTACCTGATTTTCAGCCTCGCTGACGCTACTGTCTATAAACTGCAAGTGCGAGCCTGGTAATTGTCAGTGTGTGGATCCGAGTAGTTCTCGTTATTAGCAATTACTATTATACACTTCCGCCGTCCCTCGACTTTGGCTGTAATTCTAGTACGAATCGACTGCTTTGCCTGGACACTTCTGCCTGTTCCACCGTACACCTACACGATTGCGGAGCAATCCTCGTATCGTCGTCAACTTGGCACATGCGATTCTGTCTAATCCCTTGTTCTGGCTGCCATGGTTAATTGGACGCCCCACCTGGCGAGCCCGTCTTTTATATTCCGCTGTGATCTTTGTCAATGGTCTCGCTGTAGTCGGTGATCTCATCGCCTTTCTCTTTCTCTTTCCCCCGTTCCTGCAGACAAATTCACCATTCTCACCCCAAATGGGGGATTTTCTCTCATGCTTTGTTAGACGCTGAAGCGAAATGGCAGGGTGGGACCTGAAATTCTGAAGAGGTGGCCTGGTATTTCAGGAGTAGCTGAGCTTCGTTAGACGCTGAAGCGAAATGGTGGGGTATGGATCTGAGATTCTGAAGAGAAGGTGGCCTGGTGCTTCGCCCATCGTTCTATATTTATATTTGGTGAGGTCCCACGTGTCATAAGTTACTTATAACAGGCCTGAGCAATTTCAGAACGTTAGACGATTTTTCGTGTACCCACCCAGCTCAACGGGTATATTTTTTTCTAAAATACTATACCCCGTCTTCTTTGGACTTGCGTTTATTCTACTCCATAATTCGACGTCCTCATAACGTCCCTCTCCATGCCCACAGTCAACAATTTCTTTCCAAATGGGAACGACTTTGTCATAAATGGTGGCAATTTCGGTACCATCGTGATTAACAATATTCGAGCGACCACGGTCTTCATGACTGAACATTCACCGGATCGTCCAGCTGGTGCTGACCACAGTCAGCGTGATTCCAGGACAGACACGCGAGGTCGAACGCCTGGCAGAGACACCACAGGTGTTCCAAGTCCAGCGCTAGACACCCCCACTTCGAGCACGCCATCCTCGTCGGGTACTCGCGTACAGCCACATGTACGCCCAAGACGGGTCCCCATACATAAATCCAAGCGCCCTGGAGGAACTATTTCTTCCAAAATCCACCAAAGGCGAAACGATAAACAACATCCCCAATGCTGAGCGCTAATTTCTGGAAACGCTGAATAGAGATCAGAAATGTGAGTACTATGTCATTGATAGGAGGTAGTGTATCTCTGACTGGCGTGATAACCACCAGGATCGAAGCTGGTCAAATTCTTGAATGGAGAGCATCACGTTGACCTATTTCCAAGCGTAGTGATAAGCCGTAGTCTCATGACGATGTATCTGTATAGATCCTTGCCTCAATGAATAGTCCGATTATGATTTCAGAAATATCCAGAGACTCTAGCGCGATAAGTCCCAGATGAGAGGGTATTGTTATATTCCAAGAAGGTCGGAACGTTGGAGAGATGGTTATGATTAAGCTTCCGGGTCGTTATTCATATAAATAGCATACACTCGTTCTTGGCACGGGAAGAAACTCACGCCGACAAGGGTCAACTTATATTCCTCCGCAAACTTCATCGAATTCCAGCTCCGGCGCTCCTCAAGCTTGGTCCCATATTCAACCATGCCTCGAGGTACATTCACTCTACCTTCAGGTTCCTCGAACAATAAGAAGGCTGACGATGTTTGATTCCATGAGCAAGAATTGTCAGTCTCAGATCGTGGAAAAGCCCAGTGTACCGATGTAGACCACTGCCGAGGGGTCCAGGCAGCCAGTAAGGCGTGGTAGCGAGTTTGGTCTCGAATGCATACACGACCTTACCCGCCCCTGGCTGAACACTCGTAATCTGTAATCCAGTAATCTTAAGAGAAATTAAGCAATCGTGGCAGGACTACATCAGAGACGTATAGAGAAAACATACCAGTGCCTCCACTACCGATATTTCGGCTCTGCACAACTAGGCGCATCTGGGTCTGTCATCACAAGCATATATTTCACGTCCTTCTCCAGCATCGCATTGAGACGCGTTAATGCTGATGTCTGGTTCTTCTAGATCGCAGTTGGTTTGAATGCGTCCCTGAGACTCTCGGGAAGGACATCGGGAATAATATGTTGTGAGGAGAGGACAGAGATTAGGTCTGTAGGGAGACTCATATTGGACTTGATTTTGTTCAGTTGGGAAGGTGTGCTGGTTTGGATTTTATCTGTGATCGTAGTGGTCGTGTGGAGAGGAGAATAGGAAAGGAGGCGTCCCCGCTGGTTGGCTGTGTTTGAGTAGAGAGCGCTATTAATACAGAAAAACTCCATAAATTACATAACTGGCCATCACCTGTATATAGGGTTATAATCACACGTATTGATTGGTCACCACAGGAAGAATCGAGTTTGCTGTTCACAACATTTCATTGAAGCTGGCAAAGAATGTAAAAAATTACAATTTATGACTATGATCAAGATACATCGCCATGATTGGATGTTTGTGGAGATGGCGTTTAATACTACGTATCACGAATTTTGCTGAGAGCAACAATTACATCACCACCTTTCGGTTCAAAACCAATGCCAACTTCCGGCGTTCTTCGTTTGTTCCTTTAGATGCTTCTCTTGACACTTGATACAAGCACTAAAGCTCAACGTAATACGTCGACAACAATAATAACGATATTGAATTACGGATTCGATGATAGATACTGTCAGAAGTATCGTGAGCGACTGTCCAGGCGAGATAAAGCGCATATATTCACCTTTTCTTAGGGTGTAGGAGTGAACACGACCGCAGCACAAGCAGCAGAACAAGCGCCTAAGGCGGCATTACAAGCCAATATGGCTGAAGGGGCAACGGGAGCGGTGATGGTCCCGAACGTAAAGCCGGCGGCGGCGTAGCAGGCCACCGCGACGACGTTACATCCTGCGGGTGAAAAAAAAAATCAACCGACTTCTTCAATAGACATTGAACAAGACAAGAAATACCAGATTGACATATTCCATAGGCGATAGGACCCGCGGCGGCTTGTTGAGGAGCGGAGGAGAGGATAGAGGCAACGACGAGAATAAAAGCTTTGAGTGGGCGCATGGTGGTTTGGGTTGAAGTTGACGTTGAGGCGATGAGGATTTTATACCCCGTCGATGATAAGGCACGAGTTGTATTAATAGATGTGGCTTCGCGAGCCTGACGTACATTGTGCTTTGTCTGACATGACGTTCACAAAGAAGATCGTTTCTCAGAACTTAAGTACAGTGTACTAGTGTCATTTCGCACACTAGTGTCATTCTGCACACTTGCAATTTGCAAGCTCATCTCTCCCTCAAATACTCTAATAAACTTGTGTAAAATACTACTTGCTATGTACTACATGTATGCTAAATTTGAGGCTCAGAACTTGAGTGGTACTTGAGAAAAGTGAGAAGAAGACGCAAAAATGAGCCCCAATCAATACAAACAACTTTTATGGAATCTTTGGAGCATGGTTTCTCAGCCATTTCTGCTCATATTGGTGCATAAAGTACACATATAGAACCAGCATCTTCTCAGCTTTCTGTTAAAAGAGAGACCGCATATTTTGGACGTGAAATGAGTTCAAAAAGTGTATTTCTTTGCAACGTGACAAAAATACACCACACCTCCGTCACGCCATCATGCTTCCGTGAGCTGGTTTCTAATTTCTCACACCAGGTCTCACAGCCAAGACTGACAATGTCACGCATTTGTCACGCTGTGCAGAATGCCAAATTCTGTGACGGGCGTCACAATTTGAAAGTTTTCAGTTTTCATGCATTTTCCTACTATACAATGGGCTTTGTTTTCACATAATCTTGTAGAGTGCAGCTTCAGCTCAGTGTACATTAAATTAGAGGGTAATTGGTGGAGTCGTTGATTCAAAAAAAAATAATCTTAATCTAGTGTGCGAAATGACACTAGTACACTGTATTATGTAAAGTCCAAGTAAGCTCAAATCAGGTACAACTACTACAGACTTCACGATATCTCGTCAGAGTACGCATCAGGTGAGGTAACGAGCAACCACAACATTATCCTCAGTATACCCTCCCCACTATTCTCCCTCAGGCGCCTTCCCATTATCTCTCGCTCCCCTGAGACTGACTAGCCCAAAACCGTACTTGGACTCAGCAACGTTATCTCCACCAAGTTTTCCTCGTTCACTCGGGTGTTTCCAAGTGGTCCAGGCTGCCTCACGAACGAACGATCTTTGAGGTATCAATGAACCCAATCGGCTTTGTGAAGGCGGTAGATTAAAGATACACATTCGTTCCTAGGAAACGAACAGTCATTGACATGAAGCATGACAGTGATGCTACGTGGACGTATCTTACTTATCGTCGACTTTTGACCTACTCAGATTGAATGCGGTGTCACACTGCTCTGCGAGTAAAATTGGGCTCAAGAGATGCTGATCATGGTTGCTTGAAGGGCAATAGAACCCATAAAACTGAGGAGCGAGTATACCAAGTGGAACCGGATCTATCAGAAGCGGAATACCATTATACCCGCTCCAGTATTCGGAGAAGTGTTCAAGGGAATTAACGAAATTGTTAGCTTCACGTTCAAGTCGACGGTCGTCCCACCTCTGTTGCAAATGACAGAGACTCGCGCCATCAGTGGGTGAATAGCGGAACTCACGAAATCATGCTTCTTTAACATGTTCGCAGTAAGGTTGACTCCGGTAGGAGTTTGAATATCCAACGTCGGTGCAAACTTGGCGTAAAGGTCCTTCATACTCGAGCACCCATTCTCCATCGTAATCAGTCAAATCCAAGGTTTCAACAACGTCATCGAGTTTACTGGCTTGGTCGCTCTTCACCTTCCATTTTCTTATCAATACTCCACTCTTCTCTTTCCACTGCTCTGCCTTCGTTTCTCCGTTTTGACCATCTTCCTTCTCGACATTTTTGAGCACATCGTCAATAGCACATTACAGAAGACCCCAGGGACTAACGAGTGCCTCGGTAAATCCAAGTCGGCTTCGTAAGAGTTGATAGATTTTCCGGGACGGGAGATTCAGCCAACAGAGAGATAAAGGTGAGCTGACGCAGGACGAAAGAATTCTGGAGGTGGATTATCAAGATAGGAGGTTTGACTGGACCAAGTTCAGCGCCTGGCGGAAAAGGAATCATGAATCCAGTATTGTCGCCTTTAGTTTTTCTTTTCTCGCGGACGTCTTCTCATTCCTTCCGTTCCTTGTTATACTTCTCGTCGTCTCCATACGGAATAGTAACGTTACATTCGTAAACCGATATTTCTTCGAATTGACCCACAAATGGTTCGTGGCGCCCTAATCTATCTTCGTTGCACTTCGTCATCGCAACTAAGGACGGTGAGCGTGAACATAGAACTTTCCTGGTAATTCCTGGTACATCGTTAGCTTCTTGCTGAGTCGAACGGGGTCATAGAAAACGGTTCCATCGGCCACAGAAGAGGTGCCAAATCAGGATCAAACAGTGTCCCTTCGAGTTCCTACCATCCGTCAAATGCGTCGTGAACATTTCGTCAAAAGCATAAACAACTTACAGGTCCATTAAGCCTCCATTCCTTCTTCTTCTTATAACTCAACATCGTTCCAACTTCTCCAGACCTAATCGCAACTTCATCCTCTCGTATCAGAATCGCATTATCAAAAGGCTCGATTATATACGGATCTTCCTCCTTTTCAGCTCATTCAATCTCCTTCGCACAAGTCTCTGTTTCATTATGCGCTTTCATCCACGCAGAAATTTACTCCCGGTACTGATGGTCGAAAGCCTCCATATATCAAGAACCGTTGAACGCGAAAGAAATCAAAGAGAGTAACAACCCCGGAGTTGAAGTTTATTTGCTGCTTCTTTTCCCGGTGGAGACGTTTCGGCAAGAATAGGATCGCCGTTTTCAGCGCGAGGCCAAGATGACTCTGAGCCGCGTATCGCAATTTTTCAAGATCTGGGTTCTTTGTTCTTCGTTGAGAGTTTCGCCGTTTCGAGTCGCTTCCCAGCCTTCTTTTGAACTAGATATTGGGATATCCCGGATGTAGCGTTTGATAGATTCGGAGAGAGGAGTGGGTGTTCGGTAGGATGGATTAGGAGGATGGAAGACAGTGAGTTCATCAAAGGAATCGGTGTGCCACTCGAGGTAATCGTGCGAGCAGTGAATGCCTATGTTTGTGCTTGTTGTATTGACGAGATCAGGTAATCTGCTTTGGAAGAGAGTGGGACTTGCTCTCCAGGTAGGCCATTATCACTCGCGTTCGGTGTGGTAGAATGACAATGAGCAATGACAGGTGAGCATGCTATGCAAGCCGTATATCACTTGATTTTATCGTTATTAAGAATCGTTGGCCCCGGCGCCAATCCGATTTTTTCGAGTCGCCTCGGCTCCTCTCGTTCCGAGTTGTGACCGTCAAGCTCGGTGATAACCGGATACAGCCCTCCTTCACTCTTTCACGTACCGTGCCGTACTGAATTGTTGCACAGAATAATGTGAGCTTCCATCTTAGTTTCTCCTTTTCCATAAAAGACAGAACAGATTTTCAGGTCAGCAACTGTCAATTCTCTTCCACCCGAAATCCTTCACCAAATCTTCCAACTCTACACTTCGACCCCTGAGGATGCCCAATGCCTGTCAGCCGTTTCTAGTCGCTGGCGATCGACCGCTCTTACGTTTTCGGGCCTATGGTGCCACCTTCAAATCTACATTAACAACACGTATCCGCCTATCCCTCTCTTGAAGCTTTGGGTCGACCGGTCGCGCGAGCAATCGCTCGAGGTCGTTGTGATGTCTTTCGACAGTCCTGGGGAGCGTGTAAAGGTCTCGCACATCGTCAGCGAAGTGATGCAGTATCTGCACCTTGTTTGTGACACACTGGCACCAGCTTCTCCTCGTTTGAGACGGCTAGACCTCCTCATCGACGCTTACTATAGCAAGTCTCTTGAACGACTGGGCTTGGATCGTGCGATCAACCTGCGACAACTCGGCATCAGCCTGAGGACATACATATCCAAAACAGAGGATTCTGTCATTCCCGCTCTTTCCGCCATTCCCTCACCCGAGTCCCTCAAGTGGTGGTCGCGCTCCTTTCAGGATTTCCCTCAAGGGACAGAAGTTATCAAGTGGCACTGCCTGCTCAGAGTCGAACTTGCTTGGGCTCGTTCGTGGAAGACCATCGCGCATGCGATAGCACAGTGTACCTCTGTAGTATATTTATTCGCTCAAGTGGCTAGCCTACTTGAGAGCGACGACGGATTTCCCCCTCAAATTTTCCTGCCCAATCTACGAACAATGAAATTAATGTGCAGTCCGGACGGACTGTCGTTCTTCAAACACTTCGACTCTCCTAAGCTTTCGATCCTCAATCTTATAATCACCCAATCGAATTCGCTATCGTCATTCTATATCCACCCTTATGCTTACGAAGACCTCAGTTCATACCTCGTCAGTGGCAAACATTCCCTCCAGATGGTGAAGCTGGCATTCTGTGCAGAATGTAAACCAGCCACTATTCTTCCTGTTCTGTCGGCATGTCGAAAAGCGGGCATTCCTTTCGTCAAGGAGAAGCCCTTGTGGGGTACTTTTATCGGACTTTGTTGAGCCTAAACATATATTCATTGTCCCCATTCCGATCTGTAACCGAGAATTCGATGGACATACACTAAGAGATTCTGTTTATCAAAATCGACGAATCAAAGATGTCATCATGGTGATTAGTCAATCTGTCCTATATGTCGATAAATACAACAAAAAGTTCAATTACTTAGTCCATCATACGGAAATAATTCAACGTGATACATCGAAAGCTGGTTGAAACTTTATTGCATACCCCTATTTGAATGTTCTTCGGCAGTGCCAAGCCAATGTTCTTGCGAGAAGGCTTGAGAATTAATTGTCTGGATTCGAACCTCGGAGTAACGTTACCGTCGCGTGCCTTCGAGTCCTTGAGAGAGAAGCATAAGGGTCTTTCATGAGACCTCGACGCTTGATCACGCTTCGAGCTATTTGAAACCATCAAATAGTACTTTTTCCACGACCGCCAAAACTAGCCATCTGGGAAAACCTTCCTCGGTCAACGAACCATGAGCTAACCATTCTTTCCTCCCACAGAAGCGCAGTTTTACCATGATCCCTCTAGCTTTACTCCTAATCCCATTTCTCCTCTTCTCACAGCCACTTCTTGAGTCCGGAACCACACATATAAGAAACACGATGGACGATTACCGGAAAGACCCCCCGTCTTTTAGGCCTGAGTCAACATGTTCGCTAACACACACTTGAAGTTTACTGTCCATGCAGCTTTGGCTGTGGTGACATTAGTTCAGCCAGCTTACGGTAGCCTCGC